>VBSM01000361.1:34196110-34229820 GCA_008086735.1 Cheirogaleus medius
ATAAAAAAAAAAAGGTAAAAGGATCTAGGTAAATCAAAGATGCAGATAGATGAATGTTTGACAAAGAGTATACCACATACCTAAAATGAAGATTATCCAATTCTCAATTATTCATGATTATAGACATTATAGACATAACATAGATATTATGTAGGTAATTGAAATACATCTATGAGATCCTTACGTTTCATACATTTAAATTCTACATATCCCATCTTTTCACACATCATGTATCAATTCCCCTAAACCATGGGGCCTCAATGAGTGTTTTATAATTTACTTGACCAAACATTATTTTAAGCTGTCACAAGGTATTACTACATGCAAGCTGCTGCTGCTAGGAGAGAAGGCTTGATCTCCATCAGAATGGCAAGTAGAGGGTCACTCACTGGCCTATGTTTGTGGGAACATGCCTATGCACTTAGAAGCACCTCCAGCGGTTCCTTATACCCCAGTCCTGATAAAAGTCATGTTATGTCTTAGATTAGGGTTCTCCAGAGAAACAGAATTAATAAGGATGAATGGATGAATATATATAGAGAGACAGATAGATACATAGAGAAATAGAACCTATAGGAGATATATATATATATGCATATATCCCACAGTCTGCAATGTACAAGGTGGATAACCAGGAAAGACAGTGGTACAATTCAGTCCAACTCTGAGGGCTTGAGAATTGAGGCAGGTGGGAAATGGGGAGGTGGGGTTGTGGTGCAAGTCCCAGTCAAAGTCTAAAGGCCCAAGGACCAGGGGTGCCAGTGACCAAGAGCAGTAGAAGACAGACGTCCTAATTTAAACAGAGAGAGAGAGTGAATTTGGCCTTCCTTGGTCTTTTTGTTTTATTCAAGCCCTCAACAGATTAGATGATCCCCACTCAGAATCGTGAGAGTGATCTTCTTTATTCAGTTTACCAATTCAAATGCTAATCTCTTTTAGAAAAACCCTCACAGACATACCCCAAAATAATGTTTTACCAGCTATCTGGGCATCCCTTAGTCTGGTCCAATTAACAAATAAAATTAACCGTCACATGTCTACTCTAGCAAACCTGACACCACCCAACCTTAACTTACCATGGGTCACACATACAACAGATAGTGTTATGATAGTTGGATGGCAAAAGACCTCTTCTCTCATTCCTGATCCAGGAACTTATTGGGACCTGACACTTGATTGAAATAGTACTGACTGCACAGCAATCTCCCCAGGTAGCTACAGAAGGGCAACAGACCCACAGGAATGTGGACCATCTCTAATGCAAGGAATAGGCAGCAGAGGCTCCTGGTCTCAGGCCCCACAATGTTGAAGATCCTTACGTACCATCTGGTTTGCCTAAATATGAAAAAATCAGCATTTACTTGAAGTATACTTAGAGATAATATATTATTTCTTATATTTCTGAGAAGAGAATCCTTTGTGTAATATATCAACATATCAGAGACTTTCTGATATTTTACTTTCTAAAATTGTTTTTATAAAGTTGTTATATATGGAATTGTAGGACTCCCTGTAATCACTTTCATTCATTCCATTTCACTTCTCTCCTTTCAATCAATGAAGCAATAGAAGTTATTCAGTAGGAAGCGGAAGATTAGGCTCAAAAAAGATTAGGCTCAAGTTGAATATACATTATTGATAAGTCAAGATGTTGAAGAATATAGATGTACAAAAATATGAAGGGAGAAGGTATACTTCTAGCTAAGTATGTGGTTGGGTGAAGAAGAAAGATGAGGTAAAATCCAAGATATTGTCATTAGTGTATAAAAGCTCTATTACTTGATTTGACTATAAGATGCCAGACAGGTTGACAGTTTCATATCCTGTCCCCTTTTCTGTGATTAGTGAGATTTACAAGAAGTTGAATCAAGACTAAAATAGATACTATACTACAAAACTATGGCAGAGTATGCTGGCTGTTCACAAAAACCCATTCCCCCTTTTCCCACAATAATTGAGTTACAGTTAGGTACTTGATCACCCAGCTAGCTGGTATTTCCCAATATCCCTTGTGGTTAGATACGGCCTTGTGTCTAAGTTCTCTCCACGTGAGCAGGAGTGTAGTATGCCACTTCTGGCTGTGGGCCTAAGACAACGGGTATACATTTCTCCTACTCTTTCACTCTTCTCCTGACTAGAACCTAGATATGGAACATTTTATTTTGAGCATGTAAACAAAGACATTACCCTGGTGGATCATGTAGCAATGAGATAAAAGGAACCCAAGTCCCTGAATTACCAAATGGAGCAGATCTGTCCCCCTGACCTTTGAACTATTACATGAGAAAGTAATTTCTCTATTCTTTAAAACCACTGTATTTTGGGGTCACTTTATTACAGCAGCTTAGCCTTACATTGACTAATTCATAAGAGGAAAGATGTTATGAAGGGAAAGGTATAATAACTGAATAACATCATCTAACAAGAGGAAAATTTCATTTTTTATTTTAGTAGTTATCTGTTTTTGAACCCAGGAGACAAACACTGTGCTAGTGCAGAAGACATATTAGTGCCCATTCCACTTTTCCTGGGCCTTTCACTGTGCTCTGGTGAAATCCCAACTGCCAGTATCTGCATCTCTGTGCCTTAGTGTTCTCCTTCCAGCTCTGTATAGGTATAAAGTGCTAAGTAATTAACATTCCAGGAGCAGCCCTCAACTAATGACCTCATTCCTTTGTTGGTGCATAAATATCCCAACTCCCTCACCCCTTGGGTGGCATATTTCTAAAGTATGTGATTTGCACCATTTTCCTAAAGTTTACTTACAGAATTAAGCTCCAGTTGCCCCTTGCAATAGCTAGCTTACCCATGTCCTCTCTATCGGTTGTTTCCCTGTCACTCAATCACTTCCCTTGCTTCCTTACCATAGTATCTGAACTTCCCAAATAAACTAATTTCATTTGAATCCTTGCATTGGAGTCTGCTTCTGAGAGAACTCAAGTTTAGACAGTCAGCTACTTTATATTCACCATCTCAGTCTAAGGCAATTTTCCAGTATAGCCATTATTATTAGATAGCACTATGCTACCTTAATGAGTGAAGAATTTGAATTTCTGAGTAGGTAAGTAACTTGACCAAGGTTAGTGTCAGACTTAGAATTAGTACCCAGGATTATCTCACTCAGAAGTTTTTTCACCTTCCAAAAGAAGTGGACCTTTTACCAGAAGTGGAAGTTTTCCATTTTCTACTGATGCAACTTTCAGTAGATGGTAATGGTGGAAGTTGTAGGATTGGAAGATATATTTCAGGGAAATTAGATAAAATCGACTCTACATTAGCCCATAATACTTTTTGTTAAATAAAATATCTCTAGTAACACTTTTTGTTAAGCAAAACTTTTTTTTTTTTTTTTGCCTGAACAGGCAGGAAAAAAGAGGCGTATTTAGGATATTGGTTAACAAATTTGTTTAACATTATTTAAATTAGTTAGCCAAATCCTGGCTAAAGCTAACTCTGTTGAATAAATCTGCTTCTTAAGATGGTCTGCACATATTCCTTCTGATAGGAACCTATCTCTACTTACTTCCCTATCAGGACTTGCATAGAGAAAAGGATAATAGGTGAATACTCATCAAGGTATAAATAACTCATAGGTTTAAAAGACTCAGGAATTTTTGAATTGGCAAAAAGAGTTCAATCTATCTACATATGGAACTAATTAAAATTTTATTTTAGTATTTCAAAAATCAGTCAATAAATAAAATTTAGAGGTACTTGATGAGACAAGATTACCTGTCCTATATTTTTTAATTCTATATAAAGCAAAGCAGGCATACAGAGAGGATAGTTAAAATCTTTATCCCTTTGGATCAGCAATTTAATCTGTGCATTCTTTTATATCTTAATACTCTGGCAAGAAAAATCCTGCAAAGTTGTCAGACACAGGCAATACATCAGGTTAAATAATGATATTTTAAATAGCCTGGAAGTATTACAAGATCTTAGAGTGAAAAAAAAGCTGTTTACTCTCCACTGCCACTAGATATAATCTAAACATTACATTCCTAAAAGGATATGCAATATCACTCACATTCAGTCTAGGCAATTGCATTCCTCTCCTGTTCTGAGCTGAACTCTGCGGCATGATCTTAAGCTTTGGCTATTTGAGGTAAACGAACCCCGTGGTCACGCCTGCTTCGTCTGAAGCTAATGTCAATATGTACGGGCATGGAGGAGAATACTAAAAGCCTAAAAACACTGATTATCTTCAGAAAATGTAATGAGTCAGTTCCTACCCTTATTGATGTCAGATTTTTATAGGGAACATTACATCACATAAAGTCTGAAAAAGAAAGGAAGCCAGAATAAGCAGAGCTGTGCATCAAGGTCTTAAGTCTCACAGAGACACGGTTTAGCTAATGTAGTCATATCCGTATGATTTTTATTCAGACAGACTAAGGTAATAAAACAGAAACATACACATTGGAACTATGCACTTATCTATCTTATAAAGAGAAATATGCACTTTGGAAATATGCACTTATATAACTGATATAAGTGTACAAAATTTTATATACACATGTTAAAGAAAAGAACTTCGCCTAGCTCCAGAAACATGAAATGTATATGCTTTTCATCTGACCAATGACCAACCCATGACATATATAAAGATATATAAAGTTTAATTAAATAATGAAATGTAGAACATATATATAAACTAAATGCATCTGATCTTAAAATTTTTTCTGCCTATTTTTTAAAAACTCAATATTCATTCAACATCCTACAGCATTATCCTCATTTTAATCTCTCATGATCTAAATATTATTTTATTAAGGATGTCATACTGCCTGATTGAGCCTAAAAGCAAAGTTACTCATCAAGCGCTCCAGTAATGGGGTAGTGGTATTGTGATTATATGGGGTTTTTTTAAGTTCTCATCTATTTGAAATATATACTTATGTATTTACAGGTGAAATGATATGATCTATTGGGTTCGACTTAAAAATACCTCAAATACTTCAGAAAAATTAAGGTTAGAGAGTATAGATGAAACACTGATGCAGAATGTTGGTAATTATTGAAGTTGAAAGATAAGTACACAGGACTCATTATATAATCATCCCTTGATATGGATGGGGGTGTGAAGTCTGCACATACTCAAGTACCACACTTCTGCCCTGCCGAACCTCCCTATAGGAAGAGTCGGACTTCCAAATATGCAGGTTTCCTCATCCCACCAGATCCCTGTTTGGTTGAATAAAATCCATGTATAAGTGGATTCACATAGTTCAAACCCATGTTGCTCAAGGATCAACTGTATTTTCCTCTTTTCTTTTGTATATGTTTAGAATTTCCCATAATAAAAGCATAAAATTAAATAAAAATAAGGATGACATAAATTTGATTGTGTGCATTCAAATTACCATGTTAAGTATTTTCTGTCATTGTATTAATTCAGCATGGATCTAAAAGGGCTTTTTTTGTATTTGGGGGGTTTTTTGGTGGGTGGAGGGTCTCCTCTGTCACCCAGGCTGGAGTACAGTGGCCTGATCATAACTCACTGTAACCTCCAGTTCCTGGGCTCAAGTGATTCACCAACCTCAGCCTCCCAAGTAGCTAGGACTACAGGCTCATGCCACCAAGCCTAGCTAATTTTTTAATATTTACTTTTGTAGAGATGAAGTCTTGTTTTGTTGTCCAGAGTAGTCTTGAACTTCTGGCCTCAAGCAGTCCTCCCACCTCAGTTTTCCAAAGTGCTGGGATTACAGGTAAGAGCCACTGCACCCAGCCTAAAAAGGTTTTAATTACATATAGGAACTCCAAATTTTTCTTCAATGTGTTCAAATGCTTTATTAAAGTACATATAAAAAGTTAACTTTGGGAATAAAAATATGATATTCTTAGGAAAGTAGTATATTCTATTGTTCATCATTTTCCATATTTTTGAAAGGGGTTTGCAAAGTATGACAGTCCCTGGAGTGAAGGGAAGACCCCTCCAAAGAAATCCCAGGGAGAAGAGCATCTCAACTGCTCAATAGCCCTGTCTGCAGTTCCTTTCTGCATGGGCATTCTGGCCATTTTTCCTGACAAAAGATTTTTAGGCACTATTTACTGATACATGTTTTCAAGCATCTGGTCAATAAAATACGATAATTATGCACTCGTCTTTTTGTTTGGCAGTCTACAAGAGAAACAACACTGTATTCATGGCAGATAAATGATACAATTTTATTTTAGTTGACATGGATTTTTATAATGGGATTTGTGGTTCATTCACATGTGAGGAAAAAGTTCTTAAAATTAAGTACTTTTGTTTCCCAACAAAATTGGTTCATAAATCTGAATACATATGTGTATTCTAACATTGATGAATGGTGCTTGAGTGCCACCTGGTGGCTCTCTTCCTCCATCTAGCATGATTATCCTCTGATCCTCTGGCATGAGGGAAATCCTTGCACCAGCCTGGCACTCCACATGCCAAATTAAAATAAGACATTAGTTGCCAGACAAATGGATCATATGCTCAAAGACTATAGAATCTTGAACCTCATAACATGATAAGATCTATATTTTGAAATGTTTAGATGACTCTGTTCTATTATGGCCAAATACTCTAACAATACAAAAATTGAAAGGCAAAAAATATTAGTGGCATTAGTTATTTTAAATAACACATCATGTTTTAACATCCTATTGAGTATCATGAGTCATTCTCACCTCTTAGAGAGAGCTTGAGATTTGGAGTAAGAAAACCAGAAAACCGTACTGAATGTGATCTTCGAGCCAGTGAAGAAAATTTTTCCTGTTTTGAGTAAAACAAAAAACCTTTGAAATACTCTCTTTTTGTCCATACTTTTTGTACCCACCCCATAATCAGTAAAAAAGGTTGTAAAGTGAAGAGAATAATAAAGAAACAAGCCTGAGGAAGATTGAGAACCCCGTCTTTACAAAAAATTAAAAATTTAGTGGGGTGTGTGGTGGTGTGTGCCTATAGTCCCAGCTACTCAGGAGGCTGAGGCAGATCACTTGAGCCCAGGAGCTGAGATTGTAGTGAGCTAGGATGACACCACTGCACTCTAGCCTGGGTGACAAAGCAAGACCCTATATCAAAAAATAAAATACAAAATAAAACAATAAAAATAAAATAGTCCATATTTAATGTAGCTTGGGTTTGTTTAATGACTTATAAAATAGGTCCCCAGAAGAGCAGTACATAAAGATTGCACCATATCAATATATTGGAAGACTAATGGAAGGAGCTAATAAACTCTTGCTTCTGTCCAGAAAAGGGAATGTGAGGCTTTTCAGGACTATAAGGGAGGTGGGCAAGCAAAGTCAGGATCCAGAGATGACCAACACCTCCAGTGCTCAAAAGTATGGTTTGCCAAATTCCTTCTGTTGAATATTAGGCTTCTTTTTTTCTCATTTCCAAATCAGAAAATGTAATAGGGAGATTAGGACATATCATTTTGTCAGATCATTGCTTTCTATTTCTGAAACTCCAAACAATCTTTCTGCTGACCCATCAACTGACCAAAATTTTCAAAGTATATATACCATCATAAGCCCCAAAGTACCTATCTTCATTTTTCACCATACTTCTTCCCATGCATCAGCCACAACTCGGTTGCTCACTTCTATATCTTCCTCCTCTCAAAGTCATATTCATCCTGTGAATACTAGTTTAAACCGTGCATGTTCCATGAGTACAAATATTACCAGCCTGAGAGAATCTTTCCATCTCCTGTATACCTACCAACCCAGAACCACATGGAGTGAGGGAGGGGCAGATTTCCTGAGAAGAAGGGAGAAAAAGAATACTGGGCAGACAAAAACAAGAGGTAACCACTACAATTATAGTAGGAACAAATTATAAAGGTAAAAACTGTTCTCTAAACAAACTGTTCAGAGAAGTGCAAACTGTCAGTTCTGCTAGGGAAGTAGGGAATAGAGAGAGAAAAAGTACTTGGAGCTAAAATGTGGAAATTAGTGAAATAACAGGCTGAAGAAAATGGTACTGAATTAGGCAGAAAGTGGAGAGCCACTGGTTTTTTCTTTTAAAAACACAATAGAAAAATAAAATAAAATAAAATAAAAACACAATGGCATGATTTAATCTGGGACATAGAAAGATTTATTAGATATCAATGTGTAATAATGTTTCTCAAAGTGTGATTCTTGGCCAACCAATATCAAAAATTACCTAGGTATTTGTTTTAAAAATGCAAATTCCTGGTTCCCACCTAAATTTACCAAATAAGAATCTCTGAAGGTGAATCATGGGTATTTGCATTTTAAACATGCATTACAGGTAGTACTTCTACATTGTAAAACGCTGAGAACAACTAAGGTAGAATTTTAATAGGAAAAAAGTCTTTAACAGTAAACCTACACAATTCATTTCCAAAATGTTTTAATTGGAAACCTCCCACTTAATCCTCATGCATTTTGTCTGTCACTAGCTATGTGATCAGGAAATAATTTAACGCTATGAGCCACAGTTATCCAGACTGTAAAAAAGTAAAATTTGAACTAATTCATCCTCCAAGTCTTTTAAACATTATGACATCATGATTTGTCAATTCTGCTTTTTGAAACATTTTTATAGCAGTGTACAGTAAAGAGTTAATTCAGCAGGCACTGGTTACTCAAACTCTGCACATACCAGAGAAAAGACTCTTGACCTAGTCCTGGAAGAGAACTTCTGAGTCCTTGGACTATCCTGCCTGATAAGAGTGTTTTTGTATGCTTCAGGCTTTGGGCCATTCTGTGTGGGTTTGGCCTTTGTGGGGCTGGAGACTGAGTAGCTAAGGTCTGTCACATGGCCACCACATAACTATGTGACTGACCCTCAGTAAAAATCCTGGATACTAAGGCTTGAGCGAGCTTCCCTGGTTTGCAATACTCCACACATGCCGTCACGCATCAGTACTGGGAGAATTAAGGGCATACCTGTGCAGCTTCACTGGAAGGCAACACCTGGAAGTTTGTGCCTGGTTACTCCTGGACTTCAGCTCTGAACCTTTTCCTACTACAGATTTTAGTCTGCATCCTTTCACTATAATCACAAGTATAACTGCTTTTCTGAACTTCTCAAGGCTAGCTTCCTTCACCTTGCAAAGCCTGAGTTTCTTCATTTGTTAAATGAGGATAATAACAACTGTATAGTTATCCCAACAAATAAGTAAAGCATTTAATATAGTGCCTGACACCAAAAAAGAGCTGAATAAATGTTCAGTCCCTCTCTCTTCCTCAGTTCTAATCTCAAAGATTCTAGATGTTAATCTACATATATTTTGAAGTTCTTTTCATCCTGTGATACCTAGTTTCAATATCATATTAATTATGAAGCAATGTAGTCTTCATGGCATAAATAATGATGACTCAACAGATCTGAAAAGAAATCTTAATTTTTAGGTGATTGATTTAAGGGTTGATAAATGCATACATTATATTTTGGCTTTTTTCCACTAAGCTAAGTCATAAATCTAATTTTGAAAATCAGATAATCTTATTTAAACCTCTGTTACTAATTTTCAAATCCAAAATAGAGCAGCATTAGCATAATAAATACTTATCAGAGGTCATTAATAAACCAAAACCACCAGCAACAATAAAAAATCAGAGAAATAATGGAATAAAATAATGGATGGAAACTCTTACCACAGCCACTGTCACTGCCTTCCAAAAGCTTCTGGGCATTGTATTTTGCTAAGGAATTCAAAGATGGAAAATTGTAGAAATCGTTTCTCTATTTTTAAGTGCACAACAGAAAATTGTGTTCAAATTGTCTTTCCTTGATTAGTTCAAAAGCAAAATAAAAAATGAGAGTGCACAAATATTTTCCTCCAGTTTGCAATGTTTCATTGTACATCTAGCCTATCTGATATGTTGCTTTAATTATGTTTCTGTGTGGGAAGTATTGTCTCCTACCAAAGCAAGCTCTTTATTTGGTCAGACAGGAGATTCAGAGAAAAACAAGTAAGACAATTTTCGTTTTCTTACTAGTGGGAGTCAAGTATGCATTGAGGAAATATTTGTCATGCTCACCACATTTTTGTCATATGCTCATCTCACAGAGCCAGTGTACAACTTAGAAAAAAGAAGAATGGCTGCTATGTATAATGCTGGAGAAATACTCCCTGCCACCCATCTTCCCTCCTACAGGGTTGCCAGGACAATCTTTCTAAATTTGAATCTTGCTCAAAATTTCTTAAGGTCTCATTTTTATCTCCTATCTGACATTCAGGCTCTCCAGCCTGCTTCCAGTAATCTTCCCCTGGAAAGCTCCTCAATAACAGGGCCAGACTAGTCCAACTCTGTACCTTTGCTCATCCTGGTATAGCTGCTTAAAATGACTTTTACCCAAATCCTAATCATCTCTCGAGACCCAGCTCAAGTCCTCCCTCATTCATAAGACTTTTCCTAGTCCTGATAGCTCACATTCTCTCTGAATGCCCGTAGCAGTTCTTTCTTGTCTGAACTCTTTTTTTTTTTAGCACCTAATAAAATACTCCTTTGCACTCTTGCCCATTGCAAGTAGCCATAGCCTTTTTATGATCCATCTTTTATTCCACTTGTTGGAAGATAGTAGCTGTGGTATTGTGGAAGCAAAAATGATGGATATATCTGTGGTAGTTATATTATTGTTTGCAATTATTCACTTCTTCCTTTGTAAATAAAATACATTTCTCCAACCCCTTGGCTTTGGGATTGAACACGTGAATTGCTTTGGTCAATGGAATATTCGCTATGTAGTTACTTCCATACAGAAGCTTTTAGAGAGAATACAAAATTCCAAAGTTCCCCTAGTTCTTGTGCCCTCTCCCATAAGAAAAGCACTCAAGGCTCTCTTTCAGTTCAGGTCCCTAAATAAGAAGATAATGGAACAGACAAAGCCTGCAGTTTGGATAGAGTGACAACATTCGACTAGTAGTTGACAACATGAACCTAAGGCAAGAAATAAATATTTGTTATTGTAAACCACTGAGAATTTGAGATTGTTATACAGTGAAAGCTGACTGATAAAATACCCAATATTTTGCATGCATTGTGTCATGTATCCATAATATCTCATTTAATTGACACATACTCCTATGTGTTATGTACTTTATTATCTCCATTTTACATATGAGAAAACAAGGATAAGAGAGGTAAAGTAACTAGCCCAAAACAAACAGTGCTGTAAGATTTTAGAATCAGACACATCGGGCTTTAAAGTTAGATTCTGCCACTTATCAAATATGGTATCATAGACAAGATACAATCATACTAAAATTCAGTCAAATTAGAGATAATACTTGAGTTCTTCTCACAAAGTCCACTTTAAAGGGCTGTTGGGAAGATTAAATTAAATAATGTGTTTGGGTGACCAAATGATTTAATAAATGCGTATTTTAATTTATGTTACCCCTACATCAGGCACCAAGATAAAGTCTTAGAAATAAGTAGTTTAGGAAGCATGTGTGAGGAAGGAGTAAAAGTGAGATAGAGAATGAGAAAAAGAAAATGATCAAGTTGCAGTTTGGAAAATGGGCTCAATCCTACTAAGATACCATGCGGACTATGTCTCAGATGGCCAACTAAGATCCTAGCAGGCCCAAACCCATTCACAAATAAGAACTCATGTTTACCTACAAGCTCTGGACAAAACAAACAAACAAAAAACCAACAAGCAAAAGCAATGACCTGAAGTCACTGGAAAGTGAACAAACTAAGTAGATTTTGGAAGAATCAAAACTTGGAAGAAGGACCAGAAGAGGATGATTTTGCCATTGTTACAGATTTTAGTCTGAGGATAGGCTGAAGTCAGCACTGCACAGTGTAGCTAAAACTCTAATAGAAAGCAGTCTTTCCAACCTGAGAAATTAGAGAATGGAATTCAGGGTGACCGCAGACCCTGGAAAGTGTGGAATGAATCTAAGAAAGAAGACAGCCAGAAAGGGAGAGGCCTGGATTCTGTTTATAAACTCTACCAAAGTCCCTGGAGCATACGTGAATAAGGAGGAACCTCAGCTAAGGACAAAAGGAATGAACAGAGATTTGAGATGCTGGCCCAGAGAAAGAGTTTACAGTTTGAGTTTGACGAAGTTAATTTTTCACTTAAAAAAAATTAACACTTTTTGGAAAAATAGAATATAGAGTCTTAACTACATAACATTCCACAATGTCCGGGACACAATCCAAAATTGCTCAATATGTTAAGAACCAGGAAAATGTGACCCATTTTCAAGAGACAAGACAATGAACCAAGATCAACTTTAAAATGATCTAGATGATGAACTTAGCAGTCATGAATTTTAAAGCAGATTTTATAACTCTGTCCATTGAAATAAATGAAAATATATTAATATTTAAAACATGAAGACTCTGAACAAAAATATAAACTACTAAAGGAAATTCTTGAAATAAAAAACTGTAATTTTGAAAATAAAAAACAGACTAGGTGGGCTTAACAGCAAATTGGACATGACAGAAGAAAGAATCAGCTGTCTTAAAGACAAACCAATAGAAATTATCCAATCTGAAGGACAAAGACTTTTTAAGATTGTTAAAAATCTATCAAAGTCTTGGAGATCTGTGGGACAATAACAGAAGATCTAACATACATGTAATCAGATTCCCAGAAGGAAAGCAGAGAGAGAAAAAATTATTTGAAATATAATGACCAAAAATTTTGAAATTTGGTGAAAGACATAATTTACAGATTCAAGATGTTAAGAAGGATTAATATAAAGAAAACCACCATTCCTGGACACATCATAGTCCAAATGCTAAAAAGCAACAATAAACAGAAGATCTTGAAAGTAGCCAGAGAAAAATGACACATTGCATATAGGGGTACAGCTGGCTATTCAAATACACACTGATTTCTCATCAGAAATTATGCAGGTCAGAAAAGAGTGAAAATTCTCTAAAGTGCTGAGAGGAGAAAAATCTGTCAAAATTTTATATGCAGTAAAAAGGAGAACTGCAGTATAAGAAATGCCAAAGAACTTTCTTTAAACTGAAAGAAAAATGAAACCAAATGGAAATTCAGATCTTCAGGAAAAAATAGCAAACTTTGGCAATGGTTACTATGAGTAAATATAAAATATCATTTTTTTCTGTTTAAAAAATATATATGACTATTTAAAGCAAATATGACATCGTCCTGTGGGGTTTATAATATATGTAATTGTAAATATATGACATGCACAATAGTTCCCCCTTATCCTTGGGGGATACATTCCAAGACCCCCAGTAGATGCCCAAAACCAGAGATAATACCAAACCCTATTGCCATCAAGCAAAATATGTTTCTATTCATGTCTTCCACTCACAAATTTAATGCCTTTTCCATCTTAACTAAGCACCTGCCATGCACTGTAGCAGTTACTTCTGTAGTCTGAGGTGCAACAGTAAAACTATCATGAATTTCTTCTTCCTTCTTCACAATTTTATGGAATAAAGATCTCTTACTACAGATCTTAGCAACCTCAGCATATGATCTATTTCCTTTCCTTTTTAAGTCGAGAACATTCACCTTTCCACTTAAAGGAAGCACTTTACGGCTACTATTTGGCATATCCAAATTGCCAGCAACACTTCTCCTGCACTTTGGGGCCATTATTAAGTAAAATAAGAGTTACCTGAAACAAGCACTGTGTTAGCACAACAGTCACTCTGATAATTGGGACGGCTATTAAGTCAATGGCTGAGTAGCATGTACAGCGTGGACACACTGGAAAAAGGGATGATTCAGGTTCTGGGTGGGATGGAGCAGGATAAAACAAGATGTCATCACACTATTCAAAGCAGCATGCAATTTAAAACTTAAAAATTATTTCTGGAATTTTCCATTTAATATTTTTGGATTGCAGTTGACTGTGGGTAACTGAAACCATAGAAAGAGAAACAGTGGATTGGTGGGGGGAACTACTGTATAGCATAAAGGGTGGAGAGGAGGTAGTTAATTGATATATATGGTTGCATGGTTTTTACATTTTTACGTGAAGCCAAACACACACACACACACACACAGATCTAGCTTAAAAGTCAGCAGAGGGCCAGTGCAGTGGCTCATGCCTGTAATTCCAGCACTTTGGGAGGTGGAGATAGGAGGATGACTTGAGGCTAGGAGTTCACCCCAGCCTGGGCAACATAACAAGACCCCATCTCTATGAAAAAAAATTTTTAATTAGCCAGGTATGATGGTGAGTGCCTGTACTTCTAGTTACTTGAGAGGCTGAGGCAGGAGGATCACTTGAGCCCAGGAGTTCAATGCTACAGTGAGCTATGATCCAAAAAAAAAAAAAAAAAGTTAGTAGATAAATAAAATGGAATTTTAAAAAATACTCAAATGATAAAAAAGAAGGCAGACAAGGAAGAACAGAGGAATAAAAGAAAGCCAAAACAAACAGAAAACATAATAAAATGATAATAGCTCTAAATCCAACCACATTAATAATGAAATTAAATGTTAATAAACTAAATATTCCAATTAAAGACATAAATTGTAAAATAAACAAAAAATAAGACCTAACAATGTGCTACCTACAAGAGATGTACTTTCAACATAAAGGCACAGGTTAAAAGGAAATGGAAAGAAAAGATATACCATGCAAATGATAACATGAGAAGGCTGAAGTGGCTATATTAATATCAGATGAAATAAACTTCAAAAATCATCCCACCAGAGTACAAGGAAAATAGAGTTGCCCCTGTCTTCAGTAGGTAAGTGCCTACACGGCAGAGAAAGCTCTCAGGCAGAAAAGCAATGACAGGCATAAGATGCCAAAAACCATCTGCTGATATAGGTGAATTTATTGAGCCAAGAAGGATATGGGAAAGCCATCAATGACATCTGCCACAGAGTGAATTAATAAATGAATTAATAAAGAGTGGTCCCAGCAAAACTGATAAACAGAAAACTCTTCTGCTGTAAGCACCTAGAAACATTAGACAAAAGTTACAAAAGTATTTTTTAAATGCACAGCCAATCTACCAA
The DNA here is from genome assembly GCA_008086735.1 of Cheirogaleus medius. Taxonomy (NCBI): domain Eukaryota; kingdom Metazoa; phylum Chordata; class Mammalia; order Primates; family Cheirogaleidae; genus Cheirogaleus; species Cheirogaleus medius. Next base: position 34,211,043 of record VBSM01000361.1, read on the forward strand.
TAAAGTTATCAGAAATTAAAAACCTGAGTGACAATCAAGTGATCTGATGCTACAGCTGCAGGGGAAAGTGCTGAAGTTTATAGGTGGACAAGAATAGATTTTATAACTCAGCAGATTCTTGGCTCTCTTGTTGATTGGCAAAGGAGTTCAGGTCCCATAATTGCCCATCTGCAAGATGGCTCCTTTCTACTAAGAGAGACAGTCTTGGCTTTTCATTCATTTGCCAAAGCCCTGTCCAATTGGAAAGAGACTCTGTGTGTGTCATGTTTCTTTCTGTTGTAAGAATAGAAAACTGACTTGGAGGTGGGGAAGGATACATGTGGAGAAGGAGAGAATTCTTGGCTCATGTAAATGAGGCTTAAGGCTTTGCTGGGTTCAGCACTCCAATAACATCAATATGACTTGTTTTCCCTCCATCTCTCAACTCTTCTTTCCTCCATGCTGGCTTTCCTCATGGAGGTCTACATAGTAGCAAGATGGCAGTCAGCATCTCTAGCTTATGTCTTTATTGCTTCTTGTCCAGCAAATAAGAAAATTTCTCTTCTGTAGGAAAACAAAAGTCTTGGGCCTAACTCTAATCAGTCCAAATGGGGTAACATGTCCATTCCTAAACCAATCACCAAGGGAGTGCATTATTCTGACATGCCAGTTAAATCATATTCCCACTCCTGAAACACAGAGTGGTATCAATACCACTCAAGCTACCGTACCAGAGTCTTTAGTGCCCTGTGTCACATCCACTTGTGCCACCTCTGACTTCAGCTACAGCCATGATAGGACGTTCTGTGCATGCTGAACTCATCCCACCCAAGCACCTGCCTTGTACTTCTCCACTTTTCTGCTTAAAGCAGGGGAGTTCCCTCAACCCCCACATAGGCATAGGCCAGAAGCACAGGGGAATTAATGTCCCTAGTGGCAACATTCAACTAAGTAGAGATGGGGATAGCACCCCAGCCTCCAACCTTCAGAGGGTGGTACCTAGGAACATTCTAATAAGTTCTCATAGGATCTTTGACAAGATCAAGCCCCCATTGCCCACGGTGATGATCAGCTTGATAACACACTCTATTGGCTATTGGCTTTTCCATGTTCCATATGTTCCATACTCTCCCTACTCCCTCACTCCTGCTTCTGATATTATCTCATAAATAAATCATTTGTACCCAACTCCTCACCTCAGGCTCTACTTAAAGGGAATCCAAACTAATGAGCTACATGAACTGGAAGTGAGATAAAGGATGCTTTCTCTGAGAAAAATTAAGACACCATGACCAAAATCATGAGCTGGCCTGAACAGCACAAAACCACAAATGTTTACAAGAAGGTTTTATTTTTCTTAAGTTTAGGGTGTAAACTTGGGAAGACAAAATCAAGACTAGTCATTAACTAATCTTAAAAAAAAAGTTGTCAGAAAAAATCTGGACACATTTTAAGATTGGATCACAGTTAGAAAAGAGGGGGCCATGGAAATCTGAGAAGTAATACTTAGGTACCTATTTAATCAATGTGACAATGAAACATTATGAAATAAATATAAAGGAACATGATTGTAAAGAATCTTAGCTCTTTCATAAATGAGGAATCTTTGTTCTTTTTCCCCCCTTAAATAAGGACAAATAGAGCCAATATAAAGCACAGAAAATTACTGTAGTAAAACACAGAAACTCTGTTCTCTAGGTAAATTGCACAGAAGATAAAGAAAAATCTTTCATATTGTAGGCAAAGGCATTAATGAATAAACCAAGAAAGCAAGACAATCAGAACTGAGCAAACTATGCCAAAATTTTAACCCATTCTATATATTCCCTTCAGACTTAGGTGTTATAAACGAAGGCAAATAAAACTCACTTTCAAATTTCATATCCTAGAATAAATTGACACCTCAGGATTGCCTTTTTCACTCTTATCTTCCCAACAGTATACAGTGAAGTGTCCCAGAAGCTACCTGATGTATGATATCACAGACTAGATGCAGGAGATATAATTCAGCAGATATCAAAGAGATTTATAAAAATTTAAAACAATGCAATTCTTCTCACTAATTTTTTAAAGCATAATTTGTATTCATTAAATATGTTATTTAGGTTAGCATACAATCAGTTCATCATTTCTATTTTTCAAAAGAATCAAATACTTTAAAGATTTCTCAGTTTTCATTTCTAATATGGTAAATGTTGATAAATATAACCTACTTAAACAGAAGCTCTTTAATTGTCCTTAAAAGTTTAAGAATGTAAAGCAATCCTGAGACCAAAGAGTTTGTGGATATCTGCATTAGGAAAAAACTACTCTCTTTTTTCCTTGAAAAACAAAGCATATAAATAGTTTTTTTCTTCATTACCAATGTTCATAGTATAATCTCAACTTCTCATTTTAGTTGATAGTATAATCTCAACTTCCCATATTAGTTGATAGTATAATCTCAACTTCCCACAATTAACTTTAAATTAAAATAGTTAACTTCTATTTCACATAGAAAATTGGATGAGGGTAGATAATTGAAATCTGTTTAGTATAAAGGTTCATTTTAGCAGACTAGCAAAGCTCATGAACACACATAACAGCTTTCTATAGCCATACACACCCTTTTTGTATCATAGAGCAGCAAACATAAACAAATTCATTAAATGACCTAAAGATATAGCCTCTCTATGGCACAAAAAAAAGTAAGCAAAAGCATAGAAACTTAATACAATGTTTAGTAATCAAAATCTCAGAATCATATCTTAGAAATTATTTAGGTATCCAATTACCACTCACAATTTAGATTTTTTTTTTTTTTTTTTGAGACAGGGGGTCTCACTTTGTCACCTAGGCTGAAGTGCAGTGAGTGGCGTGATCATAATCACTGCAACCTCCAACTCCTGGGCTCAAAGCAATCCTACTGCCTCAGCCTCCCAAGTAGCTAGAACTACAAGTGTGCAACACCACGCCTGGCTAATTTTTTAAAAATGTTTGGTAGAGACAGGGTCTCACTGTATTGCTCAGGCTCATCTCTAATTCCTGGCCTCAAGTGATTCTCCTGCCTCAGTCTCCTGAGTAGCTAGGACTACAGGTGCGTGCCAGTATGCTCTACTAATTTTTTTATTTTTTGTAGGGAAATGAGATCATATTTCCTAGTCAATAAATTATATTTTAAAAAAATAACATAATGGTTGGATACCTCTAGTTTCCAAGTAATCATAGAAATCTTCTTTTTGGAATCTTTTTTCCTTGCCTGCTCCCTAATTCTTCATATTTGTTTTTAGATACGTAAAGTTGAATATGTCTAAATAATCATATTCTTATAACCTCACTTTCATTAAAATTTCACAGCAAAACTTTGATACTAATAGGCAAATTTTTAATAATACCTTGATGATTAAAGAGGTAAAATTTTATGTTATGTATATTTTACCACAATCTTTTAAGAAAAGAATACTTTGAGTCTTCCAGCCACCAAGATGATTCTTTTCCCTGCAATATATCTGGGCTGAGTCTTTCTTTCCATAACAGATAATTATCTCCCTGTGTTGTCAAACTCAGGCTGTGTGAGGAATGCTGGGATAGATAGAAGCCCAGGATGGGCTAGTAAGAAAAGTAGGCTGATACCAGGGGAATCTTCCCAAACCAGAGCCTAGCACATTATAGCAGATAAATCAATCTTTTTTTAAATAAATTAATGAATTATTTCTAATATTCATTTAGCACTGTTTACATATTTGAAATACTTGATCTATTCATGTAGTATTTATCCTGGTTCTAAACTGTCATGAACCTTGAGAGTAAATCCTCTTGGATTCTATTTGGAGGGAGAAGTATTCAATTAATTCCTACACAGAGGATTAATCTGAGAGACTGACTTATTCTTGTCTCTTGCAAAGATTAGAAAACGTTTGAGTCTCCAGGAATTCTCTCATAAATTCTCTGTGCACTTCTCATGGCAGTAACTTTCCCTTCCAATCTGGCAGCGAATGCAGTTTAACCTAAAAATATCAGGAGACAAAGGGAACATTTTCTCTCCTTAGTGACTCCACAAAGAACACAGTTATGTACTAAGAAATTCTTTAAACAGAGAGTAAAAAGCTTAAAACTCACAAATAAATCTCACAAAATTTCCCAAATGCACTAATATATTCAAACAGTACAATTCTGACACCAAGTGGTAAAAAAAAGGTATTAGCTCTTTGATCAAAAAATATTGCAGATGGTATTATTATGGGATATTTGGTAGACCAAAAAATGTACAGCCTTTCAATCAATGATATTAATGCGTTTTCTGTTGCTTTTAACAGAATACCTGAAATTGGGTAGTTTATAAAAAAGAGGAATTTATTTCTCAGTTATGTAGGCCAGGAAGTCCAAGGCCAAAGAGGTACATCTAATGAGGGTCTTCTTGCTAGTGGGGACCCTCTGCAGAGTCCTGAGATGGTGTAGGGCATCACATGGCAAGGAGGCTGAGCATGCTAGCTCAGGTCTCTCTTCCTCTTCCTATAAAGCCACCAATCCCACTTCATGATAACCCATTAATCCACTAACCCTTTAATTCACGAATCCCTCATGATCCAATCATTTCTTAAAGTCCCCACCTCTCAATACTGTCTTCTGGGGGATCAAATTTCAATATGAGTTTTGGAGGGGACAAATATTCAAAGCACAGTAGATGTATTACTGTGTATATTTCATCTATGTTTCATCTAATCATTTTTAAAGAAAGAACATTAGTATTGCTTCCTACATAGAGTTGCTATGAGAACTGTTAGTAAAAGAAAAAGACATTTTTAATGCTTGACACACAGTAAGTGCTAAATAAATGTTGACTCTGTTACTGCCTAATTTCATGTCTGCTACGTTATAGGAGCACTAAGCAAGCTGTCCTTGTCCTCCATGTACAGTGAAGGGGAAACAAGCAAAGAACCAAATAAAATAATGCTTTAACAAGTACTATGATAGACATGTTTAATAAGTACAGGAAAGGCACACAAAAGGGAGAGATTCATTCTGAGTGTTTTCTACCTTTCTATCTTTTTAAAAGATATAGACTTTTAGCAACTATATTAGTAATCTGTAACCCCACACACACACTGGCCATATATGATTTACCCACAGTTGGACACCTGTCTCAGGACTGTTCCACCAAATTTTTCCTTCTAGGAGCTTGGATTTAAAATTCTGATACATTTATCAATCTGAGATATTCACTTGAGCCAAGGATGTAAACTGTTGTGCTATAATGTGGTCATGTGCACAGAGAAATAGGAAAGGCCTGCCTACAGAGAAAAACAAAACAGAAATATAGAGAGAAGCAGAAACAAGAAAGAATTCATGTGTCTCCAGAGAGACATGGAATCTTCTTCTGAGGACCAAGCTGTTTGGAATCCTGATCATTTCTAACCCTTGGTTCAAGATCAGAGAATGTCTTGGACTATATCCTTGCCCTTGAGTTTTGACAGATATCCCTGTATCCTTATAATAAATTTCCCCTCCTTGCTAAATCTTGCCTTAGTAAGTTTGTTATTATCCACTAAATTAAGCATGGCTTAGTCACTGAATAAGCTCAGACATTAACTTCCCACCTAATATTTATCCTAATTAATTAAAATTTTATTCCTTTAAATATTTGGGTACCACTGTTACATAATGTAATTTTACACTATAAGTTAGATGCTGTTTTTCACCAATGGAATAGCTGGGGTTTTTTTGTAGAATGTAAAGGGCTATCAATCTTGATTCTTTGATTAAGAGGAAAATAGATTTACGAAACCTACAGAGAAAAGGATACATTCTGATTTTAAATTCTATAAATATTTAACTAGAAGATTTTTTCCTAGTTAATTAGCATATATGCATACTATGCAAATTTATGCCTTCCACAAGCACAAATTATATCAGGGGAAACTATGACAGAAAAAAATACTCACCTAGTGTAGAGATCAAGAAAGGAAGCCAGCTCTCCATAGTTTATGCATGTCACACCATAGTCATTGTATTTAAGAAAAAAATATAAATCAAATTTTGGAAGTAATTGTTCAAATTTAGAATACACAGAAATTTTTAAGAAAGAAATCATCTAGCACCCCACCACCAAAAGATATCTCATTTGTCTATATTTCCACTCAAATGTGATTTTTACACAGATCATAACAAATGTACAGGTTTTATCTTGCTTTTCCCCCTGATAATTTATAAACATTTTCCTCATTATTAAACAATCTCTAAAAATATCATCTTTGATAATTGAAAGATGGGAGGATAGTAGGGGAAAGAGAAAGGTCTTCCATACAATCTAAGCCCTGTTTAGCCACCCAAATACCGTGTTTTTTAAATGTTCTCATGTTATATAAAAGCTTTTTGAGACACATGGGGCCAAATATAGCACCTTTACATACTTATAGATATTCCTCTACATTGTGCACAAATAGGGAAAACATATAGAGTCACACTTTTGTGAGTGGTTTGCTGACTAAACAGGAGTAGAAAGGAAGTGAACATAAACCATAGTTCGATTATGAGCTTGGGCTACTATGAGTCCCTCCAGTGTAGTGCCATGTTTTATTATGATTGTATCTCTCAAAAAGCATCTGCCCTAAAGTATACATGAATGGTAAAAGAAATACATATTCTCAATTTAGAATAAAAGGTATTGTCAGGATGTCTATTCAAGTCCCTCAAACCCTTTACATCTAGGTCAGCTAGAACTGCTATTCCACATTCTATGAAAGTTCCTAACCTTCCTCAATCTTTTTGTATATCTATCTGCTGGAGGAGGTTTGTTCATTATCACCTCTGCTTTGATGTTTTTTTCTGCACAATCCATTCCTATTTTGCAAAAAGAAGGCCTGAGCATGAAACTCAGCCTTTTCCTAAATTCAAAGCACATACTGTGAGAAAGAGAGAGAGAAGAAATTTCTCACCAAATTTTTCAATTCCAGCAAAATTTACTGAGGATTGAGAGAGGGGATGTGTCTCAGGAAGGATTTATATAGCATAAACACAAACTCAAATAGCATATTGGACATTGCTGTGTTAAAATTTCTCTAAAGATTGCACTGGTAATTTTTTAGCAATTGTTTTGCTCTTTGCTCTCAAGGCATCTCCTTTCATTTCCATCCTATTTCTCATTTCTTCCTTTCCAAATTGCTCCAAGACTTCCAAATTTTTCTTCCTCTATTGTGGAGCACTAGTCAGCAAAACTAAGAAGGGGATAATCAGAATAAAAACACCTTCAGTTTAACAGGATCTAAACTTCTGGCTTAAAGAACAAAGACTAAAATAGGTAATTCCTTCTTCTCCTTCCAGAAAACCACCACTTAAAAACCACCAAGATAATAAGAAAAGAAATGCATAATTCATTTTTGATGAGACTGGAGAAAGTTGATATCCAAGCCACAATAGAGTTGGAAGAGAGAACAAAACCAGAGAAAAGAATTGTCAAGAGGAAACAGAAAAAGGATGTCTGTTACTGCAGATCTCAGAAATAATCAACAGTGTACATTTCTCATAGGTAAAGGACACTGTATCAGTCAGGGTTCTTCAGAGAAATAGAAACAATAGGAAATATATATATACTTATACACATATAAATATATACATAGTTTATATATATTAATATATTACAAATTTATATAGTATCTATTTTATTATATTATAATCTCCTATTGATTCTGTTTAAATGTTATACACACACACACAGATTTATTATAAGGAATTGGCTCATGCAATTATAGAGGCAGGCAAGTCCCAAGATCTACAGGATGAGTCAGCAAGCTTGAGACCCAGGACAACTGATGGATTCTGGGCCCAAATGCCTGACAACCAGGAGAATTGATGGTATAGTTTGCATCCAAACTCTGGCACACTGGAAACCTAGGAAGAGTTAATGTTTCACTTCAAGTCCAAAGGCAATCAGGCAGGAAGAATTCTCTCTTATTTGGGAACTGTCAGCCTTTTTGTTTTACTAAGATTTCAATTAATTGCATGAGGCCCACCCACATTTGGGAGGGAATATGCTTTATTAAGTCTACCTATTTAAATGTTAATCTCATCCAAAAACACTTTCACAGAAACACCTAAAATAATGTTTTACCAAATATCTAGATACCTCATGGCCCAGTCAAGTGACAAAATTAATTATCACAGTCTGGACACAGTGGCACTCATGCCTGTAATCCCAGCACTTTGGGAAGTAAAGGCAGGAGGATTGCTTGAGGCCAGGAGTTCAAGACCAGCTTGGGCAACATAGTGAAACCCAGTCACTACAAAGAGAATTTTTTAAAAATTAGCCAGGCATGGTGGCATGCCCCTGTAGTCAAAGCTACCCAGGAGGCTGAGGTGGGAGGATCATTTGAGCCCAGATGTTCAAGGTTGCAGTGAGCTGTGATCTCACCACTGCACTTTAGCTTGGGCAACAGAGAGAAAACTTATATCAGAAAAAAAAAAATTAACTACCAAAGACACACACTGAGATATAAAACTAAAATCACTTGTCAAAAACAGGAGACATAGTATACATAGACTGGTAACAAGAACACCTTTTTGTTCTAAAAAAGCAGAGAAGGGAGACCTAAATCATAAATAACACAAATTATTAGGAAGCAATCTATCCCCCATGCTAGTGGGACTGACAAGACGTAAAGACTAAAGGAATAAAGGGAGAGAGAAAGGAGATGGGAGGAGAGGGAAAGAAAGATTTGGCTTCCAAGTAAAATTTTTTTAAACATGGAATATGGCCTTGATGCCTTTCCCGTATAGGCCTCCAGAAAAACCTGAACCTAGAAAAACTCATTTACTTCACAGATAAAAATCAAAAAGAAACCAGCACAGAATTCATTCATGTGCCATTCAAGAGAAATGACGAGGAAATGAATAGTAAAAATAGGGCAAATGAAAGGCACTTACAGAAAATATTGCAATAAAGCATATGAGAATTATGATCAAACATTTTGACCATAATTTTAAAACATAATGAAGTAATTGCAACTTTTAAGCCAGAATACAAAACAAAGATAGCAGAGTTCTGGAAAGAGATGATAATAATAAATTATAACCATTGACAAATAGATCATCAGCCAATCTAAACAAGAAAAAAAAAGGAGATGGAAGAAAGTATAAATATAGAAAGTGTAACAAGAAGAAAATAACTATGAATTTTTTAAGAAATTAAAATAATCTTAAGAATAATTTGTTCATATAAAATATATTTTAAAAACTAGATAAAATGGATAATTTTCTAGGATAATAAAATTTACCAAAAGAAACCCAAGAAAAAGTAGAAAATCTAAACAAATCAATTAACATAGAAGAGAAAAAGAAAACTCTGTCCCAAGAAAGCCCTGATGAATTCATAAGAAAATTTAAAATATACTAAGTATTTAAAGATTAGATTATTCTAATATTACTAAATGTTCTAGAGCATACAGAAAAAGGAAAATTTAATAAATTTTTTATGAAACACAACATTGATACAAATTTAAAGATTATACACACAAAAAGGAAAACCACAGGCCAAACATATTTATAAATGTACTAAACATAATATCAGCAAAGAGAACTCAGTAGCACGTTAAAGGAACAACACACTATGATCAAATGTGGTCTATTCCAAGAATGCAAAGATAAATCACTACTTCAGAAAGTCTTTCTAAATATGACACAAACCCAAAAACCAAAGAATAAAAGATTTATAAATTCAATCGCTTTAAAAATAATTCTAAAATATCTGGACATTAAAACCACCATAAACAAAGACACCTTGGGAAAAATATTTGCAATTCACAGCACTGAAAAATGACTAATATATCTGTACCTAAATCCATCTTTTATAAATCACCACGAAAAAGCCCAACAGCCCTAGAGAAAAAAATAGACAAATTATATGAAAAACCAGTTTACTAAAAAGTAAATATAAATGGTTCCTGGGACTGGGAGCAAGGTGGCCAAATAGAAACCTCCAGCAATCATCCCTCCACGCAAATACCAAATTCAAAAACTATCCACACAAACAAGTACCTTCAGAAGAGCCAAAAATCAGGTGAGCAATCATACTACCTGGTATTAACATTATATGAAGGAAAGAGGCACTAAAGAAGCAGAAAAGACAATCTTGTATTGCCTATGCAATACAAGGCTGATGCCACGGCACTCTAGCCTGGGCAACAGAGTGAGACTCTGCCTAAATAAATAAATAAGAAAGGAAAACAGGAAGGAAGGATGAAAGAAAGAGGACTATAAAACAATCAGAAATTGGCTAGGTGCCATGGCTCAAGCCTGTAATCCTAGCACTGTGGGAAGCCGAGACAGGCGGATGGCTCAAGGTTAGGAGTTTGAAATCAGCCTGAGCAAGAGCGAGACCCCATCTCTACTAAAATTAGAAATAAATTAATTGGCCAACTAAAAATATATTTAGAAAAGATTAGCCGGGCATGGTGGCACATGCCTGTAGTCCCAGCTACACTGGGAGGCAGAAGTGGGCGGATCATTGGAGCTCAGAAGTTCGAGACAAGCCTGAGCAAGAGCGAGACCCCATCTCTACTAAAAACAGAAAGAAATTAGCCAGACAACTAAAAATATATAGAAAAAAAAATTAGCCAGGCATGGTGGTGCATGCCTATAGTCCCAGATACTCAGGAGGCTGAGGCAGTAGGATTGCTTGAGCCCAGGAGTTTGAGGTTACTGTGAGCTAGGTTGACACCATGGCACTCTAGCTGGGGCAACAGAGTGAGACTCTGTCTCAAAAAAAAACAAAAACAAAAAACAAACAACATTAAAAAGATTATTCATCATGATCAAGTGGAATTGATCATGGGATGCAAGGATGGTCCAACATATGCAAATTAATTAATGTGATACATCATATCAACAGAATGAGGGACAAAAACCATATGGTCGTTTCAAGTGATGCTTTAAAAGCACTTGATAAAATTCAACATCCCTTCTTGAGAAAAACTCTCAAAAAATTGGGTATATAACGAACTTACCTCAACACAATAAAAGCCATATATGACAGGCCTATAGCTCATATCACACTGACTGGGGAAAAACTGAAAGCCTTTCTTATAAGATCTGGAATAAGACAAGGATGCCCACTTTCACCACTGTTTTTCAACATAGTATTTGACGTTCTAGCTAAAGGAATCAGACAACAGAAAAAAATTAAGAGCATCCAAATTGGAGAGAAAGAAGTCAAATTATTCTTGTTTGTAGGCAATATGAGCTTTTATCTAGAGAAACCTAAGGACTCTAAAAAAACTATTAAAACTGATAAACAAATTCAGTAATGTTGTAGGATACAAAATCAACATTCAAAAATCAGTAGCATTTCTATATGCTGACAGTAAGCAATCAGAAAAGGAAACCAAGAAAATAATCCCATTTACACTAGCCATAAATAAAAATATCAATAAAATACCTAGGAGTAAACTTAACTAAAGAAGTGAAAGAATATAATGAAAACTATAAAACATTGATGAAAGAAATTGAAGAGAACAAAAAAAAAAATGGAAAGATATTCCATGCTCATGGAATGGAAGAATCAGTATTATTGAAATGTCCATACTACCCAAAGCCTACAGTTTGCTATAGCTAATCCAAATATTCAATGCAATTCCCATCAAAATACCAATGACATTCTTTGCAGAAATAGAAAAAATAATGTTAAAATGTATCTGGAACCACAAAAGACCCAAAATAGCCAAAGCCATCTTGAGCAAAAAGAATAAAACTTACCTGACCTCAAATTATACTACAGAGCTCTGGTAACCAAAACAGCATGGTACTGGCATAAAATGACACATAGACCAATGGACCAGAATAGAGAACCAGAAATAAATCCACATACCTATAGTGAACTTGTATTCAACAAAGTTGAAAAGAACATACAGCAGGGAAAGGACAGTCCATTCAATAAATGATGCTGGGAAAACTGGATATTCATATGCAGAAGAATGAAATTAGACCCTTATCTCTTGCCATATACAAAAATCAAATCAAAGTGGATTAAAGACTTAAATCTAAGACCTGAAACTATGAAACTATTGAAAGAAAACATTGAGAACACTGATACCGAGGACATTGGTCTGGGCAATGATTTCTTGAGTAATACCCTCAGAGGACAGGCAACTAAACCAAAATTGGACAAATGTGATCACATCAAGCTAAAAAGCTTCTGCACAGTGAAGAAATCAACAAAGGAAAGATATAACCCAGAGAATGGGAGAAAATATTTGTAAACTACCCATCTGAGAAGGAATTAATAACTAGAATATACATGAGTTCCAACAACTCAATAGGAAAAAAATCAAATAATCTGATTTAAAAATGGGCAAAGGATCCAAATAGACATTTCTCAAAGGAAGATATACAAATGGCCAACAGGTATATGAAAAAATCCTCAACATCATTGGTCATCAGAGAAATGCAAATCAAAACTACTATAAGATATCATCTTATCCCAGTTAAAATGGCTGTTATCAAAAAGGCAGGAAAAAATGTATGCTGGCAAGGATGTGGAGAAAGGGGAATCAACGTACACTTTTGGTGGGAATGCAAATTAGTACAACCACTATGGAGAACAGTATGGAGATCCCTCAAAAAACTAAAACTAGAACTACCATATGACCCAGCAATCCCACTGTAAGGTATATATCCAAAAGAAGGGAATTCAGTATATCTAAATAATAATATCTGAAATGATATCTGCACTCCCATGTTTACTGCAGCACTATACACAATAGCCTAGATATAGAATCAACCTAAGTGTCCATCAGTAGATGAATGGATAAAGAAATTGTTACACATATATACAATGGAATATTATATAGTCATAAAATGAATGAAATCCTGCCATTTGCAGCAACATGGATGGAACTGAAGAACATGCCAAGCACAGAAAGACAAATCTCACATGTTCTCACTCCTATGTGGGAACTACATATCAAAAACAATTGCTCTCTTGGAGACAGAGAGTAGAATGATGGTTGCCAGAGCTTAGGAAGCGTAGTGGGGAGGTGGGAATAAAGTGAGAATGGTTAACGGGTACAAAATATAGTTAGATAGTTAGAATGAACAATATTTGATAGCATAACAATGTGACTATAATCAACAATAAGTAAGGATATATTTTTATAAACTAAAAGAATAGAACTGTAATGTTCCTAACACAAAGAAATGATAAATGCCTGTGATGATGAATACCCCAATTGTGACTCGATTAATTCACATTGTATACCTGTATCAAAATATCACATGTACCCTACAGAGATATACAACTCTTATGTACCCATAATAATGAAAAATAAAAAATTTAAAAATCGAAAAAGTATACTAGAGGATATTCATAGGTTATATGCAAATACACTATTTTACATAAAGGACTTGAGCATGGGGATTTTGGTATCCATGGGGATCCTGGAACCAATCCCACAAGAATATTGTGGGATGACTGTAGTTCCTTTTTAAAGCTTTTCTCAAATTTTGAGAAATGCTTTGAATATGCCATTCCATGCCAAACCCTGAATGATAAATCATATCAACCCTTACCATTAGTTCTTGTTGTCTCAACTCCTCTTTCTCCTAAGTTGCAATTCAAGATTCATTTAACTTCACACTAATATTCTTCTTTTTTACATTTCACAGCACTGACTAAAATATGTGCAGAATCATAGTTTTTTTCATTTTCACCTTTATCTTTTCAGCATTCATTGCATTTTATGTTTGGAGCACTTTTGAAAGAGGTTTTTTCATCTCCTCATAAGTCTGTCAAAATTTTCTGGTTTTACAACTTTGCTTGACTAAGTGAGGGACTGGGATGAAAAATCAGGAGGCCTATGGTAGGCAGCGGGGCCAGCTTTATGAGCACACAACCTGTGTGGTCAGCAGGATCCACACTTAGAAGGGTCTAAGACTTGGTTTAATTCACTGTTGTCATCATCTCGAAAATATTCATAGTTCTTGCATCGGATTCCACAGGTTATCTAGATGGTCATGATCAGCATCCTTTAAGATGGCCCCTAATGATCCCCACTTCCTGGTATTCACACTCTTGTATAATTCTCTGCCCTTGAGTGTGGGCTGGACCTAGTGACTCACTGCTAACAGATAGAATACCAACAGTGATGAAAAGTAACCTCCAGGACTAGGTTAAAAATAGACTGTGACTTCCCTTTTGTGTTTTCTCTCTCCCTCTCTCCTTCTCTCTCTCTCATTCTAAGGAAGGTAGCTGCCATGTTGTAAGCTGCCCTGTGATGCCCACGTGGTAATGAACTGGTGTCTTCAGTGAACAACCAGTGACAAACTGAGGCCTGCCAACAACCATGAGAGTGAGCTTGGAAACAGACTATTCCCCAGTCAAGATTTCAGATGAAACTGCAGCACTGCCTGACCTTGTTTGCAGCCTGTGAGACCTTGTACAGATAAGCTGTACCTGGACTCCTAACCCACAGAAGCTATAACACAATAAATGACTGCTGTTTTAAGCTGCTAAATCTTGGGGTAAGGCATTATGCAGCAATAGATAACTAATACAAATCCCTGAGATAAGATCATTACCATATGGAGTTCTTAAATAGATGATAAAAATTTTAAATGTGGATATTACAAAAATATAACATTGTGATCAATTGTTAAGACTCAGAGAATCTGGTCTGTACTTGATTTCTGGTGCAATCTCACTTTTTCCTGAATCACCAGTAGTTTCTTGCCCTTTGACAAAACCTCAGCAAAATAACACCAATGCCCTTCCCTACCCTTTCCAACCACTTCCATTAATGAAGAAGTGTGTACTTTAATGGTTTACGTCTCACTTCATTAGGCCCCCAAAGTCCACATTAAATTTTGCTTTCCTGGGTGAGTACAGTAAAGTGATCCTTTTCCTGAGCTCTGGGCAATGGAGCAGGAGCTACACACTGTTTGCTTTCCCCAAGTTTGTTTCAGGCCATCTTCTGTGGTTTCTATGCCATTAACATTCTATATTTCAGTGCTGGCCTTTCGATTCAAGAAAATTAGTTCAGTTATTTTCCAAAGGATAAACAACATGAAATTGCAAAACCACTAGCAGATGTTAAAACTTAAATGTTTCCAGGATTCCAGGAGAGTAAGCAGTCTGGTAGCTGAAGGTATGACCTAGACCTAGTTAAAACCATAAACTCCAAACTGCATTTTGATCACATTGCTCCCTCTATTACTTCTCAAATCCAATTATTTCTTTGAGGTTTTCCCAGGTTATCTCTAAGTAAATGACCCAGTATGGCAAAGCAACTCATCTTTTAAAGGAATTCAGATAATTTGAAACACCAACATGGGCTGAATAAAGATAAACCACAGATGCAAGCATTATATCCTAAAATAGACTTTATCTATCTGTATCAACACTGGACTACATTTTCAATTTCTTGTTTTAATCTCCTTCAGTGCCTAATCCAGTCCTAAATAAAACATTTATTTACTGGTAAACAATTGTAGAAGTAAGGAAGGTGAAGAAGAAAGGGGAATTTTTTTTTTTTGAGACAGAGTCTCACTTTGTTGCCCGGGCTAAAGTGCCGTGGCATCAGCCTAGCTCACAGCAACCTCGAACTCCTGGGCTCAAGCAATCCTCCTGCCTCAGCCTCCCGAGTAGCTAGGACTACAGGCATGCGCCACCATGCCAGGCTAATTTTTTCTATATATTTTTAGTTGGCCAATTAATTTCTTTCTATTTTTAGTAGAGACGGGGTCTTGGTCTTGCTCAGGCTGGTTTTGAACTCCTGACCTTGAGCGATCAGCCTGCCTCAGCCTCTCAGAGTGCTAGGATTACAGGCGTGAGCCACCGCGCCTGGCCAGAAAGGGGAATTTTATTGGCTTGAAAGATAAGTATTATCTTAAAATTTTGCTAACAATTCGCTAAGTGCTATGGTCTGTGTCCCCCAAAATTCATGTGTTGGAAACCGAATGCTCAATGCAACAGTGTTAGGAGATGAAGGCCTCCACCTCATGAATGGATTAATGCCATTATAAAAGGGCGTGACAGAGGGAATTCACAACTTTTGCCCTCTGTTCTCTGTCATGTTGAGGACACAGCACTCCTCCCTTCCACAGGATACAGTTTTCAAGGCACCATCCAGGAAGCAGAGTGCAGCCCTCACCAAAAACACCAAAGTTGCCATGCCTTGATCTTTGAATTCCCAGCCTCCAGAACTGTGAGAAATAAATTTTCTGTTCTTTGTAAATTATCCAATCTGTGGTATTTTGTTATAGCAGCATGAACACACTGAGATACTAATGAATCCTTAATATTTTATGTATTTCTTATTTATTCAGCTTCCATATGTCCAAAGGTAATTTGAAGCTTGACAGAAATTAGTAACATGTTTAAAGAAATTGAACATAATTCTATATGCCTGCATACTGATGAGATTATTTGCATAAAAGCATTTTTAAACTGTTAAAACGATATAGGTGTGGTATTAATTCTATCATGATTGTTATTATTTATCATTATCATAACTGTGACCTTTCCAGTGACCTACACTGTGTAAAAGAAATCTTAAGGTTAATAGCATATGAGGCAAGGAATTCAAAAACACATATTCCCTCTATCAAAATGTTTCATATGTTAAAGCAATCACTCTATAAGAGCAAAGAGTGTGTTTCCATACGCAAAACACTTAATGCTTAGAACGTTCAGTTCTATGCATTATTTAAAAAGTATTAAAAATTATTAAAATTATATTTGATGAGTAGAATGTTATAAAATCATTACTCTTTGGTAAAGTTTTAAAAAATGAAAATAGATCGGCAGAGCAAGATGGCGGACGAGAAACACTGCCAGACAGAGTGTCTCTGCAGAAAAGACAGCTTCTAGAAGATATTAGAAGAAAGAAGCAAGCAGACGACCATACATCAGACGGTGGTCGGAAGGAGGGGTACCGGAGACAACGGGAGACTCCACGGGAGGAGGTTGTGGAGCAGAACTGGGAGAAGAGACCTCCCGAGTGAGCAGTTTGGAGACCAGTGGCAAGGGTAGGTGGAGCGGTTAACTTTCCCCTCCCTTGCATCTCGGACTGCTGGTGGGCTCCTCAGCGGTTGGAGAGATCTGCGGACACCAGCCCAGAGACAGCCACTGCCAGTGAGTGGTAAGACTTTAGCGGACGTGGCACCAGGCTCCCAACTCCCTCGGGGCCCCTCCATGTGCACAGACCCAACTGCACGGCAGGTGCCATATTGCTGCGCTCTCCCCTCCCCCATCCCTATCCACGGTTGCTGAGAGAGACAATATAGCCACCAGCTGGAGGCATCTCCAGGGAACGGGACCTTCCCTTTTGGGGCCCTACAACTGACTGAGGGGTACACAGACGGGGAGCTCCCCACCCGCCAGCCCTCCGAGGTGCTGCTGGCCTGGTGATTTTGGGAGAACGGGGCAGACCCTGAGGCTGAGAGACATCGACCCAGCTTGGGCTCCCTGTGAGGGAATTAGGACTGGCACTCCTCTCCCTGGTGGGGTCAGGGATTGAACTCTGGGGCCCAGAGGTCAGACCTGCAGACAAGATCCCACGCACCCAGGTCTTGCATTGCCTGGGGCACAGAAGGGATATTCGGAAGGAGCCTACTAAGGTGTGTGTGCCTTCAGGGGCAGATCAACATGCTTGAAGGCAACCCTGCTCCCAAAGGGGGGTGGTGTGTCCAGCCCAGGTGGCAACCCAACACAGGGAACCTCCTGGCCTGCATCACAGCCAAGGGAGACCCGGTGGCGTGATGTCTGGCCTGCTGGCAGAGGCCCAGGAGAAGCCATGGAGTTGGGGAGGGTGGAAAGGAGCGAGGCCTGCTCCAGACTGTAGGTCTCAGACAGCCCCACCCCCACACACAGACTTTCTGACTGAGTGGGGCCATCCCAGCCCCTCCCTGACAGCTTTTCCTGGAAGCAGAGAACAGGACTTTGATCCCTGCTAACAGCATTTGTGGTGCTTGAGGGCAGGCCTACCCAACCCAGCTCTGCCCAGACTCACTCCCAGACCAGCCTTCACTGAAGTGGAGAATAAGGACACATCTGGAAAACCCAGGGCCCCACCCACTACCTGAGGCACTAGAGTGCCTCTCCAGAGGAACAAGAGCTGGTTACAGGACCCCAAAACAGCAGTGTAGCCTGCTCCTCTGAGCAAGCGCCACCTACTCATGGGGAGGACATTCTGCACACCGTTTTATGGCATCTACTGACTCATCATACAGGGTGTGGTCGAATCTCACCCACAAACACCACCTACTGGCTCAGAGACTAAACAGGGCATGTCATTAGCAGAACAAAAACCTAAAAGTAAGAAGCAACAACTGATCTAGATGGGAAGAAATCAGCGAAGGAAATACGAAGACCCAAATGGAAAGCACACCACCAAAGAGGAACCCCAGGCCTTAGAAATGGACAGCAACCAAAATCAGACCACTAAAATGACAAAAGAAGAATTTCGAGCATGGATCGTAAGAAAATTCAACAACTTGAAATAACAACTGGACAACCAACACAAAGAAAATGCAAAAAGATTCCAGTACATGGAACAAAAATTCACTAAAGAAATTGAAACAATGAAGAAAACTCTAACCGAACTCCTGGAAATGAAGAAGCAATTCAGGGAACTACAAAACACAGTGGAAAGCCTCAAGAACAGGGTAGATCAAACAGAAGAAAGAATCTCAGAGATTGAAGATAACACCTTCCAATTAAACAAATCAGTCACAGAGATAGAGCAGAGAAACAAGAGAAAAGAGCAAAACCTACAAGGGGTGTGGGATTATGTGAAGAAACCTAATGTGATGGTTATAGGGTTACCCGAAGGGG
>VBSM01000361.1:34229920-34252824 GCA_008086735.1 Cheirogaleus medius
AGTGAGATGTGCAATGTTTGGGGGATGGTCATGCTTGAGGCTCTGCCTCGAGGGTGAACGGGGGGCATGGGCAATATACGTAACCATAATATTTGTACCCCCATAATATGCTGAAATAAAAATAAATAAATAAATAAAAATTAAAAAAAATTAAAAATGAAAATAAAAAGATCCTACTGCAGATAAATTAAGAGTTGAGGCTGCCACGAAATATTTAGTCCTAATTGTGTGATATTTGTAGATTTAAAATTTTGAACACAGGCATCCACTTAAACACAGCAGATTGAAAATATAGAATTTACTGTCTTTCCCTTCTAAAACCCCACTAAAATGACAGTAAGCAGATTTTTTTAACCACAAGGAGAAAGAAGATTTGAAAAAAAGATCACAGCAACATTTTGGAGGCTGGAAAGCAGATGGATGAGTGGTAATTGACTTAAACCAGAGAATACTAACACGTAAGCCAGCATAAGGGGAATCCAGAAACAGACAGTAGAATCTCAGAAATGCTCAGAAAATTGAGGCATTAATTACCCTTGAAAGTCAAAGTTGGTACAGATGGATTTTAAAGCAGAATAAAAAAATTGTATAATTTGACACCTTCCCGTCCCCTAGAAACCTCTCCCAAAACTCAAGTGTCTATTGGTTCCCAACCCTGGAAAACAACTAAGATCTGCTCTCTGGAGAAATTGACCCATAAGGACTTTGAACTCAGGGGTAAGATACTGAAACAGAATGATCAAATGAAAGTTAGCTTTCTGAATAATGAGATCTCTGACACCTATTCTCTAGAATAGAGGATTTCCCCTAGCCTAAGGAAAATTACCTAAAGATCCTGTATCTGGCCCTGCTAGATGACCCTACAGTAAAGTTCACCTGTTGACTAGTTCTCCATACACATCTAGAACTTCAGATCAGCCTCACACTGCCTTATTATTTAATAGGAGCTGATAGCCAAGGATTACCCGATATTTGAGGAAAAGTCTCTAACATGAAGATAGTAAAGAAAAAAAAAAGAAATAGAATTTGGGAGAGAAGAAAATATGCACAAAGAAGAATAAAACATTCAAGAATTTTTTTAAATTCTTAGAAATTAAATATATAAGAGCAAATTACTCCTCTTCAGCCCATGACAGAGTAACTGGTCCCAGACTAGCCCTCTTAGCATTAAATCAAAAAAACAAAACTATAAAACTGGGCAAAATATACGAATTAGTTGTTTTCAATGTTGCACAACTAGAGCACAGGATGGTGATGGCTAAGAAAAGTCAAACACATGAGGGGAGTGACCCCAAAACTGACTTAACTTTCCCTTCGAAGAACATCCCAGACTATGGGACAGAGGCAGGGAGGCCAAGTTGAATGGAGATCTCCCTGCCTCTGAGAAGGCAGAGATCAGAGTTTTGAGGCTGGAATTTGTGGGGCAGGGTGCTAGAGAAGAGGGAGTTATATAGAGAATGAGCTCCAGAAATCTGCATTAGAGACCCCTTAAGATTTTGGCTAAATACTAATAAAACATGAGACAAGGCCTGGCACAGACCAGCTACTGGAGGGCTGTGAGGAACTGAGATTCCAGAGGCTGCATGCCTGAGAGATGTTGGAGTTTCAACTGCCAGAGTGGAGACACTTAGCCTAGGCATTCAATCGAGACCCCAGAAAGTCTGCACCTAAGAAGTAGGGTTGCTTAAGCTGTAAAGGCTATGCTAGACCTGCCTTAACCACATTTAAAAACAAGCCACAAAAATATCCAGACCATTTGGCAAGTAAATTAACCATCTGTAAGAACAAAACTCAATCCTCTTGAAAGGAAAAAACAAAATCTGGACTCACAAAAATGTACAAGCCAATGTCCAGTAGAAAATTTTAAAATTCTTACACATACAAAGAAGCATGAAAATGCTACACATAAGCAAGAAAGAGAGAATTTACAAACTCTGAAATGGCAAAACTTTGGAATTAGCAGCCAAGGATTTAGAGCAGCTTTTATACATATATTTATAGATTTTAAAGGAAAAGATGGGCCTAACAAATGAACAAATGTAGGAGATATCAATAGAAAAATCAAAACTTTACAAAAGAACCAGTTCTGGAACTGAAATGAAAATTTTATGGGATAGGTTTAGACAGATTAGACACTGCAGAAGAAAAACAAATAGTGAACTTAAAAATCAAGCAATTAATTATCAAGCAAGGAATTATCCAAACTGAAGCACAGAAAGAAAAATTGTTGAATGTAATTATGAAATCTTTGGTGATCTGTGGGACAAAATCAAATTGTCTAAAATGTTGTAATTAAAGTCCAGAAGAGAAAGGAGAGAAAGACTGAAGCAGAAAAAGATATTTAAAGGAATAACGGCCAAAGTTTTTCCAAATTAAAAAAAATTTTTTTTTTCCTAACTGCTAGGCTACATGGGAAATTTTTCCAAATGTGATGAAAACTATCAACCCACAAATCCAAGAAGATCAATACTCTGAGCAGTATAAACACAAAGAGAGCCACATGAATTCATAGTGAAACTGTTGAAAACCAAAAATTTTTAAAGAAAATCTTAAAAACAGCAAGAAGAAAGCAATATATTAAATACAGAGGGTGAATGATAAGAATTATCACTGATTTCTCATAAGAAACAATACAAGCCAGAAGACAATGAAGTGACATCTTTAAATTGTTGAAAGGAAAAAATATCCTAGAATTTAGCCTACAATTTTATTTCTAGTGAAAATATCCTTCACAAATAATGATGGAATAAAGATATTTTCAGATAAAACCTGAAAGAATTTGCCACCAGCAAACCTACATTATAAAAAATATTACAGAAAAAATTCTTTAGGCTGAGGAAATTATAACAAATGGAAACTTGGATCTACATGAAGAAAAATGAAAAGCACTGGAAACAGTAAATGTATTGGAGAACAGTGGCTGATACTTTCCCAGGCACCTAAAATCTAACAGGACTTAACTGAATTCATCACCTCCTCCCTACTTGTTAACACTTAGAAAAGCAACTTCATCTGGGACTCAAACAAATCCACATATGATGGCAGGCTTTGGTTCAGTTGGTCTTGTAACAAAAAATTCTGCATAAAGTATCTAATTGAAGCACTGAAGTTTGTATACACCTTTCAATAGCAGAGGTCCAATCTTTGCTGTGCTCCCAGAGGGTGGATATTTCCAAATTTGAGCAATGTTCATAGAAAAGATGAACTAGATAGATAGCTGTAACATCTTGCCTGCAGCTAATGAATAATATTCCTCCTGGAAGTTTATCCTGTTCTGATCCACTTATTAAAGTTCCTCTTTTTTGAAATATTGCAGGGGGCAGGTGAGCGTAGGGATAGTAAAATTTAAAAGTTCAGTAGAAGATTTGGAATTTAAAGTTGAGGAAATCTTCCAGAGCATAGAAGGAAAAAAAAAAAGATGGAAAATAGGAGAGAAAAGGTTAAGAAAATTAAAGGATCAATGTAGAAAATTCAACAGTCTACAAATAAGAGTTTCAGAAAGAATAGAGAAAAAGAGAAAATAAAATGTTCAAAGAGAGAGAAAGAACATATTTTAAAAATCAGGGATCGATATGGCTGGTGACCATTCAACTGCAACTGCAATGCTTTCAAAATTCTAAGGTGAATATTTATAATTCATATCTTAGAATTACACACCCAGCCAAACTTCCAAACAAATGTGAGGATAAAACAAAAACATTTTTAGACATTTAAGGTCTCAAAAAACTTATCTACCTTTCACCCTTTATATTAGTTATCTATTGCTGCACAACAGATGCCCCTAAAACTCAGCAGTTCAAAGCAACAAACATTTGCTATATCCCAATTTCTCTGGGTCAGCAATCAAGGGGTGATTTAACTGTGGGTTCTGGCTGAAGGTCTTTTATGTGATTGCCAGTCAAGCTGTCAGCCAAGGATGCAGTTATCTCAAGGCTCCACTGGGGCTAGAGAAACTGCTTTCAATAGTACTCATGTGGTTGTTGGCAGGTCTCAGTTCCTTGCTGCTTGTTGGTAGGAGACCTCAGTTCTTCAATACATGGGGCCTCTCCATAGGGCTGCTCAAAACAAGGCAGCTTGCTTCTCACAGAGTGAGCAATCCAAGAGATAGAGCATAATTTCCAAAATAGAAGCTGTAATTTTTCTCATTTAATCTCAGTACTGAGATGCCGTCACTTCTCTCATATGCTATTGAGAGTGGATTGCATGAGGATGCGAGCACCACGAGGCAGGGATGGATCAAAAGGGGCCATCTAGGCTGGGCACAGTGGTTCACATCTGTAATCCTAGCACTCTCGGGAGCCGAGGCGGGGCCACAGGGGATTGCTTGAGCTCAGGAGTTAGAGACTAGCCTGAACAAAAGTGAGACTCCGTCTCCAACAAAAAGAAAGGTAAAAAACAACAACATCAAAAAAAAACACACAAGAAAACCAGCCAGGCATGGTGTTGCGCACTTGTAGTTCCAGCTACCCGGGAGACTGAAGCAGAAGGATCACTTAGAGCCCAGGAATTAGAGGTCCCAGTGAGCTACAAAAATGACGCCACTGCACTCTACCCAGGGCGGCAGAGTGAGACTCTGTCTCAACGAAAACAAACAAGGCAACTGAACACCCCTCCTCACAACCTCCTACCCCTTAAAAAAAATAAAAAATAAAAACAAAGGAGGGGTGCCATCTTGGTGGCTGACTTCCCAGAAGCTACTGAAGGATATATTCTGCCATAACATGGAGATAAACCAAGAATGAGGAAGATGTGGGGTCCAGGAAAAAGAGAAAGGGAATCTTCAAAAAGGTAGTGATAAAAAACCCAGGTTGACAATTGAGCACAACTGGTAGATATTGGAACAGGAAGACGGAAGTCTCCAGGAGGGCTGTCCCTAAGAAAAACATAAACTAATAATAATTTGGAAGGGGTAGTGGAGAAGGGATGAATAGATTGTGCAAAATTTCTACTTCTAGCAAAATTTGGGAAGTATTAATACATTTGTGAAAAATATATTAAAAACTAAGCAACCAAAAACAATTTCTAATTCTAAGTTGAGCAAATAAATTATAAAATAAAGGAAGTGTAATCCTAGTATGCTGCATGAATAAAGTTGTAATAATTTAAACACTGAAAATAGAGCTTAAAGAAATTATTATATAACTAAACATGGTGGGAGAATGAAAAGAGAAGAAATGTTTGTCATCCTGAGGGTGTATTTGGATAAGGGAATTATCTTTCATAGTTGAGAGTCAGTAGAAAATATCAACTTAAGTTTTAATTAAAAGCTTGAGTATAATATTTAGATATATGAAGGAAAACATCAGGAAAAAAAGAGCCAGAAGATATGAAAGTAATTGCTTTGGGGGAGTAGAACCTTGGATGGAAATGGTGAGACAGGCTGCTGCTTTTCTTTCAACTTATTGCACTATTTGATCTTATTAACTATAATATATACCTATAACTTAGATTTTTAAAATACAGTAGCCTTATTTTGCTTATTAAACATAATTTTAAATTCAAGTCAATTTTATTTTATTTTTTTTCTGAGACAGACTCTCACTCTGTTGCCCAGGGAAGAGTGCCGTGGCATCAGCCTAGCTCACAGCAACCTCAGACTCTTGGGCTCAAGCAATCCTTCTGCCTCAGTGTCCCAAGTAGGTGGGACTACAGGCATGTGCCACCATGCCCAGCTAATTTTTTCTATATATTGTTAGCTGTCCAGCTATTTTCTTTCTATTTTTAGTAGAGATAGGGTCTCGCTCTTGCTCTTGCTCAGGCTGGTCTCGAACTCCTGAGCTCAAACAATCCACCCGCCTCGGCCTCCCAGAGTGCTAGGATTACAGGCGTGAGCCACCGCGCTGGCCTCAAGTCAATTTTACATTCAGCACCAAGTTAGGTAAACATTGTTTTTTTTCTGTTTTATTCATAGTAAAATAATTTTATTGGACTGTATATTTAATATTCTGAAAATAAAATTATACACAGTACAAAATATGGTAACAAATGGGAAATTATCTTAAGAAACTAAACTATATTGTTTATGGAGGTATCTAAAATACAGTGTTATGCTTGAAGCTCTGACTCGGGTGGGGCAAGGGCAATATACGTAACCTAAACATTTGTACCCCCATAATATGCTGAAATAAAAAAATTTTTAAAAATAATAATAATAAAATGTAGTGTTATTATATAGGATATACTACCTTTAAAATTGCTAATTTTCAAAATGCTGTTATAAAACAAGCAAAAATGGATGCTATCATATTAGTCATCATGTAGAAATTTAGATAGTATAAATTTGACCCCAAAGAGGAATTACTCAATGTATTATTAAATTACCACTCAAGCTTTATATTAAACTCCTTCTTAAATGATAATTCGCTGAAGAAAACCTCAAATATTTATTCCCTCATTTATAATAGATGTAATTTTACTGTTTCTAATACTTGGGAATAGTCACACTTTTTGCTCCTCTTGAATGTAACAGAAGATGATATAACAAAATAGTTTGCTTCAATTAAAGTCTTTCTACAGGAAGAAAGGAAGGGAGGGAGAGAGAGAGGGAGGGAGGGGAGAAAGGAAAAGAAAATGTTTCAGAGAGTAGAGATTCTTCAGTGTAAGTCAGTTCATTCCAAAATAGATTAAAGAAGAAAGCCTCACTGCCAGTCCAGCCTATTGTTCCCCTTGCCTGCCTTAACAATCAAATCTCAATAAATTAGAATGCAAGCAGAAACAACTAGCCAAGATGAACAGAAAGTATGTTCCTTGCCCAAATGTAGCACTCAAACAATAGAATAAATTTGTGCATGTCACCAAATTTTACATAGGTTAAACTAAAAGTGCTGGAGTTTCTCTTATTGCTAGAACCTTTCCAGTCTTCAGAAGTTCTGTTTATTTATAGTTCTAATTACTCACTCTATTATTTTATTAAAAATCAAATGAAGACCTTTAAACTCATCTCTTTTGTTTCTCTCCCCCCTTTCCCTTCCTATTTCCTTTCTTTCGTATTCGCTTCCATTCCAATTCCTTTTCCTTCCCTTTCTTTTCCTTTCCCTTCTCAGTAGAATGTAATGAAGAGGTGAATGGGGTGTTGTGCAAAGGTATATCAGCTGCCAAGCGCCCCAGGAGAGAATGCAAAGTAAGGAGGAGGAAGCCATGACAAGGCTCACCAGTGGTGTGCACACTGGCACTGACAGATGGGGTGGGGGGATTGCAAGAGATGGTAAGTTAAGGATAAGTCAACCAGTTGAGACAATATGTAATGAAAATGAAAGTAATGAGAACCAGATTTCCCACTGTTGGAGAAGGCATTTACATACATGGAATGGGGGAAGACCAAAAAGAACTTTGATGTGATGAATTGGAACTGGAGATATCATATTAAGGCATGATTTTAAGATTTTCTTCAATAGAGCTACCCCCAGATGATTCCTTCCTCCGTGAGCAACAAACCAGTAAGCACTTATGACAATGCCTACAGAGATCTTCATTATAGCAAAAGAGGGGTAAAAAAATATTTTTCTTCTTGTTTTCTCTTAAAGATCACCAAATAAAATCAAAGACTAAAAGAAAGAGAATATCTTAAGTAAACATTTAATTAAAAAAGAAAACAAAATGCCAAAACATTAAAATTATCCAGAGAATATAAAAATCAATGCAAATAGAATTTACTTCAGTGTAAATGTAATGTATATATAATGATTCAGTATATATGCAATATGTGATAAAATATACATGAGTGTCTTATATAGAAGTGACATTGACAGTGACTAAAAAAAAGAAAAAAGAAATATATATATATCATGCTGTGGCAAATGCAATAGAAAAAAAAAACTTACAGATTCAGTGCAAGAAAAACACATCCAGTGAAAGTTGAAAACAACATTCTGGCTGGCAGTAAAATTGCACAGCTGGTGCCATTTGGGGAATAAAAAGGAAAAAATATTTTTGAAGCCTAGTGATTTTTTTAGAAGGCTCTGAAAAAAACTCAAAAACCTCCAGTTTCTTAAAAATAATTTTTGTTAACTTGAATCCTCACGCTCACTGTTTTCCCCATAGACTTAATAATTCTAGTCACTATTTCAAGGGGATTTTTATTTTAGAACTTGAAAAAAATATACTGAAAATCATATAGTATGATTAGGTAAGAATAGAAAGCAATGAAGGGAAAAAAGCCCTATCAATAATTCAAATATATTATAGAATAATAATAATCTGGCCAGGCATAGTGGTTCATGCTTATAATCCTAGCACTCTGGGAGGCCAAGGTAGGAGGATCCCTTGAAAGCAGGAGTTCAAGACCAGCCTGAGCAAGAGTATAAAACCCCATCTACACAAAAAATAGAAAAATTAGCCTGGCATACTAGTGCACACTTGTAGTCCCAGCTACTCGGGAGGCTGAGGCAGTAGGATTGCTTGAGCTCAGAAGTTTGAAGTTGCGGTGAGCTATGATGACACCACTGCACTCTACCCAGGGTGACAGAGCAAGACTGTGTTTCCAAAAAGAAAAGAAAAGAAAGAATAACAATAATCTTAAAAGCTTGGTGGTAACATTGGAATTAAAGACCATTAACCAAATAAAAGAAGAGCATAGAAATAGACTTTGTTTTAGGATTTAATATAAAATAAAGGAGAAATCACAAATCAATAAAAAGAAGAAAATATTAAACAAATAATGGCAATTTATAAATTTTAGAAAAAAATCAATTTAAATGTTCACCTCACCCTATAGTCCCAAATAAAACCCAGATAGATTGAATATTAGAATCTTAAGAAATCAAAACCAAGGAGAAAGGGTAAGAAAGTACAAATTTGTCAAACATCTGATGAAACTTATTAAACGCATAAGTAACATAATATTGACAATATAAAAATGCTATATGTACACACCTAAGAAAAACTAAAATGTAAAAGAAAATAACAAACTGGAGAAAGAAAATTAACAGGAAAGATGACCAAAAAGGGGGCTATTACTTTATAGAAAGTTCATACAAATCAATAAGAAAACTGCAAATGAGCAAATGATATCAGGTAGTAATTGTCTGATGAAGAAATAAAAATAGCCAATAAAAATTTAGAAAATGTCCTCACAACTATTTAAAGAAATGCTGTAATTTAATAATAATACTTCAACATCAGAAACCAAGATAACATTTGTGGTGGACACTTACTTTGGAATCCCCCAATGAACATGCCTTCCCATACTCATTCTCTGTGCAGTCTTCTCCTGTGTTGACTCTGGCCTCAGCCATGTGATTTGCTTTGACCGATGAGACATTAGTAACAGTGATGCAAGCAGAGGCTTGATAAGGATTTGAATGTCAGGATTTGCTATGGTCTGAATGTTGGTATCCTCCCAAAATTCGTATGTTGAAACTTAACCCCTAACGTGATAATATTAAGAGGTGGGTCCTTTAGAAGGTAGTTAAGTCATGAATGAGATTATGAATGGAATTAATGTCCTTATAAAAGAGACTTGAAGGAGCCCTTAGCTCTTTCCACCATGTGAAGACACATAGGAGGTGCATCTATGAGAAACTGTCCCTACCAAACACTGAATCTGCTGGCCCCTTAGTCTCCAACTTCCCAATCTGTAGAACTGTGAGAAATAAATTCTCATTTATAAATTACCCAATCTAAGATATTTTGTTACAGCAGCTCAACCAGACTAAAACAGGACTTGTCTTCTTGGAACACTCCCTCTTGGAAGTCTCCTGGAAAGAAAATGATTAGAGGCTGTGTTGAAAGAGACACTGGAGGATGAGAGGTCATCTTGAATGTTGTCTCCCTGGGCTAAATTCCCAGATGAATGAAGCTACATGAGGGATCTCAGCTATATGATATAGAACAGAACTTCCCAGTCAGCTCACAGAATAGTGAGAAATAAAAAATCATTGGTTTTTTAAGTCACAAAGTTTTGGGATAGTTTGTTGCAGAGTAGTAGAATACTAAAACAATATGTTTTTTCCCATATCGCTAAAACAAAAAATTAATGAAAAGATACCAGGTTCTGGTGGGAGAGTAAATTGGTACAGTATGACACTTTTAGGAAGTAATTTGGCAATAAGCTTCAACAACTGTTAAAGTTGAACACACTGAACTCAGTAATTTCACTTCTGAAAATCTATTCAGAGGGAAAAAAACACTAAAATACAAGGAATATATATGTACAAAGATATTCATTGCATTATTATATATTGAGAAACAAAAACATCTATTCCCATATTTCTTTACTACTCAATCATCTTCACCAACATGACTTTACTATTCTATGAAATTCTTGGAAGATAAAAGTTGGAAATAACTCTATTTCTGGATGTCTTGCAAACACATTGAAAGAAACTTCAGATTGTTCGATTTTTCCATAGATAACACCAAACTGTTTTTTAGTCTCTCTTTAAAGCCTTAGCTTCAAAACTTTTGTCTTGCCTGTCCTAGAATCAATCTTAAACTATTATACTATGATTCTTATTCTGTCTCAGTCAAACCTTCTTATTGAAAGATCTCCTTTCAACTAGATCCCCCAAAAGACTTATAAACATCCCCAAATTTGCCCTCATCTTTCCAAGATGTTATTTAGATTTGTCAAGGTGGTGGTCTCCTTTACTGCAACAAGTGATAAATTCAACTTGGCACTAGGTTATGTTGGTGGTATCTCAGGGGAGGCAGCATTTGACAATATTAAAGCAAGACTGGAAACAATATTCATACAATGTCTAATTAAAGGAAAGTTATTAAATAAAATGTAGTACATTATTTCAAAGAAATAGAGAAATACAGAATAAGTGAGATATGCTTAGGTTATAATGCTAAGGTAAATATAATAAAATTATTTATAACTTCAACTATGGGTGCTATAAAAGTATGTTAAGAAAGAAAGCAAGGAAGAGAGGGAGAGAGGCAGAGAGGAAGAAAGAGAAGGAGAAAAAGAAAGAGAAACGTTCAGTGTTTCCCTTTGAATGTTGAAATATAGATGAGATTTTTTTCTGTCTTATTTTCAGATTTTCTTTAATGAAAAAATTTAATAAGGAAAAAATTAGGAATTAAAAAAAATAACATTAGCTAAAAATGGAATTTGATCATCTTTCCCAGCTTTGCATGCAAAGGGTACAATGACTAGCATGGTATATGAATGGGAAGGACACAATTCATGCAATGCTGTCTCTTCAGGCTATTGAAGCATCCCAAGACCATCAACAATCAAAAGTAAAAGACACTGGTCAGAGCACTAGTGGTGAAGATAAACCCTATACGGTAATTAAGGAAAATGACAGACTATTTATTTAGGTCAGGCAAGTATACATCTTTAAATATAATCATCACATTACCTATTATAAAATCAGGTGGTTTCCATAATCTCCATAAATAATGGGGCCTCTCTTATTATCTCACATTTGTTCCAAGATTAAAAGAAGCTACACATTGTCCATGTGTAGCTTCTTTCCTTCCTTTCCCTTCCCTTCAACTGCTTCCATGAAGCTTTCAGGTATTGCCTACTTAACCTTCTTGCTTTCTCCCTTAGAAGTGGAAAGGAAAGGCCTAAAAAGAACTATAGTCCTCAAGGAACTGCATGTTCCTGAGAGCACATGGCAGGGGGCTCAGGAGCTGGAAAGAGAAGCTGGCAATCAAGGGACTGAGAACATACTTTTATGGTAGGGAATAAGAGTGGACAGGAGCTTTTAACAGGAGTGTCCATGAGTTAGGTAATTGGACCCCCTTAAACACTTGAAAGCAACATGCACCAAGATGGAAATTTATTTTGGAGCTGTGCTTTAAATGTAACACCACTCCCGTGCTGAACCACATGGGCCTCCTTTTGCTTCCTTATTGTTATACCATACATTAAACTCTAGTAGTCTCCATGATTTTTTTTTAAAAAGTATGCATACTGAAAATACAAAATGGAAATGAAAAGCACCACTGGATTTTTTTCTAGAATTTACATAAAGGAAGGAGAGAAATCCTGCACATAGTAGTTTGTAGAGGTAGGTTTGTTAGTAAAGAAGGGCTCCTTTATCTGGATCTACACAGCCTGGATGAAAAACCTTTCCAACCACCAAACTTGTTTTACTCTGCTTTCTATACTTACCAAACCACATTATTTGGTTTCCCAGTTACTTTAGTACCAACAAATGGGTGTTAGGCAAGAGACACACATGATCCAGCTGATGGATTATTTGATCCATTGAGTTTCCAATGATGAAAATGTTAATTTTTCAAAAAATAATTAATAAAGTGATCCTCCAGCACACACAGACATACACACAGGCCTATTATGTACTTGGCTAAAGTAAACCAGTTATTTGGAGAGCTGTGATTATTAAAGTTCCAGAATTCTGGAGAAGAGAGACCACATCCTGGCCCTGTGGAAATTTACCAGAATGTAGTGCTGGTGTGCATGGGCCAAACATTGCTACAGATTTATTAAAACAAAGTATAACAAAAGGAAAATTTTCTGATGCTTTTATGATCACTAAGAAACTATTGAGTATTGATTTAAAATTCAGAGAATTACTGTGGAATGTTAGTCAATAATAACAATAACAAATCAAATTAACATGTAGCAAAAAGTCAGATTATTTCTTTGAAGAAATTTCATATGTTGGATGAGGCAATGCTGGTATCTGCCAACTAAAGCACACTCTTCATACATGGAGAGCTGATCCTCTATTGGTCTCACCAGCCATTAATAACTGGAAAAATAATCACATGAATTCTGATCACATTAGTGATAAGTCATATCAGTATTTCTAATAATAATCCCATCAACCTGAGTCTGAAGAATATTTAGTGTTTGTTTATATATGTATATGTGTAATCTGAAACATCCTCTTACATAACAAATTATAGCATGGACTAAACCCTATAAAGGACCTAACTTGAAATCATCTAAATGGGTTTGTTTTTAAAAGTCCTTGTTTCATCACTATGTCATTTCTAATACTTTGGCATAGATGTAGGAAAGTTTCATAAGGGATTCCTTGTGAAATTTTTGTGTGGTTAAAGCTCAACATGCATTAAAGAAGAAGTAGGGCTGAGTTTTTTAAAAAACAAAGATTGAATTATAATAAATACAATATAAGTATATAAATACAAATATACATACAGGAAGGCAAGTGGGCAGGTGGTGAGTACTTAAATCAGTTCTATATTGCATCATGATTAAGATTATTCTTAGTTTGTTTCAAGGATACACCACATATTTAAAATAATTTTATGGCTAGGAGTTTAATTTTGGTGACTAAAGTTTAAAATAACTTAAAAAACATTAGAAATATCTGAAAAATGCAAGAATGCTTATTGAGTTGTTCTGGTCATGTTTAGTAGTAAAGGCAACTTTATCTCAATAGCTGCATATTAAATGTTACCTTTATTAACAACTAAAGTTACCTAAAATTAAAATATGTATGTAATCCTAGCACTCTGAGAGGCCGATGAGGGCGATCGCTCAAGGTCAGGAGTTCGAAACTAGCCTGAGCAAGAGTGAGACCCCGTCTCTACTAAAAATAGAAAGAAATTAGCCAGACAACTAAAAATATATAGAAAAAAATTAGCCGGGCATGGTGGCGCATGCCTGTAGTCCCAGCTACCCGGGAGGCTGAGGCAGAAGGATCACTTGAGTCCAGGAGTTTGAGGTTGTTGTGAGCTAGGCTGACGCCATGGCCCTCTAGCCCGGGCAACAGAGTGAGACTTTGTCTCAAAAAAAAATATATATATATATTTAGCTTCCTGTGGTGTTTCTATGCTACACTCTTTGGTTCATCAAGTCAAATAAACAACTATTAAATATCTTCCATGTTAGAGACACTATACTGCGGGAGGTAAAAAGAAATCTTTAAAAAACAGTCCCAGATATCCTTAAGGAACTTCACTTTAGTTGATTTCAAATTGTAGTTATTTGATGTCAAACATATATCAATTATTATTCTTTCAGAATAAAAGCTGGATTTTTAAAATAAAATGCATTGTCATCATTTTAGCATCAATCGTTTTTGGTCCATGGTTGAGACGGTGACATTCAAAAATGTTAAATATAAGTATTCTTGAAGAGTTTACTTTAAATATGGTAGGATTGAGATATAAGAGCTCTTCAAAAACAGAGGCATGAGTATAATTTTGAATGTGAGAAATGATAATGGTTGTGCTTGTTGTTAGTTACAAAAGAGGGAATGCACATGAATCATTAAAAATCCATTAGTACAGACTGACAACTGAAATAAACACCCAGGGGCAATGGCTCAGTAACATCCTTGTCATCATGTATGAAGTGCATCAGTTTAGAGGGAGGCGAGAATCACAAAAGGGTCCAGAGAGCTTTTCAGATGACTATGATAGCATCAATTTAAAATAAATTTCATCAGGTGTGATGGTGCATGCTTGTAGTCCTAGCTACCTGGAAGGCTGAGGCAGGAGAAACACTTGAGCCCAGGAGTTTGAGTCCAGCCTGGGCAACCTAATGAGACCCAATCTCAAAAAAATTTTTAAATAATCAATAAAATAAAATTATTTTATTAGATAACATGCATATATATAAGGTACAAAAATCAAAAAGTAGAAAAAGATATGCAAGTGAAAAGTAAATTTCCCTTCTATCTTAGTTCTCCTTTCAGAAGAAAAGGACTACTACCAGTTTCTTATAGCTAAAACCATCTTTTATGTTATTTTTGTTCCCCAAACTTCTTATTCTTTCTGTACTTCCATTTTAGTTTTCTACAACCTTAATCCATACACTTACTCTACATGGTGTAGTCATAAAGAGGACTATACTAGACTGCAAAGCTAACCCTCTGAAACGAGATACTATACTAAGTAGGAAGCTGTTAAAGCCAGCCAACTGTAAGAAGATGATGTTAAATGGGCTTTAGATACATTTCCTCAATATGAAAGAGAACTTCTTACTTTTATCAAGGTGTATTTTAAGATTAGATTAGTTTATCCAAACCAATCCTTATGACAAGGGGAGTGGGATTTGCCTAATTGAGTTAGTATGCCCTTTAGAGCTGGGATCAGCCCCAAGCCATAATGGCTACACACTGGAACAAGGTGGAAATCCACCTGTTGAGTCAGCCTCAGTGCCAATACACCCAAAGTCTATTTGTGATGTTGACACAAACTTGAAGAAGTCACAACCTATTTGATTCTTAATTTAGAAAAACAAAACAAAGTACATGAACTGCCTAAGGTTGCATGGATAAAATATTTATCTATACAGGGTTAAACAAAGTTCTTCTGTGGACTTAACAGAAAATTATTTAATTGTTATAAAATTACAGTAGTCCACCTTATTTGTCGGAGAAACATTCTAAAACCCCCAGTGGATGCCTGAAACCTTAGATAGTACTGAACCCAATTGCTATTGATAACCTACAGGTCATTGGGAAGTTCTTATGATTCAGGGCGACGTCTCGTCCCTGAGTAAAGAATCTTATCATACATTCCTCAAATAATTTACATACTGATTAATGCATAACCTACTGATTCTGAAAAGGACACTGACTTATTTCTGAATCATAAAGTTTGCCGATCATCTTGCACATAGACATTTTAGCCTGTACGTTGCAATCTGTATGCAATGATTGTAACCTCTGTATTGTACCCTTCAATAAAAAAGGACAAGTCCAGTATGAGGAATCCCCTTTCTTTCTCTTAAACTTTCCTATAAAAGCCTTCCAACTTGTAAGAGACTCCAGAACACTCCCAACTTTGTTGGTGTGTTTTCCTGGGTTGATCCCACATTTGACTTCCACTAAACCTTTATAACAACCTTAATTTTGGTCAACACCATCAATTGGAATACATTTCTGTTCATGTCTTTCACCCACTAATTTAAGGCCTGTTCTATCAAGGTATAGCATATAGTATTAGCAATAGCACAGATGTTTTCTTATTTAACCAATGGATACTAAAGGATTTCCTAGGTTAGGGTCTGTTAAGTTACCAACAAAAGCTACCGATTGTGAAATTTCAATTATACCATTATTTTGCCAAGTGAAGAAAGTAGCATCAAGAGAGGTAAGAGACTCATTATGATATGGATTCTTGTTCCAATGTCTTGGAAAAAGCAAACATCAACTTCTGCTCCTGGTTTGTAATTTGGATGTCTGGTCATGATATCAGGTGGTTTGGTGAAGCTTTTGTGTGGCCCAAACATCAGGCACAAGGCTTGTTTTTTAAAATTCATCTAGTTCCAGCTTATAGGGATTTAAGAACATCAGCTTTTGTTTTTATTTGGAGAGTTGTAGCCAAATATTGGAGGAAATTAGGAGAATTAAAGATCAAATCCAAACTACAAATAGATAATAGGAACTTGAAAACAATGCATAGGGCTACAATCTAAGAGGAGTATTGGAGTTTTTCTTTAGAAACAGCTTTTTCTCTCTACATTGACCTTATAGGAATCTTGGGTTAAAAACTTCTTGAGTCTAGAAAACAAATCAAGGCAGAATTTAGGTTTTACTTACAGGCTTAAGGTTCTTGGGCCTGCCAAGAATTGACAATTTTTACTCACTCCCTGTTAGGCTGGGAATTCTTGAAGCCAGGCATTTTATGTATATTCTTAAATATGACATTTCAGTCAAAGTCTTGGTAATATAACCACCGTTTCCAATTATGTCCTGCATATAAAGAGAGAGAAGATTTTTATTGAACTTGTGTACATAAAAATAGGAATACTCAGGAATATTTTCCACATTTTGGAAGAATTAAATAGGCAGATAAAGCAAATGCCTCCATCTTTGTTCACAAAAGTATACTTCACCAAATTGTCGTAAACTATGAGAAACATTTCCTTAAATCTGGAAAACAAAACATTTATGAATATATATTATATAAAATAAAAGTAATAAAAACATTATCTTTATTAATTACTTAATTTCATGTAATTATTTTTTTTGTTGTTTTGCTTGATCATGATTATCAGTTTTATGAACCTATCAGTTTCTTTATTAGAGTTCTGAAAATTTGGGGCTGGGTGTGAAGGCTCATACCTATAATGCTAGCACTTTGGGAGGCAGAGGCTGGAGGATTGCTGGAGGCCAGGAGTTCGAGACCAGCCTGAACAACATAGCAAGACCCTGTCTCTACAAAAAAATTTTAAAAATTAGCTTGGTGTGGTGGTATGTGCCTATAGTCCCAGCTACTGAGGAGGCAGAGGCAGGAGATTCACTTGGGCCCAACAGTTTGAGGTTGCACTCTAGCCCAGGCAACACAGTGAGACCCTGTCTCAAAAAAAATCTTTTTTAAATTTAGTCCATTGAGCTTAATATCATCAGAAATCTGTGTTCAAGAATACTTGTTAGAGTCCTTTCCATGAAAAGTAATTTTGGACTATAGCTGATTGTAAGTACTTTTAGAGAATAATTCAAAACAATAACTATGGATGGCAAAAACTTAGAATAGCCATGGTTAACAATCTGATGAAAGTTCCCAATTGACAAGGAAATTTAGCTATTTCTAGTACATGCAGCATTTTAGGATGATAACTAGAATCATGACTGACAGCATCACATCAGGACCATGAGACTTTTATAAATTTCATCTGATCTTTAGAATACTCACACTAATAACATATCCATACAAATATAAATTTAGAAAAGATTTAACATAACAACAAAAATTATGACATATTAGATTTTTATAAATTTATATAGTTTTTGGAACATTTATATCACTAACATACCCATAAATGTAACTGAAAGATCTAGTATCACTTATCATTTGACAATACTTCCCATATAATTTGCTAAATAAGCCTAATTATTTAATATCTCTACAAGATGACAGATACATTCTTTGAGGTTCTCCATGGGCCCAATTGGAAAAGCGCAGAGTTAATTTTAGGTCAAAAAACTTAATTTAGAGTTTTGATGCTAGGGAAACCTACGAAAAATGTCAAAAGGTTTAAAACATTTGATCAAAACAGAATCACAGATCACTGTAAAATACTACTCATTAATTTAACCAGAGTAAATAATCAAGACTGCAAAAGCAATTCAGAAAATTATGTGGATGTAAACACCTTAACCCTTTTGAAGCTCAGTTTTTCTAAGTTATCAAGGACCCAATAAAGACAATACAGGGAATTATCTTGATGTAAAACCTTGGTTTTTTTAGTCTAGTTACCAAAAAGGTAAAAAAAATAAAAATAAAAAAAAATAAAGAAACTTCCTGTAGTGTGATTGCTTCTTCTTATGGAACACCTATTTAGATAATCTGAAAGTTAAACCTGGTAGTTCACGCCTGTAATCCTAGCACACTGGGAGGCTTAGGTGGGTGGATCCTTTGAGCTCAGGAGTTTGAGACCAGCTCTGAGCAAGAGCGATACCCCGTCTCTACTAAATCTAGAAAGAAATTAGCTAGAAAACTAAAAATATATAGAAAAAATTAGCCGGGCATGGTGGAGCATGCCTGTAGTCCTAGCTATTCGGGAGGCTGAGGCAGAAGTATTGCTTGAGCCCAGGAGTTTGAGGTTGCTGTGAGCTAGGCTGATGCCATGGCACTCTAGCCCAGGCAACAGAGTGAGACTCTGTCTCAAAAAAAAAAAAAAAGTCAAACCTGATGAAAGAGTACTTGAATGTAACCAGACACAGAAAGAGTGTGTCTAGGGTTATGAGTATACACTATATTATAGAGGAATGTAAGCAAAAAAAAACTTAGTATGTTGAGCAGGGGAATTACATGGCTCTTAGTAGCAGCATGGGAACTTTCCTGGTTATGTGAAACAATTTAGACACAACAATAAAAGCCAACAGTACACAATCAAGTTATACTAGAGGAAAATATTGCTTTTCTAGGCTTTTAAGATGAACATTTTGGCCAGGTGTGGTGGCCCGTGCCTGTAATCTTAGAATTCTAGGAGTTCGAGGTGGGAGGATTGCTTGAGGCCTAGAGTTTAAGACCAGCCTGAGCAAGAACAAGACCCCATCTCTCCAAAAATAAAACAATTAGCTGGGCAGGGTGGCCCGTGCCTGTAGTACCAGCTACTTGGGAGACTGAGGCAGGATGATTACTTAAGCCTAGGAGCTTGAGGTTGCTGTGAGCTATGATGGTATCACTGCACTCTAGCCCAGATGAGAGAGAGACCCTGCTCAAAAATAAAAAATAAAAAAAGAACATTTCAGTGTCAGGCCAGAATAGCAGAGTTGGAACTGAGAAAAAAAAGTTACAGGAGTTGACAAAAAGGTTGAAGGAGAGAGTTATCACCCCAGTCAAGCAAAAAGATATACCTTTTCAGGAGCAGAAAGAACAGAGGGCAGTGATGTTTAAGATGCAAATCACATGCAATGAGGTACAACACAAGTTGAACTTCTGAGAAGTTTCAAAGAGAAATGAAATTATCATTCTGAATGAAAAAGACAGCTTATCAACCTGAAACTTGGGAAATTAAATTTCAGGAAGGAATGTGGCAGAAATAGAAACTGTCTGCAGTTTAGATGATGAATGTTAAAGAAACAGACTCTGTCTTAAAAAAAAAAAAAGAAAAAGAAAAAGATTTCAGAATTAAAAACCAAAACCTCTTATAGTAGAGGACCAAACTTTTTTAGTTTTGTATTAGTGTATTTTTTAATATTAAAGCTCAATCTTTAGAAAGACTTATAAATATTTAAATATTCCCTTCTATTCTCATGATCATGCTTCCCAGGAGAAAAAAAATAAAAAAAATTAAAAGTTAAAAAGAGTAAAAAAAAATTTAAATTAAAAAAATAATAAAATAAATAAATAAATATTCCCTTCTATTTATAGCCAACTTGATCATACATAAAATTCCTTGCATAAATTTCCCTTTTCACAAACCTTATCACAATTTGCTCAGACCATAGACAACATGCTTGGATTTTCTGCTTTGTCTTATACTTCCTCTTTCTTAAATAATCAGTCATTTTACTCTAGGACAAAAATTTACCACACAAGATTCTTCCTCATACAAAACTATTCTCTTTTCTTTTTAACTTTCCTTACCAAAAATATATCTTCATATCCATAACTTCCTTCAGTATTAATGTATCTACTTCACTGGTTTAAATAGCTGCAAAGCACTCTGTTAAAAAGAAGTTCCATGATATATTTGATCATTTCTCTGTCCTTGTAATATTAATATATCTTTCTGTACTTATTTTATTATGTTTGTGCAATTGCTGGAAACACTGTGGCCCCTTTACGTGGGATGGTGAGCAAGGGTGTGATAAACTTTGAGGTCATCAAAGCATCTTTTTGAAAAATACAACTATAGAAAATAGCCAACATTTGTATTAAACTATGTTCTTCAGAAATGAAAGAAAAGCAATAAGAAACTTACATATATATACACATACAGAGAGGGAGAAAGATAAAGTGATTATCTCACATGTATGTATTTATAATAAAATGATATTAAAAAGAATTAACAAAGAAGCTAGTTATAAAATGAGACTTTTAACCTCATAAGGCAAAAGTGTTCAAAGTCCAAACTCAGAGTGCTAGTTAACCCTTATATTGTTTTATATTCTGAAGACTTAAGTTTGTCAACCTGCAGAAGAGATGAAGCAGTTCAAATTGCAAAGTGAAGTTAATGAAAAATGCAAAATCCTAATCAGCCTTAGTTTGGAGTCAGCATTAGAGAACACTTTCAGAAAATTGTGTTACAAGCCATTACTACATTCATTCTGCTATTATTAACTAGAGATAAGAAGTGAAGAATAAATAGCCAGAAAGATGAAGGCCATCAGCTGACCACAATAAATAGGGCAAATACAACAAAGATGATCTAGGAAAATAGCACTTTTATGCATTATTTCATGTTTTAAAAGTTGCTTCTAGGCACACTGATTATATTACCACATGGTAATGATAATAAGAGCATGAACTTTGGAGTCTAGATGGATCTCAGCTCAAATTCCAGGACTACAATTTTCTGAGTCACTTTGGCAAAGCTATTTAACCTTTGAGTCTCAGTTTCTACATAAAATAACAGTAGATGTTCATCAAATGTTGATTAGGAGATTTGAATAGTATACCTAGCAAACCATAATGGGAGCATAAAACTGTTATATTACCCTGAAAGTTTGGTTCTCAAACCAGCAGCATCAGTATTACCTTTGAGCTTATCAGAAACACAAATTCATGGGTCCTACCCAGACATACTTAACCAGACGATCTGGGATAGGGCCCAGGAAACTGTTTCATAAGCTCTTTTGTTGATTCTTATACAAGTTAAAATTTGGGAACCACTGCCTCAGAGTTCAGCTAGACATGATTTTCATGCGATCATTTCCATTAATGAACATGAAAGGATCCAGTAGTCATCTGCAGGTCCAATTTATCCATTACACACAGGAGGCACAGTGCCCAGGGCCAATGATGCTTTTAAAGCCTTATGAAAATGTTTTCATGTTATTTCTTTTAAAATCAGAAGAAAGGCCAGACATGGTGGCTCATGCCTATAATCCCAGCATTTTGGGAGGCTGACGTGGGAAGATCATTTGACCCCAGGAGCTCAACATTACAGTGAGCTATGATTGTGCCACTGCCCTCCAGCTTGAGCAACAAAGCAAGACACTGTCTCTAAAAATAAAATAAAATAAAATCAGAAGAAAAAAATGAACATAGTGATAATAATAAATACATAACAATGAATCCAGTCTGGATTACATTTTGTCTTTATACCAAAGCAGTTGTAAAATTAACTAACTTAAAAATTAAAACTATTACTTTACATATAGCATTTTGAGTCTGGCTAAAAATGTTTGATATATTTCTTATGAAGGGCCACATGAAGTCATAGTGCCCAGGCCCCAGGAAAGTCATAATGCTGCCCTGGTCACCTGAAAACTTCCCTGTTCATTTATAAATGTTGACACTGAAGGTGCCTGGTAGGAACTGATTATATATAAGAAACATGTTTTATTTTGAAGATATTTTCACTTATAATTTTAGAAAAGATTAGTTTGAGCATCACTTAATTAAAAGTTTAAAATTGTAAGCATTAAAATGGCTAATAAATCACCTGCTAAAACCCTAGGAAAAAAACTGCAACGTGGAAGAGGGACAGAAAGAAAGCATTGACTAAAGAGAAGAACTGGAAATAAAAAAAGGAGCATGAAACATGGTAGGATTAAATAAGAACAAAATAAGACAATCAAAGTTAAAAGTGAAATGGAATATTATAAAAATTATGTTAAACAAACTTATATACTTATATAAAAGAAACATACTTATTATATAAAAGAAAGACATAATTTTCATATAACACTCATAATCCATTTCATATGACACAAAATAACTGAGCTCTTCAAAACCATCAACCAGTCACAATTGCAGAACCTACTATTGTCTTTTGAAACTTGTATTTATTCACAGACTATATCCTGCACATCTCAGTGTAGTATTTAAAAGAATAATATTAATAGCTGTGTTTTCAAAGAAATATATGTATTAAAACTGGATTGCTACTTTATCAATAACTATTAAGCTCTACCAGCATATGCGTCAGCTTGTGGAAGTAGTTTTATATACAGCATTTAAATTTGGCTAAAATGGAGGAATCATCAGCTATGATACAAAAGAAGAATTTGTAGCTTTAGGGATGAACATATACAGAAAAGAAACTTTGTTATTATATATCTACCAGAAACTCAAGTCTTCCTTCTGTCATTTCCCAGCCTTCTCAAAGCAACTCAAATTATTTCAGCCTTGTAATCTTCAAAACCAAGCCCTAGGTTCACATCCGGATTGCTGATCCATTTTAGAATACCTTTCCTAGATTGCCACCAGTGTTATTTGGGGCACAGACATTTTCTGCACCTCTGAGAAGATTGTATTACATAGTCTCTAAGGAGTCTGGGTTCTAGAATTCTGTGATTCTAAATTTTACTTGAGAAAAATTATTTTAAATATGTTGTATCTATTTGTTTGTTCATTCAGCAGATATGTCTTTCTTTTTTTTTTTT
>VBSM01000361.1:34252924-34264486 GCA_008086735.1 Cheirogaleus medius
GAGAAGAGAAGAGAAGAGAAGAGAAGAGAAGAGAAGAGAAGAGAAGAGAAGAGTGGAGTGAGTCCCAGTTTTTTTGTTTGTGAAACTGGGTAAGTGACAATGCTATTATTCACTGAGCTAAGAATTCCAGGAAAGCAACAGCTTTGGGGAGGCATCCCGCAAAATCTGTCCTGTTTTCCTGTGAATTCTGTTTGCATGGAATGTTTAAGATTATTGGCCTCTTTGGTCATCACCATTGATTATTCTTTCATGTAAGATTTAGACTTCATGGAAGACTGAGTGGGTTCTTAATATGAGGACTCACAAATATATGTCTCTTTGAATCAATTTAAGTAGGCTACAATTATGCTGGTGAATTGCCTGCAAAGCTCTCAAATGTATGGTGTGGTCAAACATCCTAAAGGCTATAGAGTAGGACCAACATTTTCTGCTACAAAAAAGATAAATTCTACTTGGTTGAGGAGTGTGGGGATCTTGATAAGGCACTAGGGTAGGGGACCCACAGGATATGTGACAGGATTGAGTTAAAGAAGGAGGAACTCTTAACAGTAGGAAATAGAATGGGTATGTACAAATGCAGATAGTTTTTGGTAAACTAAGGAAATACTCATCTTATGCCATGTATTTCTCCTGAAAGTAGGAAGCAAGGAATTATGCCGAGAATGATGGGGAAATAGCGTGAAATCGTTGTCATGGACAGTTGGAGAATCATGTCAATTTGGTAGTAGAGAAATTCCTGTGAGGTGGCTACCATGACATCTTAGTGGAATCAGTCTTCTTTACTGGATGACTTGCTTCAGCCATGCTCACTCTATGTCCCAACGGGGAAGATGAGTAACAGGATTTACTCAGGGTGAGAATTTTAAGAGAAGAAAGCCAGGAAATAGAAGAGAAGCAAGGAGTTGAGAATATAATCAAGAAAGTAAATGAAATAATGTATATGGAGTCTAAACTAGGTAGAGAGAGAAGTAAAGAGAGAAAATGAAGGAGTCAATGGGTTTAGGGATCACAGTGAGATTGAAAATGGTCACAGCGGCTGTAGCTGTAGATAGGATGTTTGAATTATAGGCATAACTTGGAGATATTGCAGGTTTGGTTCCAAACCATCATAATAAAGAGAATATTGCAATAAAGCAAGTAATGTGATTTTTTTTTGGTTTCCCAGTGCATAATAAACATTATGCTTATTCTATATGGCAGTCTATTAAGTGTACAGTAGCATTATGAATAAACACAAGATGTACATACCTTAATTTTAAAAAGTTTATTCAGCGTGGATAACATAGAGAGACCCGTCTGTACAAAAAATTTAAAAATTAGCCAGGTGTGGGGGTATGTGCCTGTAGTCCCAGCTACTCAAGAGGCTGAGGTGAGAGGATCCAAGTGTTCAAGATTAGAGTGAACTATGATCATGCTGCTGCACTTCAGCCTAGGCAACAGAGTGTGACCCTGTCTCAATAAATAAATAAATAAATAAAACAAAACAAAATAATTTATATTTGAGCCTTCAGCAAGTTGTAATCTTTTTGCTAGTAGAAGGTCTTGACTCTATGTTGATGGCTGCTGACTGATCAGGGTGGTCCTTGCTGAAGGTTGGGTTGGCTACGGCAATTTCTTAAAAACAGACAACAGTGAAGTTTGCTGCATAGATCAACTCTTCCTTTACAAAAGATTTCTCTGTAGCATGCAATACTATTTGATAATGTTTTGCCCACAGTACAACTTCTTTCAAAATTGGTGTAAGTAAATCCTTTCAAACTCTGCTGCTGCTTTATCAACTAAGTTTATATGATATTCTAAATCTTTTGTTGTCATTTCAACAATGTTCACAGCATCTTTACCAGAAGATTCCATCTCAAGAAACCACTTTGCTCATATAGAAGCAACTCCTCATCCATTCAAGTTTGATCATAAGATTAAAGTAATTCAGTTATATCTTCTGGCTCTACTTCTATTTCTCTTGCTATTTCCACCACATCTGCAGTTATTTTCTCCATTGAAGTCTTAAACCCCTCAAAGTCATCCATAAGAGTTGGAATCAACTTCTTCCAAACTCTTGTTAATGTTAATATTTTGACCTCCTCTCAAGAATCACAAATATTCTTAAAGTATCTAGAACGGTGAATCCTTTCCAGAAGGTTTTCAATTTACTTTGTCGAGAATCATTAGAGGAATCACAATCTAGGGTAGCTATAGCCTTACAAATGTATTTCCTAAATAATAAGACTTGAAAACTGAAATCACTCCTTGATCCGTGGGCTACAAAATGGATATTGCATTAGCAGGCATGAAAACAGTATTAATCCCCT
The DNA here is from genome assembly GCA_008086735.1 of Cheirogaleus medius. Classification (NCBI taxonomy): domain Eukaryota; kingdom Metazoa; phylum Chordata; class Mammalia; order Primates; family Cheirogaleidae; genus Cheirogaleus; species Cheirogaleus medius. The sequence goes on from VBSM01000361.1 coordinate 34,255,234, forward strand.
TGTACACCACCATCACAGCTCTTGGATGACCAGGTGCACTGTCAATGAGCAGTAATATTTTGAAAGGAATCTTTTTTCTGAGGAGTAGGTCTTAAAACAGTAAGCTTAAAATATCCAATAAACCTTGCTGTAAACAGATGTTCTGTCATTCAGGCTTTCTTGCTCCATTTATAGAGCAGAGGCAGAGTAAATTTAGTATAATTCTTAAGGGCTATAGGATTTGGGGAATGACAAATGAGCACTGGCTTCCACTTCAAGTCACCAGCTGCATTTGTCCCTACCCAAGAGAGTTAGCCTGTCCTTTGAGGCTTTGAAGCAAGACATTGACTTCTCCTGTCTAGCTATGAAAATCTTAGATGGCATCTTTTTCCAATAGAAGGATGTTTCATCTACATTGAAAACCTGTTGTTTAGCTACCTTAGTCAATTATCTTAGCTAGATCTCTGGAGAACTTGCTGCAGCTTCTACATCTCTGCTTCACCTTGGACTATTTTATGGAGATGGCTTCTTTCCTTAAACCTCATGAACCAACCTCTCCTAGCTCCAGACTTTTCTTCTGCAGCTTCCTCACTTCTCTCACAGCTTCATTAAATAGAGTTAGGATCTTGCTCTGGTTTAAGGGAATGTTATGGCTGTTTTGATCTTCTGTCCAGACCACTAAAACTTTCTCCATATCAGCAGTAAATCTGCTTTGCTTTCTTATTATTTGTGTGTTCATTGGAATAACAATTTTAATTTTCTTCAAGAACTTTTCCTTTGCATTGACAGCTTGGCTAACTTGGCTAAGAGACCTAGCTTTTCAGCCTGTCTCAGCTTTCTCCATGCCTTCGTCACTAAGCTTATTTCTAGCTTTTCATTTAAAGTGAGAGACAGGATTCTTCCTTTCACTTGAACACTTAGAGGCCATTATATGGTTATTAACCTGATTGTTGTGTCTCAGGGAATAGCGAGAAGTGAGGCAAGGGAGAGAGACAGGAGAATGGTTGGTTGGTGGATCAATCAGAACTACTCACAGTATCTGTTAAGTTCTCTACTTAATGGATGCGGTTGTGGCACCCCAAAACAATTATAAGAGTAACCTCAAAGATCACTGATCACAGATTCACAAATCACCATAACAGATATAGTAATGAAAAAGTTTGAAATATTGCAAGAATTACCAAAATGTGACAAAGAGACACAAAGTGAGCCCAAGCTGTTGGAAAAATGGCAAACCTTCAATTTATAAAAAATGCAGTATCTGTGAAGGGCAAGAAAGTGCAATGCAATAAAATAAGATACGTCTGTACTGAGTTTGAAAGAGAAGCAGGTTCAAGGTGCAACCTTGGGAATGGGTGATCAGAGTAAGTGTATTAATGAAAAGACATTGGAGAAGATATGGCATTAGGGTTAGAATCTTGTATGGCAGGACCCTGTTCTGTTTTTTTCTTTCTTTTTCCAAATTTTCTTTATTAGAAAAAATAAAGTAACTTATTATCTACTGTAATTATCCATCTATTCAAATCTAAAACAGTCTATTTTTCCATTATATAATATATATCCTTCATGCCAGAATTAAATTTTGCATAATATGACAACTTAGCTGGCAGCTGAATGGAATTTGCTAAATATAAATGATAAAGATATGCTAGATTTTTAATAAAAATTGAATAAATAGCTCAGAGAACTGGTTTTGTAATTAGTCATATTTCTGATATGCAAAGGCATTCTCCATAACATCCCTGAGCTTTGAAAATGTATGTATAAAGAAGAAGGGCGAATTTGAGTATTTGTGAATAAACTAAATATATATTGGTATGTATAGCAAATACACCTGTTTCAAGAGCATGTCCTAAATCTGAAAATTTCTAGGCCCTGAATCCTGGATAACAGATCACATGATACTGTCAATTCTCAGTTGATCATACTCATATAATGGCAGAACACTGATTTTTAGAAAATATCTTTAATGTATAGCTGAATATGGAAACTGGTAACTTCACTTGTAATTGTATACTTACAGAACCTGAATAATTGAATTAGAAAGGAAATTGGAGATTGTTTAATTTAGTGGTTCTCAGAGTGTGGACTTGTGAGATCAGCAGCATCTGCATTACCTGGGAACTTCTTAGAAATGCAAATTCTCAGGTCCCACTCCAGAGCCATGGAATCAGAAACTCTGGAGGTAAGGTGAAGCAATCTGTTTTAACAAGCCCTCCAAATGATTTTTATGCATGCTAAAGTTTGAGAACCATTGGTTTAATCCATATGTCTCCTTCAAAATTGGAATTATGGAGTCCCATAGAGATTAGCTGAAATTAATTAACACTTAAAGCAATGAACTTTGTCTGGAAGATCCTAACTCAGCTTGCTTAAAAGACATCTTTTATACAACTCTATCTTGTTTCCCTTTCTATGCACTGTTATAACAAATTACCACTAATTTAGCAATTTAACCCAAATTTATCCTCTTACAGTTCTCTAAGGTCAACACCTGTCCTACTGGGCTAAAATCAAAGTGTGTTTTCCTTTCTGGAAACTCTGAGAATCAATTTCCTTGCCTTTTTCAGCTCTAGAGGCCACCCACATTCCTTGACTCCCTCACCTTCCTCCATTTTCAAAGCCAGCATATATGCATTTTAAAATAAAAAATTTATTTCTTTTAAACTACACCTTGGAGTCTGTATAAATGACCAGTCACCCACATCTGCCTAGTATCTATTCTACACACCTCAGTATTATACTGTCATTGGCACAGACTATGTCATAGAACATCACAACAGGATCATGCAATATCCTCAGGCAACAAAAATAACAAATAATAATAAATTATATTCATTACACTACTCTTGCTAGATCAGGAAAGATTACGGGTTCATTTCAGAAAAAGATTTTAAAGTAAGTTTCAAACAATAAGCTTTCCTGCTTAAGCCCTGGTTAACAGGACAAGTGAATTATAACAATTCATTTCTCAAAGATTGCACTTAATCCTAGTTTTTCTGCATCATTTTAATTGTTAACTTTTCATTAACATATGGCATAGACTTTCCCTCGTTTTTGTTTTTTAAAGAGGGATACTGAAGGACTTAAGAAAAATGCTGATTTGAGAACTACATACCTAAAGGAGTTGAGTTTCGGTGGTGAAACTATGAGGTAACTTATGATCATTTTCTGCGTTTTCTATAGTTTCATTAATGAGAATGTATTATTTTTATAATAGGAACAATGTAAAAAAAGGAAAAGAAAAGAAAAACCAGATACAGTCATCTGAAATTATAAGGTCTGACTTGTAAGACAGGGTAAGGTTTTTGAAATCTCAGGCGAATAAATGACAAAGGGCTTTTTTTTCCCAACACTGCCATCCAAAGCGTCCCGGCAGAATCTTCCCTGATAAATTATTTTGAACACTTCTTTAAAGATAAATGTGCACCACAAATCATTTTCTCAACATGTGATTGCACTACCTCACTGCCTTATTCTCTTCAGCTGGCTGTGGTTTAAAGTGAGGCCTCCTCAAAGAAATGAACTTTTAACATTTCGAAGGCATCTGTGGTGCCGCAGGAGCAGATACATCACCGGCCCGGCTGAGAAGCGCTCCCACGCCAGGTCTGCTATGGGGCCCTCGGCGGTCGGGATTTTGGAAGTAACGTGTCTAGGCCCAGCCGGCGCCGTCAAGGGCCGGCCCTGCCAAGAGCCCGGGTGGCGGGCGCCCACAGGTCAGGGTTCGGTGCGGCGCCGCAGCCCGCTCTGCCCGCGAGCAGAGTCGGGGCTCTTGAGGGGGAGCCGCACTGGGGGCGGCAGCGTCGGGTCGGGGCGGGGGCGGGAGCCAGGCGGCAGATCCCGCGTCCGTGGGGGAGGAGCGGCAGCAGCGGCGGCTGGAGCTGCTGTGGCGACCGACGCGAGGCGGTGGCAGAGGAGACCCACCCCTGTCCACATGGACAGTCGCAAAGGCCTCCGCTGATGCATTCACGCCTGGGCGGGGTGGACGGACGGCCGTAGCGGCGGCGGCTGCAGAAAGAGCGAGGGGCCTGCGGGCGCCGGTCGGTCGCGGAGACCTCGCCGCTCCGGCGCGGCGGGTGCGGCCATTTTACGGCCTTGGGACGAAGAGAGGCGTGTTTGTGTGCTCGCCTTCATCCTTTTTTGCTGGGGGCCCGCGGCTCAGAGAAGCTTCTCAGGCTGCCTGGGTGGGCGGTGGATGGGGAGTCGTGGGCCGAGAGGAACCAGGCCCGGGAAGCGCCGTCGCCGTCGTCGCCGCTCGCGTTCCCCCGAAGGGGCTTGAGGAGAAGCCCAGGCCGCGGGCCTCGTCGCCCGCCAGCCCGCGGACAGGCCCGGGCGCGCTTGGCCTGCTTTTGTGTAGGCCTGTCTGGACGTGGGAACGCCGCCCGCCTGACGGCAGAGCCTGAGGCCCGCAACCCTGCGGCGGCTACCCTCCTGCGGCGCGGCCCCTCATCCCGGCGAGCACGGCGGCGGTGTGGGCCATGGATTAAGAAGGAGGCGGCGTGGGAGGAGGAAGATGGCGGCCGGCAAGAGCGGAGGCAGCGCTGGGGAAATTACTTTTCTGGAAGGTATGTCTATTTCTGCCCTTGCGGGGTAGGGGGAGAAATACAGGAAAACGTGGCCCCTGGAACCCCGGATATTCAGTTATCTGCGCTTGGTGGGTTTGGCGGACAGCGGAGGTACGAGGAAGAGCGATGGCAGGGAGGGAATGTGTTGCGAGCGCGCCGGGTTCGAGTCTGCCTGGGCGAGGGGCTCGCCGGTGAGCCGGGAAGGCCGAGGGGGCGCGGGTGGATCGGACTGGGAGCTGCAGTTGGTGGGCATCCTTTGAGAGTGCGCGCTTAAGTGTTTGACATTGTTTAATTTTTTTTTTTTGGTGGTGGCCTAAGGATAAGCGCAGCCTGCATTCAGATTTTGTTTAGTGTTCATGGAAAGTTTCAAATTGCCAAGGTTGGGTGCAACTGGGGGCCAGTCTAAGTAGGAAGGGGATGGGTAGTTTAAGTGAGGTTATACCTCCTGGTCTTCCTGTTTCACAGTGCTTCAGGCTTCTTTTTGCAGCCAGTGTTCATATTGGACCTGGCCTTGTCTGATACTCTTATGGCATGTGTTTTGCTAAAACTATTTTGTAAAATAATTAATTTGAAGAAAAAGAACGAGGTTTACAGTGTCAATTTTGGGACCGTCACTAAAGCGTATAAACAAAGTTTGGGTGTTTTATTCACTTGTAAGGGGAAAGTTAAACATTTAGTGTAAGTGGACTAAGCCAGTTTTAAGAAAAGCTATATGTTTTTGTTGGGGATGGGTAATGGGTAACAATATTGGCTTTTTGCCCGTGTTTCTATAAAGACTCCAAAAATACAGCTAAATTTTATTGCAATAACTTAAACGCTCACGTTATGTAATTTGACTATGGGTTCAGTGTTTGCACTGGTAATTGAGTTTATAAATGTGATGTTTGGGAAAATGAGCCTCTCAGCGCAGTGTTTGTTAAAAAGAATTACCTACTCTTTGGGTAATTTTGCAGATGATTTTCATTGCAGTATGTCATAAGCGATACTTTTAAAAAAAAAACTTTAGAAACATTACCGAATTAAGAATGTACAATTTAACTTAAAATTAAGAACCTTGGTGGTAACAGGTTCTATAGAAGGGTTTTAAGGGATGGGAATGCCTTGTCTACTGCTTTATTAACAGCACCTCAAACAGTGCCTGGAACACAATAGGTACTCAATATTAGTCTATTGAGAGAATAGACTAATTCTGAGAAGAATAGGGAAGAATGGGAACTAATGGAGGGAGAAAGTGGGAGAAAGTAATTTTCTTAATTCTTCCCACTTGAATATAGTGAAGTGAAAAAAATCTAATCTTGCTGTGCAAGCCAGCCTTTACCTAAAAGTGATGAGAGCTTTATATGAGATTCCTAGTAAGAAGATAATAAAAGCTTGTGCATTTTTCTGGGTTCATTTCATATTACCTCCATTCTAGTTTGTGCAGGATAGATACTTGTCAAGAGGCTGAGTGGTGCAGCTTGTATTACAGGTAGTGCTACCTGGGTTGATTTTGTTTTGGAATTGGAAACTCAAAAGATGACTTACTGGTGCTTATTATATTCAATATGCTGATGATTATACTTTGAGCTATGGGAAATTTAGGGCTTCTGTAGACTTCTGACTCAGTTTAAGTTCTGATTGGATGAACATAGGAAGGATAAAAAAGCATAAATAAAGCCAACAGATGCAGAGTTAATGTGAATTTCAAACTATTGCTTTTAGTTTCTTCTAATTTAAGGGTCTTCGAATGTACAATGTAGTAAGTTTGAGTTTCACCATGTCTTCAACATTTTCATAAAGAAAGCAAATAGCAACTTATTTAGAACGTAAGAATAAGGAAAAGGAAGGATTGTAGTTTTTCATAACCAATTTTCATGTATTGTATTGAATCTTTCCAAGTAAATAAATGCTATTTATTACTACCTCTGTTTTATGTTTAACTTTCCAAGATTCCTTTGGTTCCTTATACGTCTAATAATAAAATTCTACACTATAATTTGCCATACATTATGTATTAGGTTACAAGTTTTCAAAATGTTTCCCCATAGGCTATTAGGATTTCATATTACAATATTTACATATTACACTTTTTTTGCTTTCCAGTAAACTTTTTTTTTCCTGCTGCCAAACTCCTCCAGTAAACTTCTTGAAAAACTGAAATAGGTTTTCATTCATTCATCAGATATTTATAGCAGTCTACGAGTCATTGTACAAAGGTGAATAGAACAGTGCATGAGATAGTCAGCGTCCCTGCTTTCATAGAGCTTATGTTTTAGTGGAAGAGACGGTCAATGAGTAAAAAATAATCCATTTAGAATGTTACCGACCTCCAAAAAATAATCCATTTAGAATGTTACCCCAGTTTTAAAAATTAATTTGTTTTTATTGATGCATAATAGGTATACATAGTTTCAGGGTACATGTGATAATTTAATACATTAATATAATTTGTAAAGATCAAATCATTGTACTTGGGGGATATCCATCACATTAAATATTTGTCTTTATGCTAAAAACATTTGAATTATTCTCTTCTAGCTATTTTAAAATGCACAATAGGTTATTGTAGAATATAGTCACCTATGATCTGTCTAACACTAGGTCTTATTGCCTTATTCTGTCAAACCATATGTTACCTCAGGTTTTCATATTGTTCCCTTCTTTGCAGTATTCAGGTCTGCTTAGACTTTACATCCTACTTAAAATGCCCTGGTGCCACCAATGTATGCACTATTACCTTTTACTGTTTTACTTTTTGTATTAGCAATTATCGCATAATTTATTTCTTCATGTTTTTTAATCCTCCTAACTCAAGTCTGTCCTAAACTTTGTGAAAGCAACGAGCTTATCTTTCACCATCATATTTCTTGCACCTGAAACATGTTTGTTAATGAAATAAACTAGATGATAACAGTACCACGATAAAGACTATAGAAGAAGTAAACAGAGCAATGATAGGGAAGCCATTTTACTTAAAGTCAGGAAAGGCCATTCAAGTTAAGTAAACACCTTAACTAAGAGATTTCAGAGTTTGCTAAAGGAGATGGTATGTGTGAAGGTTCAGAGGTGATATATGGTTCCATTTGATAAACAAAAGGAGGTCATTATGGCCGAAATACAGCAAGCAAAGGAGAGAGTGATATGAGATACAGATCTGTCATGCAGGATCATGAAGAATTTTTATTTCATTTTCGGTCATGGGAAGTCATTGAAGAGTTTGGGGCAAAGAGGTGTCATGATTTATCTTTTTGAAAAATCACTTTGGCTACTCTGTGGAATTAGAGAAAATCAACATTAAAAACATTAAAACCAAGTTAGGATAATACTGTAGTAGTCTAGGTAGAAGTGATAGCGGCTTGAATTAGCATGGTGGCAATGGAAATTGGGGAGGAGAAGTGGATAGATCAAACATATATTTGGATATAGAGCTTACAGGTCTTGTTGATGAATTATACAGTGAGGATCAGAGAAAGCGAGGAATTGAAGGGTTTTGCCTTGAATTATTGGGAGATAATGACATTTACTGAAATAGAGTAGACTGGCAGAGGAGTAAGAAGGAAATTAATAGCATTGCTTGTTCGTATTATATTTGAGATGCCTGTTTGATATCTTTGTTCTACAATATATTTTTATATCCTTGTAACTACTAAGTGAAATTCTAATTCATTTCCTTTTATAGCTTTTCTAGGGAAAAGGAGGCCTACTGGCTACTATTGTACCTTCTTTATTTTGTTCTTATAATATCACATTGATATTGGATGAATTTCATTAGGTCATAGCTTGTGTTGAATTTTTTACTTTCCCCTCTTTGACTCGTTTCTTTCACTTCTATTCACTTACCGTTGTCTCATACCCCTTTTCTACTTGTGATGGATGGTTTTGGCAGGTTTTTCTTCTGTGTTTGTTAATTTGTTCAACAGGTATTTATTGAGCACCTGCTATGCTGTAGGCATGACACTGCACTGAGAGGCACAATGGTGAGGGAAAAAAACATGGTTTCTCCATAAAATCTTCAGTCAATCTAGTGAGGAGAATTAATAATCAAATAACTACACTTGTAAATGGAAGATTACAGCTGTCAGGTCAAGCATCCCAAAGCCAGAAATCTGAAATGCTCCAAAATCCAAAACTTTTTGAGCCACCAACATGACACTCAAAGGAAATGCTTGTTTTGGATTTCAGATTTGGGGATTTGGGAGGCTCAACTAGTATAATGCAAATATTCCAAAATCTGAAAAGTCTGAAATCTGAAACACTTCTCGTCCCAAGCATTTCGGATAAGGTATACTCAACCTATAATGATAAGAATTGGATCTAATCAGCATAGTTTGAAGGGTGGGATAAGGGAAGATGGGGAGACAGAGCTTTCTAAGCAAAGGGAATAAAATAGGGGAGCATGAGATGTTTGGGGAACTTGAAGGAGTTAGATATGGTGCCAACATGGTGAGTGGTGCAAGATGAGGCTGGAGGTGACATCATCAAATTTGTTTCAAGAAAGGTCATTAGCTACCACCTGGATAAAGCTTTAGAAAGGGGCAAAAGATCATCAGGGAGACCACTTAGGAGATGATTGCAGTATAGGGCAAAGGTAACTAATGATAGCTAACCTTTCTTTTGGTGTTCTCTATCTTCTTGTTTCCTCTGTGGGAGCTCTAACAAGTCTACTTACTCTCATTGGTTTCTTTTTTTGCATACTGCGCTTGTTCATATCTAGCTTTCTTTTTTTTTTT
>VBSM01000361.1:34264586-34296242 GCA_008086735.1 Cheirogaleus medius
AGCTTTCTTTTCCTTTTCCTTTTTTTTTTGTTTCTTTACCAACTGAACTGATTCACCCATATTTTCTCCTATTTTTTCTGCTTTTCCTTTCTAATGTACATATATTATTACTTTAGTTTGTTTTCCTTTTCATTTTGGGTCTGAAAGACTGATGTTAAACTTTTGCAGTGTTGTCTTTCTTATAGGTAGCAGCAAAAATGCTTGTCTCCAAATGAAAAGTCTTTTCCATTTCCCCTTAACTATACTTTTATATTATATGTAAACTCAGTTCAGAACCCAATCAGCTTTCCAGTTCTACTGAGGACAGTAAATACTTCACACCATCTGTTGAACTAAAGCACAGTTTCTCCTAAATGATTGGCATTCCATGGAGTATGAGCAAGGTTTTTAGTTTCTGCCAACTCAGGGGAATACACCTCTTTTTCTTTTGATTGTATGACTTTTGAAAACTATGTCATAGTATCATTCCTTCTTTACTCCCAAAGTATATTTACTTCCTGGTTTCATCTCATTGAAGTGATAAATTCTGTTTATCAGTTGATTTTTATGTACTTGCATGAAACAGTAGAGTAGAACCTCACTTGAAATAAAAGTAATTTTCATTAGAAATGCACTGAGAGCATGAATTTATAAGCCAGAATCCTGAGGTTCAACATCTGGCTCTGCTGCTTATTAGCTGTAGACAGATTACGTAAACTCTTGTTTTCTCATCTGTAAAACATGGATAATAATTGTTACCTTATAAAATTGCCATGAGAATTAAATGAGTTAATATATATTAAATACTTAAAACCATTCAAGGCATGTGTTAAGCCCTCTGTTAGTTGGTATTATTTTATTTCTTCTCTTAGCTGATAGAGAAAAGAAAAAGAACAACTTTTCCTTGCTTCTCTTCTTGCCTTCTCTTTTATTTGTTTTTTTTTTTCTTTTTTCTTTTTTTTGAAACAGAGTCTCACTCTGTTGCCCGGGCTAGAGTGGCATGGCGTCAGCCTAGCTCACAGCAACCTCAAACTCCTGGGCTCAGGTGATCCTACTGCCTCAGCCCCCGGAGTAGCTGGGACTACAGGCATGTGCCACCATGCCTGGCTAGTTTTTTCTATATATTTTTAGTTGGTCAATTAATTTCTTTCTATTTTTAGTAGAGACGGGGTCTCGCTCTTGCTCAGGCTGGTCTTGAACTCCTGACCTTGAGCCATCCTCCTGCCTCGGCCTCCCAGATTGCTAGGATTACAGGCGTGAGCCACCACGCCCGGCCGCCTTCTCTTTTATTTGAATTTCAATATTTATTGTATTTCTTTCACTTACTACCTTTTTCTAGATACTAACTAATTTTGATGTTCTAGGTTGATTGGTATAATGAGAGAGGAAAGAGAATGAAATTATGTACTCCACTTATGTAGACTTTCATATATTGATTGTTCTTGTTGCCATTATAAAAGTATGTTGGATATTTGAGGAACTCAAGAGGTATAGAAGGGTTATGTGACCCAGAGCAAGTTAGTGGGGAAATCAGAACTGGAGCCGGGGACCTGACTTAAGCTTCAGCTTTCTTCAGCATTTCTTTCTTCCCTTCCTTACCTCTTTGCTTCCCCATTCTTCCTCTTAGCTCCTTTCCTTGCACCTCCCCAAAAGGGAGGGGAGATTGGACAAGAGAAGGAAAAATAACAAGTAATTGATGAAGGAGCACTTTAAGAGAGCAAAAGGGGAAAGCCACAGATCTCTTAAGGCTCAACTTCAGAAATCACAGTGTCACCTATGCCACATTGTATTGGCCAAAAAGTCACAGAGCCAGCCAGATTCAAGGGCAAGGGAAGTAGACCCACCATTCTATGAGAGTGGCACAGAATTTGTAGACATCTTTAATCTATACAGCTGTCCTACCTCTCCCATACCTACCTGGTATTTTTTTCCCCATTCTTTCAACAGTCATAGTATTTCTCAAACCTGAAAATGACAATTCTTATGAAATTCAAAAGTTTCTAAATTTTGGACAGTTTAGGAAGCTAAAGAAAGAAAAAAATAAGATGGACAACACAATTTGTAATTTATAAGCACCCAGGTGTGTGTGTCAGGTAAAAGATAAATTAAAATTAAAAAAAAGGGCAAAAAGAAAATTATAGGAAATTATAAATATTTTAAATTAAACAATTTGTAGTTTGTTTCAAAAGTATAAATAGCAACAGAAACAGTTATTAGTTTTTAATTTTTAGTTAGTTAATTAGGAACTGATTCAGGAATTTCTGAAATAAGGCAAGCATAAGTAAGAAAAAAAGGAAGTTTGTTAGAACTTTGCCTTCCTTTCCTTTTTTCTGTCAGTGGCGTCTGGGTTAAGCTGGAGTTGTTACTGTAATCTTTCTCATTTTCATTACCTAAACTCTTAGAAAACATAGCCAAACTTTAACAATATTAAAAATTAAGCAATATCTTGATGCAAAACATTGGTTAATCCACAAAGTCAAAGATAGACTGTTAATGCTCACAATTACAACACACTTTAAGTTGCATTACTTGGAGTGATGAAACAATGCATGATTCATTATTGTGAACTGCAAATTATGATTGCCAACATCAGGTAAAAAACAATGACAGCAGTTACAGAAAGTGATAGATAATCTGTACTATATCCATTTGACAGTGAAAACAGTGGAGCAGTTTTCTCTCAGGGGTCCTTATAAAAAGGACCGCTGGGTGTGGTGGCTCACACCTGTAATCCCAGCACTTTGGGAGGCCAGAGTGGGTGGATCACTTGAGGCCAGAAGTTCGAGACCAGCCTGGGCAACATATCGAGACCCCGTCTTTAATCAAATATGAAAAATTAGCTGGGTGTGGTGGCATGTGCCTGTAGCCCCAGCTGCTTGGGAGACTGGGGCAGGAGGATCACTTGAGCCCAGGAGTTGGAGGCTGCAGTGTGCTGTAATCACACCACTGCCTTCCAGCCTGGGTGACAGAATAAGACCCTATCTTTGGGAGAAAAAAATTTTCAATCATATTCTTTGTTGTTGTAAAATGTTAACAATGATAGTTTAAAAATTATTAGGAAATATTTCACATCTATGTGAAATATAAAGAATGATATAACAAACTCTGTGTTCTACTTTTTAGCCTAAAGAAGAAAAGGTTACCAACAGTTGAAACTGAAGCTGTGGTAAACCCCAACTTCCCTCCCCCCTTTTGTTTTTCAGTTTTATTTTTTCCGTTTTTCATCTCCTACAGAGGTAACCACCATTTTTAATTTGGTAGCTTGTTGTTCTCAGGCATTTCTTTATACTTTACTCCTTATGTATGTATCTCATAACCACATATAAGATTATATATACAATTATATGTATCATTGTTTTGCATGTTTTAGAATTTATAACATGCCATACTGTATTTGTTCTTTTATAGCATTGTTGGAGAGATTCAACAATGTTGATAAAAATAGTTCTAGTACTTTCATTTTCATTGTAATTTAGTATTCCATGGTATGAATATAATAACTTATTTATACATTCTTGTATTTGTATAAATTTAGATTGTATCCAACTTTTTACTCTTACATACATTGTTACTGTATGAACATTTTAGTAGGTTTCATGTTGCTACTATGAACTTTTTTTTTATTTGTTTCCTTGTACACATGTGTGTTTCTCTAGGGCAAAGGGTAGACACCTTTTTCTGTAAAGAGCTAGATAGTAAATATCTTATGCTTTGCAGTTTGTACAGTCTCTTTTGCAGTTGCTCAACACTGCCATTTCAGTGAGAAGGCAGAGATAATAGAAATGAGCATTGCTGTGTTCTAGTAAAACTTTATTTATGCATAGTGACACTTGGATTTCATGTAATTTTCATGTATCATGAAGCATTCTTCTTTTGATTTTTTTCTGCCAACCATTAAAAATATAAAAGCTATTTTCTTAGCTCATGAGCCTAATAAAAACAGGCAGCAAGACAGATTTGGCTGGGTCCTAGTTTGCTGACTCCTAACGTAGGGTATCCCATAACAATGTAATGATTGAGTCCTAGGGCATGTGCCATTTCAGCTTCACTAGGTATTGCCAGATTGATCTCCAAAGTGGTTGAGAAGCAGTTTTTAAGTTTTCCTGTTTCTACACATTGTCACCCACTTGATGTGTTAATTATTGCCAGTCTGATGGGGTTTAGATAGATACACAAATGGTTTGAATTTATAATACTCTGATTTGTAGTGAGGTTGAGTATTTTTGTTGCTGTATTTTTAAAAAAATTATTCATTGTTCATTTAACATTCAAAAAATATTTATTGAGTGCCAACCTAGTGTTAGTCTCTATTCTGTGTTTGTGATGTATCCATAAACTAAACAAAATACTCTGAATATCTTTTCTTTATATATATAAAGAAGAAAATATGTTTGTGCTTTTTCTGAGTTGCTTGTTCGTATCTTCTGCCCATTTTTTTCCCTGTTGGAATATTGATATTCTTTATCTATTTGGGATAGTAATTCTTGGTTGGATTATACAGATTGAACATGTCTCTTACCAAATTATTACTTGTCTTATTTTTTTTTGAGTGGAATAATTTTATAAAGATAATTATTTAAAGCAGACATTTGTTTTTTCTTTAATGGCTTGTGTTTTTTTATTATTTAAGAAATCCTTTGTTCTTGTTGGTCTTCTCTGTATTATAACTTTATTTTTTTGTTTTATTAGTTTCTGTCCATTTCTTTAGTTTTTGTGTTAGGGTAGGAGAGGGACAATCAGCTATATAGGCTGGGGGAACAGGATTTGAAAATCTTGTTCTTTTGTGGTTTTTTATATATTCCTTACATTTTCTTTAAATTTTTTAACTTTTTATTTTGAAATAATTTTATATTTATAGGAAGGTTGTAAGACCAGTACAGAGAATTCCCATTTATCTCTCACTTGTTTCTTCCATATATTTATTAATGTTTATCACAACTGTTATATCATAGTCTCTCTTTCAGGTCATGTGTCACTTAACAGGGATATGTTCTGAGAAATTCATCTTAGGTGATTTTGTCTGTGTGAACATTACAGAGGTACTTACACAAACCTAGAAGTCATAGTTTACTACACACCTGGGTTGTATGGTAATGGCCTATTGCTCCTAGGCTACAAACTTGTATAACATGTCACTGTACTGAATACCAAATGCAGTTGTAACAGAGTGATTATTATTAATATTTGTGTATCTAAACATATCTAAACATAGAAAAGGTACAGTAAAAATACAGTATTATAATGTTATGGTCCCGCCATCATTTGGTGAATGATGCTGCCCATCATTCACCAAAACGTCGTGTGTGACACATGACTGTATATATATTTATATAAATATACACACTTTTTTTTGAACCATTTGAAAGTAAATCTCAGAAATGCTGCCTATTTACCCCTCATTACTTTGTCTCACCTCCCTCTTCTCTTATTTAGGAACTATATATTCTCTTAAATTACCACAGTGCAGTTATGAAAATCAAAAAATTAACATTGATATAATACTATTATTTAATCAGCTTTCACCAGTTGACCTAAAAATGCTCCTTAATAGCAAAAGAGAAAAAAATGCTAGTTCAGGATCTGATACAGAATCATGTATTACACTTATTTGTTATGTCCCTTTTGTCTCCTTTAATCTGGAAATAGCTTTTCAGGCTTTCTTTGTCTTTCTTGATCTTGACATTTTTAAAGTAAACAGGATGGTTATTTTGTAGTTTGGGTTTATCCCAGTTTGGGTTTATCTGATGTTTCCTCATGATTAGATTCAGGTTATACTTTTTTTTTTTTTAATAAGGAATGTCATAGGAATGATTTTATGTTCTTCTTAGTGTGTCGTATCTAGAGGCCTGTGATATCATTTTGTTCTACTGGTGAAGGTAACTTTGATCACTTAGTTAAGGTGGTGTTTGACAGATTTCTCTACTGAAAAGAACTATCTTTTCCCTTGTAATTAATAAATATTGTGTGGAGAGATGGTTTTAGACAATATAAACATCTTGTTTCTCATCACATTTCATCTGCTAGTTTTCATAAGCATTGATGATTCATGCCTGAATCAGATATTAGTATAATGGTTCCCACATGGTGATTTTCTTATAACATTCTTCCTTATACATTCATTAGTTTACAGTCTACTAAATATATGTTCCTTTACTGTAACCACAAATTCCTGGGCTCAAGCCATCCTCCTGCCTCAGCCTCCCTCCCAAGTAGCTAGGACTACAGGCACATGCCACTGTGCCTGGCTAATTTTTAAAATTTTTTGCAGAGGGTAAAAATTTTGTAAACTTTTTTTTGTAGAGATGGGGTCTCACTATGTTGCCCAAACTGGTCTTTAACTCCTGGCCTAAAGCGATCCTCCCGCCTGCACCTCCCAAAGTGCTGGGATTACAGCAGTGTGAGCCACCACACCCAGGTGTTACTAAATATATGTTCTTTAAAAAAAAAAGTCCTCCTTTCCATCAGATCTAAATACTGTCTCAATTTTTGAGCTTTTTTGAGGTTCTGTATATGAATAAGCTTTCTTGCTTGTTTTCCTCATCCTTCATAGGCATTTTCCCCCTTTGCCATATTGCACCAACTAGGACCTTCACTATGTACTTGAACAGGTATGTTGGTAACTTATTTATTGCAGGGGGAAAGTTTGGTGTTTACTGAAGGTTTTTTGAGTTACTCTTTTTCAGATTAAGGAAATTCCTTCCTATTCCTGGTTTGCCGAGTTTTTGTTTTGTTGTGAATGGATATTGTGAATTACATTCATGATTTTTTTTCCCTTTTTATTTATTTTTTTTATTTTTTGAGACAGAGTCCCACTTTGTCACCTGTGCTAGAGTGCAGTGGTGTCATCATAGTTCACTGCAACTTCAAACTCTTAGACTCAGGCCATCCTCCTGGCTAAGCCTCCCAAGTAACTGGGACTACAGGCGCATATGTACCACCACACCCTGCTAATTTTTTTATTTTTTATAGAGATGGAGCCTTGCTCTTGTTCAGGCTGGTCTCAAACTCCTGGCCTCGAGCAATCCTCCCCCCTTGGCCTCCCAAAGTGCTAGGATTATTAGAGGCATGAGCCACCCAGCCCAGCCACATTCATGATTTCAAATGTTAACTCTTGCTTTTTAGGATAAACCCTACTTAATTGTAATGTTTTATTCTTTATGTATCATTGGATTTGGTTTGCTCATATTTTATTTAGGCTTTTTTATCTGTTTTCATGTGATATTGCTTGATAATTTTTCTGCCTTGAATGTTGTCAATTTGGGGATCAACTAGTCTAACTTCATAAAATGAGCTGCAAAGTGTTCCTTTTTCTGGAAAAGGTTAGGTAAGATTGGTGCTATTTCTTAAAAGTTAGAAGAAATCACTGGCAAAGACTTCTGAGCCTTAGTTAGTCTTTGTGGAAAGATTTTTAATAATTCAATTTCTTTTATTCATATAGTAATGTTAAAATCTTTTGCTTTTTGTGTCAGTTTGGTAATTTGTGCCCTCATAGGCATTTAGGTGTTTGCTTTCTTTGGTCAACTAAATTAATTCCTACCCATCTATCCAATTTTCATCTTTCATCACTTTTGTTACATCTCTCATCTAGTATCTGCCCTAAACTTACATTCTTAAAATTTCCTTGCTTTTTATAATTTATTTCCTCTCACTGGCATTTATCTCTTCCATGAGATTATTCTTTCACTTATTTGTATTAATAGGTTCTAATCTACCAGTTAGGAAATTGTATGATGAGATTTGTTAGAATTGTGTGTGCAAAACCCTAGTTCCTTTAGTGGATAAACATTGTAACATCTCTTTTGACTTTTGAAACATAGGTTCATTTTACATTCAATGTTTTAAACTTATTTTGGAATACTTTTAGATACAGAGAAGTTTCAAAGATGGAATAGAGAGTTTCTGTGTGAGTTTCACCCAGCTTTCACTAATGTTGCCACCTAATATAACCATTATACATTTGTCAAAACTAGGAAATTTAGCATTGGTATCATACTATTACCTAAACTTCAGACTTTATTTGAATTTCACCAGTAATTCCATTAATGCCCTTTCTGTGTTCCAGAGTCCAGTCCAGGAATTTGGATTTGGTTGTCATGTCTCCTTAGTCGTCTACTGTGTGACAGTTTCTCAATCTTTCCTTGAGAGTTTTAAAGAGTACTGGTCAGGTATATTGTACAATGTCTCTCAATTTGAGTTTGTCTGATGTTTTTGTGATTCAGCTGGCATTATGAATTTTGAAGAAGATTGCAGAGCTGAAGTACCATTTTCATCACACCATAAAGTGTACATTTCACAAATAGAGGATATATCACTGTTTTTTTTGTGTTTTTTTTTTTTTGAGACAGAGTCTCACTCTGTTGCCTGGGCTAGAGTGCAGTAGTGTCAGCCTAGCTCACAGAAACCTCAAACTTCTGGGCTCAAGCAATCCTTCTGCCTCAGCCTCCGAATAGCTGGGACTACAGACATATGCCACCATGCCCGACTAATTTGGCCAATTAATTTCTTTCTATGTTTAGTAGAGACGGGGTCTTGCTCTTGCTCAGGCTGGTTTCGAACTCCTGACCTTGAGCCTCCAGCCTTGGCCTCCCAGAGTGCTAGCATTACAGGCATGAGCCACCGCACCTGGCCTCTGATGTATCACTGTTGATGTTACCCTTGATCACTTGTCTGAGATGGTGTTTGTCAGGTTTCTCCACCATCAATTTATTTTTTCCCCTTTTTATGGTGTATTCTTTTGAAGTAAGTTACCAAGTCTAGACCCCATACTCAAGGTAAGGGGAATTCAGTTCTGTCTTTTGGAGAAGGGAGTCTGTTTATATATTATTTGGAATTCTGTAAGGAAGATGTGCCCCTTCTCCCCATTCATTTATTTATTATATCATTTGTTTTTGTCAGTATGGATTCAGGAATATTTATTTTATTCAGGGATTATAACCCAGTGCTATTATTTATTTTTGCTAAAATTGTTCCAACTTTAACTATTGGGAATTCTTTCAGGTTGATTTCTGTAACTTTTTGACATGCTTCATCTTTTGTTTTTCAAAAAAGCACTTTCTTGCATTCTGACACTGCGCAGTACTCCATGTTCATCTTGTATTTTTCCTGCCTCTCCCCTAGAATCAGTCGTTTCTCTTAGGAGCCCTGGCTCCTTTTACTGGAGAGAATGGTATTTAGAAACCAAGATGTGTTAGTAGGTATGTTTGTTGGTACTAGACCTTGTCAGAGAATAGAGCTGTAGCTCTATATACTAACCCATGTTGTAACATATATTTCCACCTATATATGTGTTAAATAAACATGAGTTCAGTGACTGAGTTCCAACTATAATCCAGCATCACAGCGTTCCTTCTAGCTTTTCCCTCTTGCTTACTTATAACTTCTTTCTCTGACAGGAAGAAACTTTGTTCTCATCATCTACTATTTATTTACTTATGTTTTCAACCTCAGTATACATGTAAAGAAGTTTCAAATTTGCTATTGATGACTTGTTTTCTCCTGTTTCTTGATATTTTTTGAAACTTTTTTTAAGGCTTACATTGAAGTTTTATATATTTTGGAGAGGATTTATGTTTGCTTCTGTTCGTCATTTTGAAGCTTTTTTCCTTTTAAAAACATTTTTTACTGTGATGAAATTTACGATTTTAACCATTTTAGATGTACATTTGTACAATTCATTGGCATTAAGTATGTTCACAATGTTGTGCAACCACCACTACTATCCATTTTTGGAACTTTTTCATCATCTCAAACAAAAACTCTGTATCTATTAAACAATAATTCTCCATATCCCCTCCCCCCTGTACCCTACCATCCTGCAGCCCCTGGTAACCTGTTTCCTACTTCTGTCTCTATGAATTTGACTATTCTTTTTTGGGGGGTTGGGACAGGTCTCACTCTATTGTCTGGGCTAGAGTACAGTGGAATGATCATAGCTCACTGCAACCTCAAACTCCTGGGCACAAACCATCCTCCTGCCTCAGCCTCCCAAGCACCTGGCTAATTTATTTTTGTAGAGACAGGGTCTTGGTTGGTTTGTTGCTCAGGTTGGTCTCTAACTCCTGGGCTCAAGTGATCCTCCTGCCTCAGCCTCACGAAGTGCTGGAATTATAGGCGTTAGCCACCACTTGCTTGATTTGCCTATTCTTATATAGGTACCTCATATAAGTGCAATCATACAGTATTTGTCCTATTGTATGTGGCTTATTTCACCTAGTGTAATGTTTTCAAGGTTCATCCATGTTGTGGCCTGTATCCAAGTTTCATTCCTTTATGACTGAATATTATTCCATTGTGTGTGCGATGTATTTGTGTGTGTACAGACATACCACATTACTTATTTTGTTTATCCATTCATCTGTTGATAGACATTTGAGTTGTTTCCACCTTTTGGCTTATCATAAATAATGCTGCTGTGAACATTGGTTTACAAGTGTCTGTTTGAGTTCATGCTTTCAATTATTTTGGGTATATACTTAGAATTAGAACTGCTAGATCATATGGTAAATCTGTGTTTAACTTTTTGAGGAACTACCACATTATTTTCCACAGTGGCTGCACTATTTTACATTACCACCAGCAAGCACAAGAGTTGCAGTTTCTCCCACATCCTAGCCAATACTTGTTACTTCCATTTAAAAAATAATAATAGCTGTCCTAATGGGTGAACCAGTAGTAGTATCTTAGGGTTTTGATATACATTTCCTTAGTTGAGCATCTTTTCTTGTGAGGCTATTTTAATCATGGACTTTTCTGGGCCACATAGGTTGTGACAATTCTAGCCACAAGCTTTAGTTAATTGTTGGCTTATAATTAGGAATTTCCTAACTATCTTAGTCTGTTTGGGCTGCTGTAACAAAATACCATAGATGGGTAGCATTTAAACAACAGAAATTTATTTCTCACAGTTCAGGAGTCTGGAAAGTCAGGTCAACATGTCTTGACTCAGTGTCTGGTAAGGGCCCACTTTCTCACTGATAGTGCCTTCTGGCTGTGTCTTGATGAGATGGAAGGGGCACACAAGCTCCCTTGGGCCTATTTTATAAGGGTATACTAATGCCATTCATGAGAGCTCTGTCCTTAGGATCTATTCGCCTCTCAAAGACCCCACCTCTTAATACCATCAAGAGGGGTTGGAATTTCAACATAAATTGGGAGGACACATTCAGACAGTAGCTCTGATGGTAGGGTGAATATACTTTGTCTTTAGTTCAACTCAAAAAACCAGAGCCAAGGGTAAGATACCACAGTTATCCCCACTCTTTCTTCAGTGAGTTTCTTTTATTTTTCTTAGTTCTCCCAGTCAGACTGTTGCCCTTCAGGCCTTCTGGTTTACAGTCTGACCTCTCATCTTGCTGTGGCCCTGAATTTAATCATAAAGCCCAGGCTCTAAGACATCAGGTTTTTATTAAATGGCACCAAGAGAAATGCCAGCTTTGGAACTTCATTTGTCTCTCTGGTTCCCACTGTGTATTTATAGTTGTTTATGGTTTCAGGGTGTTTCAGCTGTGTACTTATATTTTTTTTAACTTGTAATGAGCATATTTGGTGTTCTGATCTAGAGTTTTTCTGGTCATTAAGTTAACCATCTTGCTAATACATCTTGTCTTATTTTTCTTCTATTAAAAGGCAGGGATGATTGAGTTTAAGGAAAAGTCTTGTGGACTAGATATAGCTCTTAAGAATAAGGCAAGCACACTATTTATAGGTCCTGATTTCTAGAATCCCTGATCAAAGATTGAGATATAGGGCTGATTTTATATAATCATATATAGTCATGTACCCTCCATTTTTATTATTATGTCTTACTAATTTGAGCTTCTTTGTGTAGCAAGCACACATATAGATGCCTATAAATTAGTAAAAATAGATTTTAATGTGTTCTTTTTCTCTTTATTAATAGGATATTAATATTTATAAGAAATAGACAAAAGGCAAACAAATTAAAAGAAAATCTAGAATAATCAAAGAACTTGGTAAATGCTCAAATTTGTTTTATATTGCATAGCTATATTAATGAATACTTATCTCAGTTTGTTTTTATTTCAGCTTTGGCTAGATCAGAATCTAAGAGAGATGGAGGTTTTAAAAATAATTGGAGCTTTGATCATGAAGAAGAAAGTGAAGGAGATACAGATAAAGAGTAAGGATTTTTTTCCCCTCAGATATTTTATAAGAATGAAACTTTTCATAGAAAAACAATTTATATTCCATGGAAAGATTTTTAAGAGTGTGGTATTCTTTACTTTAGAAAACATTAACTCTCTTATAGTAGCCTTAAGGAAAAGAAGACACAATTTTTTATTGATAAATAGTTTTGCTGTTATATTAATTCATCTTTTGAAATGTGTAAATATATACATACAATACATGTAACCTTATGATTAAAACTTGACCATGCAACAGAAGATTTCAAATTAAGGAAATTGTTTTTCTTTGTTGTTGGTGTTGTTTTTCAGAAAGGCAATCTGTTTAGACAGTAATTTGAAAAGCTACCATTTATCATGAGTAAGTGAACCCAGATAAGACTCTTGGATTTTGTATGAAAGTTTAAGTACTACAGTGTCTTTCTTCCCCAGTTGTAACCACCACCCGCACCACATCCATGTTAGATCAGATTCTCACCAGAGAAAGCAGAACCACTATAAATGATAAACACAGGTGTTTACCCAGACAGAAGTTAAGCAAAGTGTTCATTACGGTTTGTTAATGTACTTGGAATGACTGCTGTGTAAAAATTTTAAATAATAGTTTTAATAGAACTTTTTGTATGTCATGAGATTTGTATTACAAATTCAACATTGTTTTTAATTTTTGATTTATTTATCTGGTTTTCTGCTGGCCAAAAGAAACAACAAATTTATAGGCACACAAATAATATATACACAAAGTTCTACCAAAACTATAAATAGTTTTTAGAAATTTTTATACAAGAAGTCATTCAGAGCATATTGGCTAAATATTGTAGGTGCTTCACTTCTGTCTGGGCAACAGCTCCATTCATCATTACCACTTTATGTGCCTTCACCTATGAGATGTTGACCTGAAGTGAAGTTTTATTTGAAGGAGAGCTTTGAACTGGTAAGTTTCTCATTTTAAGTCAGTATTTTATGATCATCTTTCTTTCATTTCTTTTTGCTTTTTTCTGATTATTTTTTAATATAAAATAATTGTTTATTACATTCAGTATTTATATAGTTTTGAAAAATTAAAATTAAATCTGAAATTAAGCTAAATAGAAAGTATACCACTTTTTGAACATTTTTGTACAGTGTTTACATTGGAGAATTTTTAGCATTAAAAAGTTGGGATGTATATAAACAGTAATGAAACAAAACGTTTTTATTATAAATAGCTAGCATTTTACTATAAATACCTTAGTAGACTTGTCTTCAAAAAGGTGTATTTGACTTTCTTTGTTGGCAGGTTTGTCATAGTTATATTATTAAAAAATTGTCTTTGAAGGTGCTAGCTGTCCTGTATATCTCATTTATGAATCATACTCTTTGGTTCATCATGGATCCTAAGAGGCTTCAGCTTTTTTAATATGTTGAGATTAACATGAACTGTTTATAGATATATTAGTCTGGTCTTTTAGAATCTCAGTGCAATGATTCTCAGTGAAGGGTTGCTATTTCTAAGAATGATGGAAGTAGGCCGGGCGCAGTGGCTCATGCCTATAGTCCTAGCACTCTGGGAGGCCAAGGCCTGTGGATCATTTGAGCTCAGGAGTTCTAAACCAGCCTGAGCAAGAGCGAGATGCCGTCTCTACTAAAAAAAATACAAAGAAATTAGCTGGACAACTAAAAATATATAGAAAAAATTAGCCAGGCATGGTGGTGCATGCTTGTAGTCCCAGCTACTCAGGAGGCTGAGGCAGTAGGATTGCTCCCAGGAGTTTGAGGTTGCTGTGAGCTAGGCTGACACCACGGCACTCTAGCCCAGGCAACAGAGTAAGACTCTGTCTCAAAAAAAAAAAAAAAAAAGAAAAGAATGATGGAGATATAACTAATTTACTATGGTAGTACCATTGGAATTACTTCCTTTTCGTTAGGTAAGGTTTTCTTCCCTTACCAGTTTGTTTCTTCTCCTTTACTTTGTTTTTCTGTCTTCTGTTATTGTCAAACCAAGACAGAAAGGAAAAGTGAGTGAGAATAAATAAAATCCATAGTTAAAAAAAACAAAAGTATGTGTTCATTTGTGGTAGGGGTCAGCAGACTATGGCCCTTGCGCTCAATCTTTCCTACTACCTGATTTTTATTAGTAATTTTTATTGGAACATAGCCACATTTATAGTTTATGGCTGTTTTCATACTACAGTGACAAAGATGAGTAGTTGCTATGGAAACCATATGGCCTGTAAACCTAAAATATTTACTTTCTGGCCTTTCACAGAAAAAGTTTGCTAATTCCCTGAATTAGGCGAGCGTCGATGATAAAACATCTGAATTTAATGTATGAATTGTGATTATTACTAAGGTTTTTTCCCTTTATTTTCTATGTAGTGGAGCAAATCTACTTAGTGTAGATGAAGATGAGGATTCTGAAACCTCAAAAGGAAAAAAGGCAAGTGTTGCTTTAAAATTCTTTTTTTCAGATTATATGCTAAAATTTGTTACCTCAAAGAAGACTTAATATTTTTTAATTGTAAGCCTCAACCACCTACTCCCCTACCCCAGAGGCAAAAGGTGCTCTCAGTTTCCTGTTTATCCCTTCAGAAATATTTGATGCATTATAAAGAAAATATATATTCCATGTCCTTACACAATTGGTAATATACTATGCATGTTTTTTCTGATCTTACTTTAACTTAATGTTTTAGTTAACTTAATGTTTTAGTTTAGGTGTTTTTGTCCATGGTTCATCGCTCATAACTCCCATAGTCCTTGTTTAATCTTGGGGCTCTTTTGACCTCAGGAAACAGAATCTCTCTGGCTTCCCTCACCTTTCTCATTGTGGGTCATAAGACCCTCACTCCAGAGAGGAGTGGTACCCTGAAGGCTAATCACATTTCCACACAATTGTCTGTAAAAACCCTAGAGGACTGGGTTCAGAGAGCTTCCAGATAGCTGAACTAGTGGAGGTTTCTGGAGGGTGGCATGCTCTGCGCCCCTTCCCCCAGATCCCACCCTATGCGTTTCTTCATGTATATCTTTTTGTAATATCCTTTGTGATAAATCAGTAAACATAAATAAATATTTCCCTGAGTTCTGTGAGCCGCTCTAGCAAATTAATCGAACACAGATGGAATTGTGGGAACTCCATTTTTGAAGCTAGTCAGTCAGAAGTTCTGAAGGCCTGGACTTGGCAACTGGTGGGCAAGAGGGGTCAGTTTTGGTGACTGAGCCCTCAACCTGTGGGACCTGATACTATCTTGGGGTAGATAATGTTGGAATTGAATTAGAGGACACCTAGCTAAAATCTACTGCTTGGTGTGTGGGGAAAAAACCCACATTTGGTCACAGAAGTCTTCTGTGTTGATTGTTGTAGAGTTTAGAGGAAAGCACAGTTTGAGGGGAGTTTTTTTCTATCACAGAGACCATTCATAAGAGTCTTTAAAAAGCACCCTCATTCTTTTCAATGAGTGCATAGTATTCCATTGTATGAAGTACTGTTAATCAGTGCCACCATATTGACAGATCTTTACAGTGTTGCCAATTTTAATTTTTTTCTAATACAATGCATAAATTAGCCTGCTACACATGCAAGCACATCTGGAGCATGAGTTCCTAGAAGTAGAGCTGCTGTATCAGGACAGGTACATTTCTCATTTTGGTATACCTGATTAACACATTTTACCAGTAGCATCTGAAAGTACTTGTTTTCCCTCACTTTTGTTAGTGTTATTAACCTTTTGATCTTTGCTACTGAAAAATAGTATCTCAGTGTAGTCTTAATTTGTAGTTCTTTTTATGAGTGAGATTGAACACCTATTCATATGTATAGTCCATTTCTATTTCTTTTTTGATAATTGTCAGTTAATATCCTTTGCCCATTTTTCTATTTGGTCTTTAGAATATTATTCATAGCAATTCTTTTTATTTTACTTTTAGAGACAGGGTCTTACTCTGTTGCCCAGGCTGGAGTGCAGCAGCACGATCACAGCCTCCAACTTCTGGGCTCAAGCAGTCTTCCTGAGTAGCTGGGATTATAGGCATGAGCCATCATGCCCAGCTGGAATTCTTTTTATATGGAATCTTAGACACTTTTCCCCCACATTTTGCCATCTCTGAAATCTAGATGAATCTTATAATGGTAACATGACATGGTTTAATTGTAAAAAAATTTTTTTGCACAGTAATACATATAGTCAGTAATAGTGCATCTTAAAATGGTTTCATAGGTATGAAATACAGTATTTTGGAGTGATATTTACTCTGATACTAGTAGGCAATATTTTAACCCAGTTTCTTCACTAGTTAGTCTTTTTTCTTTGTTTAGGGTAGTTATTGTCTTGGGGAAAATGTATTTTCTTATGTTGTCATATATACCATTTTTCTTTTAAGGCTTTTAAGTTAGCAACCTTGGTTCCTAATGATGTTAATTTAATTACTTATTTGCTTTGTCCTATTAGATGTATAAAAATACTTTATAATTGTAATACCAGTGTAATTATTAATGAAATGATTTAAAAATTATTTTGTTTGTTTCCTTGATGTTTGTTTTTGGTGAAATCACCAGGTATGTCCCAATAAGAATGTGTGTTTAAATTAATGTGGGTTTTGTTTTGTTTTGTTTTAAGAGACACAGTCTCACTCTGTTGCTCAGGCTGGAATACAGTGGCCTGATCATAGTTCACTGCAGCCTTGAACTCCTGGGCTCAAACCATCCTCCTGCCTCAGCCTCCCAGGTAGCTAGAACTGTAGGCACATACCACTATGCCTGGCTAATTTTTCATATTTTTTGTAGAGATAGGATCTTGCTATGTTGTCCAGGCTGGTCTCAAACTCCTGGCCTCAAATGATCCTCCTACCTTGACCACCCATAAATTACTGTTTTGAAGTCACTTGAAATTATTTATTCCTGGTTGGTATTCTTCCAACTGGATAGAAAATTAGGTTTATTTATTGTTTTAACTTTGTTTTTTATTTTGAGAAATTGCTTTTTATTTTCATTGATTTTATAATTATGTAAAAAAATTATATAATTTTTTATGTAAAAAATTACATAAAAAATTTTTTTTACATGGTTACAACGTCACATTTACAAAGAAGTTATATTCAGAAAAGTCTGGTTTGTGTCCTGATTCCCTTTTCCTTCCTTTTCCCCTATAGGCAACCTATTTTAAAAATTATGTGGCTTAGCCTTCCATTACTTTTTCTTTTTTAAAAATACAAGCATATACCACCCTTCTTGGAGAAACTGTCCACATTGTTTGGCACCTTGATTTTTTTTACTTAACAGTATATTCTGTAGATCACTCTACAGCAAAGTATTCAGATATCTTTATCATCCCTATTATTGTTACATAGTACTGCATTGGATGGATTTACTATAGATGGTTAGTCCCCTGTTGATGAAAAGAAATTTTTCCCAATCTTTTGCTGTTACACATAGTGCCTTAATAAAAGCCGTGTACATATATTTTTTCATATCTGTGCAGTTTGTATGTCAGATAGATTCCTAGAATTGCACTCGCTATTTCACAGAGTAAATTCACATGTAGTTTTGCTAGATATTGCTAAATTCCCTACTCCGTTCCCACTGACATTGTATGAGAGTTCCTGTTTCCCCCATAACCTTGTAGAATATGTCATCAAACTTGAATTTGTGCTGATCTGAACATAGCACCCTCTTCACATATTTCACAATTTAATAGAATTTTAGGGACTTTTAAATTTACTTTTTTCTCCTGTCTTTCTGGAGTTTTTTTCCTTTACAACAACTCTTTTGTCATAATTTAAGGAATTTATTGAATTTGGTGTTTTTCTCTCAGTACTGTAAAGTTTTTCTTTATAAAGTTATTCACACTGAAAATCTATAAGGTTTTTCATGCTACAGGTGTTTCTAACCTTATTCCCTAAAGTGCTGCATTTTAGGTAGACAGAAAAAAGTGAACTTCATAGGGCAAAATAAAAGATGTTTTCTATCACTAAATTGGTCTTCATATATATATAAAAACATGTATAACATACATATGTTTATGTATTATACATGTATATACATATACATATATATATTTGCTTGCAGATTTCCCATAATATTTTGAGAAAGTATATGGGTTTTTTTTTAAGAATATAAATATTGATGTTTTAAAGTATAACCTACAGGACACTTAGATGTGTCCAGTGATCTCTAAAGAACGTTCTGATTTGCTATTCAGATATGTGAACCATCCCTTCTTTAATAGTTGGAAATTTTATATTGTACCTTTTCCCTCTTAAATTCATATTTCTGTTCAGTTTTCCCATGGAATTTTAACTTAATATGATATATTTTTATGTAATTGAAAATTTCTTTATTACCCTGTCATACTTTACCGTAATAAACACATTGACTGAAATTTAACACTAAATAAGATTTCTGTTACTAAAAGTTTCTACATTTTTAAAAGCTGGATTGAGTTATAATTATTAAACACTTGATCTAAAAAGTACATTACTAATATTTATAGTTATTAAGCCTGTTGTGTAAACTAATATTGGAAATGTGTGTTTTAAAATGTATGGGGCTATTTTCCCTTTTATTCATTTAGTTCATGTGTTCATGAATATATTTATTTATTGCTTGAATGAAACTTTCAAAGGAATTGTTTTTCTTTTTAATTGACACATAATGATTGTACCTATTTATGGGGGCTTTTCTTTTTAAACTTTTTTTAGATATAAATGCCTAGAAGTTTTAGTCACATAATAAATAGATAAATATGGAAGGAATTTTCCTATAGTATTATTATTCAGTTCTGTCCTTTTGAATTAAATGCCAGAAGTGACATAGTAACCATACATTTAAAAATTGAAAATAATTTGTAATCCAGTCACTAGAATTACTGGCTTTCTGAGTTATGGAGAAATATACTAAAAAGCAAACAAACAAACAAAAAAAACTTCACAAAGATTTGTTTTTTGTTTTTTAACCAGATACTCTCAAATCATTGGAAAAACTGAAATCTTGTTAATTTTCAGTATGCTTTTGCCAAAACAATACTTTTGTTTATTGTTTTTTTGTCCTCTGTAGGCCAGGAATTAATAATTTTTGTAAAATAGTTTATATTTTGTGTATTCTTTTTAAAACATTGAAATTGCGTATTTAGTTCATTTAATCTGTGGAAAAGGTCTTACTTATATATAACTTATTTGACAAGGCCAATTCACATAGTCAAACCAGTCTTTTGTCTGTAAAAGTATGTTTTCATCTTTCATTTCAAATATACATATAAATTCCTATCTTCATGACAGTTATTTCATGTTATAATTATAAGATAGGAAAATACAACTTTGGTTTTGTTTTTTGAGACAGAGTCTTGCTCTGTTGCCCGGGCTAGAGTGCCGTGGCATCAGCCTAGCTCACAGCAACCTCAAACTCCTGAGCTCAAGCAATCCTTCTGCCTCAGCTTCCTGAGTAGCTGAGACTACAGGCATGCGCCACCATGCCCGGCTAATTTTTTCTATATAGGTTTTTAGTTGTCCGGCTAATTTCTTTCTATTTTTAGTAGGGATGAGGTCTCACTCTTGTTCAGGCTGGTCTCGAACTCCTGAGCTCAAATGATCCACCCGTCTCAGCCTCCCAGAGTGCTAGGATTACAGGCGTGAGCTACTGCACCCAGCCATAACTTTGGTTTTTGACCTGAGTTTGTTAGCTGGTTGTGGTAAGGCACAGCAGATTTCAGTCTCTCTCTCTCTCTTTTTAAAAACCTGTGCTGTCTTTGAATTGTTCTCCCTTTATTTTCTGCTAGGAATAATGCTTTTTTTTTTGGATAATAATTGGAGTAGAAGATATAAAGTCAGTAAATGCAAATCTTTATCACTTTTACTTTTTCATTTTGCAATATAACTAAATTAAGGAAATCCTGCTTTGGCCTAAAATGCCCAATTTCTATCCCATACTTCATCTTTAACAGAAATATATATAAAACATGGGAAGACATAAGTCCTACCATTGTTTTATAAGCCAAAAGAGAGTTCAGATACCAGTATTTCAAATAGTTCCTTGCAGGAGGTTTAGACCCTAATACAATAAGAATTATCTCCTTTTTTTGTTAAGTGGGAAAGGGCTATTGTGAAAGGGGAGATGGGAAAGCAGATGCCTTTTCTACAGTTGAGTTTTAAAGTAAATCACTTTTAGGGAAGTGTAAAAATGGAGATTGAGGATTTAGAAGTTAATTACCATGGCTAAAGCTAAGCTATTCATGCCAGTTTATCCTTTATACACAGAAAGTCTGTATCCCAGGGTTTTACGTATACCTGGATTTGGAATGGCTTATGGGTAATATATAGGTCTTTCAACCTAAAGGAAGAAACTGAGGCAAAATAAATAAATACTAGTAGAGACTTTATTTGGTCCAGGTTTGAGCATAGATTCAAGTTGCCCTGAATATGTGTTCCAATTAGCAGCAGTTACAAGTAGGTTTTTAAAGGAAAGAAGAGTGCCAAGCGTGGTGACTCGTACCTGTAATCCTAACACTTTGGGAGGATGCCAAGGAGGGAGGATTGCTGGAGGCCAGGAATTGGAGAACAGCCTGTACAATGTAACAAGACCCCATCTCTACAAAAAAATAGAAAAATTAACTAGGCATGGTTGCGCAGGCACACCCATAGTCCCAGCTTCTAGAGTGGCCTAAGGCAGGATAATCACTTGAGCTCTGGAGTTTGAGGTTGCAGTGAGGTATGGTGACATCACTATAGTCTAGGCCCCACAACAGGGCTAGACCCAGTCTCAAAAGGGGGTGGAGGGCAGTTCCTAAATTGGTTACCAAGAATTCACATTAAAATAACATAAGTTATTGATTGGCTATTGTTCTTTGTATTGCACATTCCAGGAACTTGAAGATAAAGGGTTAGGGTCACAATTTGCAACTTGTGATAACATTTTAGATAGTTTATCAGCTAGTCAGGAAACTACATGGAAGAAAAGAAAGAACAGAATGCCTTTAACAGTTGTCTCCAAGCAGGGGTGGGGGCATGACTGAAGTCCCACACACAGGTCTCTCTGGGCCTGATACATTTTGCATACCTTGGTTTAAACTAATATTATGTAGGCCCCTATGGATCATTAGTATAGCTTCTTTTCTCCATTTGCAAATGATCCTGGAATTAGGAGAAAGCCTTTATTTTGGTTTACAATGACTTTGTATCCTTCCCTTACTGTTTCACAGAGTAATCTCTGTACATTTGGGCTTCTGCAGTTTCACTGTGCTTCTTTAGGTAAAGGATTCATGTCTTCTGTTATGAAAAATTTTAGCCATTATCTCTGTGGATATTGCTTTTCCACATTATTCTTTCTGGGCCTCCTAGAAGACATAGGAGGACCATCATTTTTTTCATAGCCTTTAACCTATATTTTATACTTAAAAGCAAAAAGGGGTGGGGGAGAGAATAAAGGAACAAAGAAAGAAATCATCCCTGTACCATATTCTGGGTAATTTCCTCACCTCTGGCTTCCAGTTCACTAACTTTTATCTTCATCTATATGTCTATTCTGCTATTTAATCCATCTATTGATATTTTTTTCTTTTTTAAAATTCCAATGATATTTATCATTTGTAGAACTTCTTTTGGTTCTCTTTCAAAATTGTGTGTTTTTTGTATGGTGTGTCTAGTTTTTTCTTTACTGTTTCAGTTCTCATTTTGTTTTTAAGAATTTAGATGCTTTTAATGCACATTGTTAATGCCACTAGTCATTTAATAGATTCTTTTAGGTTCTCTTATCTGAAATTCTTAGGTGTTAAAATTCCTGAGTATCTTGTACTTTGTTTAAATTGATAAGTGATACGTGATAACTTTGGGTAGAAGATACCATTAATTTGATAATTTTTGCACCTAGCGGTCTCAATGAAATATATTCATTGATGGAGCAAATACGTATTGAGAACTGTGTTCTAGGTGCTAGGGAGCAAAACAGGTTTTTGATTGTTGTTGTTCCTGTGGAACTTAAATTCTAGTAACTGGCTATGCTCATTACTTAACGAATATTATAATACAGGGGTTGGCAAACTAAGGCTTACAGGCCAAATCTGGCCTTCGGCCTATGGTCCATAACCTGGAACAGTTTTTACATTTTTAAATGCTTGAAAAAGAAATCAAAAGAATACTATTTCATGACGTGTGAAGATTATATGAAATTCAAATTTGTGTCCATAAATAAAATTTTTTTTTTGGAGACAGTCTCACTCTGTTGCCTGGGCTACAGTGCCGTGGCGTCAGCCTAGGTCACAGCAACCTCAAACTCCTGGGCTCAAGTGATCCTCCTGCCTCAGCCTCCCGAGTAGCTGGGACTACAGGCATGTGCCACCATGCCCGGCTAATTTTTTTTTTTTCTATATATTTTTAGTTGGCCAATTAATTTCTTTCTATTTTTAGTAGAGACGGGGTCTCGCTCTTGCTCAGGCTGGTTTCAAACTCCTGACCTTGAGCGATCCTCCCGCCTCAGCCTCCCAGAATGCTAGGGTTACAGGCGTGAGCCATCGCGCCTGGCCCCATAAATAAAATTTCATTAGAAAATAGCCATACTCATTTGTTTATGTATTGTCTGTGGCTGCTTTTGTGCTACAACAGATTTGAATATTAGAACAGAGTTGAGTAGATACAACAGAGACTTTATGACCAACAAAGCCTAAAATATTTCTAGCCCTTTACAGAAAAAGTTTGCTGATCCCTGTATCATTTTTATACCGTGTAAATGTAGTCTATAGCTTGATATCCATTGAGAGAAGTATACAGTAATCCCCCCTTATCCATGGGGGGATACATTTCAAGACTCCCAGTGAATGCCTGAAACCTTGGATAGTACTAAACCCTGTATCCTGGGATGAAGCATTGGTGGAATCATACCATAAACAAAAATGGCTGTCACCCATGCTTTATGATTTATGATGCCAGAACATGGGCAGATAATTTTTGTTTTTGAGAGTATTTGGCTTCTTAGCTCTGTACACTACTCCTGGCTTTATAATATGCCCCAAAGTCCGAAAGTTAATCTGTCTATTCATGTTTTATGTCCTGGTGCATCCTTTGTACTTCTGTGAATTAGTATGTACTTCCCTGACCTTATTGATTTATTCTCAATCTCTGAAAAATTCGATGATGATATCATAGCAAAACTTTAGAAACAATCTCAGTATCTACTAATAGGGGAATGGTTAAATTAAAATATTTTCAGACCCACAGTGTAATTGAAACCATGGAAATCAGAACGACAAATAAATAAGGGTGGACTACTATATAACATTTTTGGGTGAGTGGTATATTATAGTAGTTAATCGGACAGAATATCAGATTCTAGGCCTGCTAATAACTATCCACTTTATAGAATTGTGAGATTTATATGAGACTATGTAATTCATATAGTGCATGGCACTAGCAAATTTCCATAAATAGCTATATTTTATCGTTATTACACACAGTGTTGTTGAACCTTTGTAAATGGGTGTTCATTTGTAAATAATGATATGTTTATAGTTGCAGATCTGACGTCAGTAAGGCCCATGTTTATAGTTGGTTTTCTAGTCATGTGATCTGTTTTCAAACAGATGAGTCATCTTTTCACAGTACCGTGTTTCCCCGAAAATAAGACAGTGTCTTATATTTATTTTTCCTCAAGAAGACACCCTAGGGCTTATTTTCAGGGGATGTGTTATTTTTTTTAAGTACGGTACAACAATCTACATTTATTCAAATATAGTTAAGTCATCTTTTTCTGGAACATCATCATAGTAAAATGGCAGCCACAGCTTTCCTTCTTCCCCCTGGGGACACACAATGCCTAAAGCAGAGCGTCCTGCTCCTCACTTCACTGAGGAGACTTTCCCCTCAAAGCCTCAGCTTGCAGCACGCACAGGATGGCCGGGACCTGACAGGGGGAGCCGACCTTGTTGGTGGGGCTGCCCGCACCTTTCCGGTCACCTTTGGGACAGTAGCTGTCAGGATTGCTCGTCTTCTTTACCGCTGTGCAAGGAAATGCAAGGGTTATGCAGATACGCCCATCATAGGTCTTATTTTTGGGGTAGGGCTTATATTGCGCAAATGCTTAGAGATCCTGCTAGGGCTTATTTTATGGGTAGGTCTTATTTTCTGGGAAACATGATAGTTCTCCTGATGCTGTGCTTGCATTACCTGGAAAATTGTCTTAGACTGGTGGGGGGCAGATTAAAGTTTTTCAGGAGCCTTCAAACTGAATATATCATCCTGAATTTAATTAATAGGCATGCTCTAATCTGAGAGATAATTAGCCATATATATGTTTTTTACTTCATTATACCTTATTTCCTCCTAGTAATTTGATGTAGACTACCAACATAGGAGCACAAATAAAATGATGGAAAATAAAAACAATTAGAAGAGAAGTAAGTATGCCAGGTCTAAAATAACTTATATGTAGTGTTTTACTTCAACAATTGTCTATGAATTTTCTGGCAACTAGAATTGTGTCCTATAATTTTGTAATTGTGGGATAAGAGAATTTTTACAAATTTGTATCGTAAGATGCTCCTGTGGAATGATTTTTTTCCACCCCTGGAGCTATATATCTAAGTATAACATGGTAGGGAACCTTTTTCTAAGGGAATTTGACAATATAATAAAGGCTTGTTTTCATGAAATACATAGTTATCTGACAAAGCTAGAAGTACCGGTTGTATTTTTGTGGAGTGAAGTATATATAGCTTTTGATAGCAACCTCTAGGCAACAGAATTGGGAAATTTAAGAATTTGACTTAATATAGATCAGGTTCTTTCTCTATATAAATTCAATTCTCTATATAAGTTGATTTGGGTTGTCAATAGCTTTGCCCAAATGCTTTCTCAAAAAATTTTTTTGAAAATTTATGATCACTTCAGATACTTGGTTGAATTAGCTATTATGTGCCTCTCTATATTTTAGGATAGATAATTTGGCTTAATTCTTAAGAGGAAGGATTAATTTCCACATTAATGTAAAGACACTGATAGTATAGTTCTATTGATTTTTGAGATATTCTGTACCTTAATGGTTTTCAGTCTTCATTGGAATAATATTGTTTTCACCTCTTGTTAAGAATCACCATTTATATTTCTACAAATAGCACTATAAAAATTCTTCATGCAGTGTAGTGTGGGAAAGCATAGGCTTTGGAATCAGACCAATCTTTGTTCTAATCCATTTACTTAGTTTGGGAAAGTTACTTTGCTTTGTAAGCTCAATGATCTTTAAAACATAGGGATAGAGTTGTTATAAAGTTTAAATGACATATGGTGCGCTTTTTACTTGAAGATAGGCAATTGGGCTAGGCAATTGGCTTTTTAATTGAAGGTATCTGTGTTTCTCAATGGAAGCTAATAGTTACTGAATTCCTACTTGTATGCCCATTCTTGGGCTAGGCAATTTGTGCTTGCTATCTTTGTTAATGTTAATGTAATAATCCCATGATTATAAGGAAAGTTACCTGGCTAGAGACAGCAGTCCTATCTGAGTCCTAAATCATTATCTTTCCACAGTAGTAACAGTATGTTTTCTGCATAAAGAGGTGATCAAATCCAGATGTGATTATATTCTCCTACTAAGGGTAATGAAGTAGTGTGTTAACTCGTTATCTTTATCCCCTGTAGTTCTGTTCTTATTATCAGTTTTTTTCTCCTGATTTTTGATTACATTGTCTTATTTCTTATGAATGGTAGGTACTGCATATAAAAAATAGAGTTAATTTGTGGCCTAGGATAATCTCTTCCTCTAGAGAGGGTATACATTTACTAAAGTACTTGTGACTTTAGTCCTAGTGACTAGGAGCACTACCAATGTCAGATTATGTTAGTCTATTGATACTCAGATGTGGTCCCCTGATCAGCATATCAACATCAACTGGGCACTTAGATGTGCAGATTCTCAGGCCCACCTGAGAACTACTGAATCAGAAGAAACTGTAAGGGTGGGGCATAACAATTTGTTTTAATAAATCATCCAGATAATTCTTGTCTAATCTAAAATTTGGGAACAACTACCTGAATCCAACTGGGAATTGAGATGATTGGAAGCTGAATTTCAGTCCGTGAGTGCTATAATAGTTCTAATTCACCCTTATATGTAGGCTCTAAGCCTAATCCAGATTTTTTAATTAAAAAAATTTTTTTTGAGACAGGGTCTCACTATGTTGCTCAGGCTAGACTTGAACTTCTATGCTCAAGTGAACTTCCAGCCTCAGCTAGGACTACAGATGCATGTCCCTGCGCCTGGCTCCTAATCCAAATTTTGAGATGTTTATGAGGCCTTCTATATTTGGTGGATCTAGGACTCTACTTTTGTCTTCCTAGCTATGTGAGTCTGTTGGAAGTTTAAACTCAGCTTCTCAACCCCTCAGCTACATCTTCTGGAATCAACAGGTGCCTCATGGGAAAGTAGCCTCATGTCTGGGCTCAGATCTCTGGGTTTCTTGTTTCTGATAGTCTGTTAATCTCATAAGAGATTAGGAAATAAAGAAATGCTTAAGGAGGAGAAAGTGATAAACAGTTGTGTCAAAAATGGATAATTTTGGATTATGGAATGTAGTTATGCCATAAAATAAAAATGGTATTGGCATAATGAACTCTCTCCTCAGGAGGGCTTTTTAAATGAGAGATATTTTTATTTGAGCACACTGTGGAGTTTCTATAGAAATAACTGGGAAAAGCTAGGCACAGTGCTTATAGTCCCAGCTACTCTGGTAAAGTGGAAGGATTGTTTGAGGCCATGAGTTGAAAGCTGTAGTGTGCTATGTCTGTGCCAGTGAACAGCCTCTGGACTCCAGCCTAGGCAACATAGTGAGACTATCTCAAAAAATTTTTTTAAATTACATTAATTTTTAGAAAAATAAATATCTGGGGAAAAAGTTGTTAACATTCTTAGTATATTTTCTTGTAAAAAGAGTAAAAATAATATTAAGCTATTGTTTCAAATATAAAATACATAGTAGATAAAAATGATTTTTTAAGTGTTTTGGGGAAATTATCACTAACAACTGAGGAATTTTTTTGTCTTAAAGATTCTGAAGTCATCTTTTATATGTCTTGTGCAATGACTGTAACAAAGGCAGGTTTCTTTGTTGAGAAGAAGTTGAGGGGGCATCCTGCTATACTGTGATCTCCCCAAGGTGATGGTTATTATTTGCACCTGTAAAAGTATAAAGACATCTCAGTATCTGTGTTTATCTCAGTTTCTGTGTTTCTATCAAAACATTCATGTTAAGGCAAAAGTCCTTATAAAAAAGCACAAGTTAAAATGACATCTGATGGCCATATTTGGTAGTATTGTTTCACTGATAGCAACAAAGCCTGTTAAACAGAAGAAATTGTTATTATTTACTCTCTGGAGAAAGCTGTACTAAGATCCTCTGCCCTTATTTTCTCAAATATCTTGGAGAGATTTACATGAACTCTAGGAACCCTAGGGAAAAAGTATTACAGTTGAATTGGTCTTAGATCCATGCCAGCGCTACCCCTCTCCCTCTCCCTCATTTCTAGTAGCTGTACTTTTTTACTACCTTTTTTAAAAATGGGTTTTCAAGTAGTTGTTGATAGATTATCTTATTATGGTGTTTATTGACTCTTTAACATTTATGGATCTTTTTTACAGTTAAATCGTCGATCTGGAATTGTTGCTACTAGTTCTGGTGATTTTGTCTTGAAGACATATGTAAGACGCAACAAGACTGAAAGTTTTAAAACTTTGAAAGGCAACTCAATTGGACTTAACATGCTGAGCAACAATAAGAAATTGAGGTATAGGTGCTTCACCACACATTCCTACAGAAAAGATAAAGAAAGGGGTTGACACCAAAAGCTAACTACCTTTGTGGCCAATTGGCCCAACCTATACCATTTCTTTTGAATTTGTCAGTAGGGACAATAGATAGGATGTTCCAGTATGTGGATTCTTTGCTTTGAATCTTGGGAGTAGGATTGATTGCAATGATTTCTTCATTCTAAATAAAACATATTGCAAGAAACATTTCAGTAGGCTGGGTTCTCATGAGTTTGCTTACATACAGTTAGTAGAATCTCAGTCATAATATGAGTAGATGACAGCATAGAGTGGGGCGGTCATCTTTAGAAGATGCTAATCAAGATTATGTTCACGAGGAACTTTTTTTTAATTTAATTTTTTTTTTAAGATTTCTATTCCTCTTCTCTTCCAGATATAGCCCATCTTTCCTGGTGGTTGACATAGTGAACCACTGCTGATAGGATTGGTCTATCATTAACAACCTGGGAATAAGGTTCAAAATTACGATTTTATGTGTCAATTTATACATAGACAACTGAAGTATATAAAGGCTAAGTAACTTTCAAGTCAGTGGCAGAATTAGAAGTAGAATTTAGGACTCCTGATTTCTATTCTAGTATTCTACTTTTTTTTTTTTTTTAAAAAAAACTGGATTAGAAACATTTATTTGAAAGATGAATGCAGGAAGTGGAGAACTCCTAATGGACAATTTAACATGGCCAGTTGGGTTTATCTTTAAATAATTTTTTTAATGGTAAAAGTTTCTCTGTATGTGCTCATATTTTAAAGGATTTATTTCATAAGTGTGTATGTAATTTTTCCTTGTTCAAATTATTTTTTGTTTCTTGAATCTGCAGTGAAAATACACAAAATGCATCATTATGTTCTGGAACTGTAGTTCATGGTAGACGTTTTCACCATGCTCATGGGCAGATATCAGCAGTAAAAACAGCAGCCCAAAGGTAAGGATTCTAATTGTCTTTGTTTAGAATATACATACTATCCTCCTTAATGAAGTTTTTTTTAAAAATAATTTTTTTTCTTTGTGAAACTTTACTGTTCTCACTCTCTGTAAAAAGATATATCTCTGAAATAATTCATGGCATGGAATTTTATTATTTTATATCTGCTTTTGAATTAATCACATTCTATAAGAATTTTTAGGTAAGAGCCATTCTGTTGCATTACAGTCTAGAAGATCAAGAAAATATTTAAATTACATTTTTAACATTGACTTTACAATGTTTGACTAAGATATCTTCAGTTGGTGGTTTAGCCTGGAAGACTAAAACTACAGCCATTAACTAAATCTTACTTTAGTTTATAAGATTCCATAATAACAAAATAAATCACCTTATTAGTTTAAAATGTTTGAGAAAATTTTTATTTTTAGTAGTTTTAGTTAGATTGATGAGTTCTCATTGATCTTGAAAGTACTGCTTGAACCTTGAAATAATGAAAGTAACAGTTGAGGAAAGCTTGGCATTTTAAATACTTCTGAGGTTTTTCCAGAACCATTTTTGGAATATTATATCCATTTTCAGTTGACTCAAATTGTTAGACTCCAACAGTTAAATACATAATCTATTTATTGCATTATAAAGAATTTTTATAACTAGTAAGATTTAAAGATTTGGTATATATTTTAGATGCTGTTCTTCATTCTCTTTGAATGTCAATCTAGGCTACTCTTTCAGGAAACATGTCCTTAACTTTAGGAACCTTTGCTATATTTGCTATTTACATAGATTTGCTATAACATAGATTTTTGACTTAAAAACCTTAATATTTCTCTCGGATTTTAACCTTTCTTTTGCTTGACTATTTTATCATAGTTTTCACATAAGATACTTGAAAAATTCAACTAAAAGGATGGAAAGAGAAATTACTGCACATACCAAAAATTGGCTTGCTCTATTGCAAGGTACACAAACAAATCAAGCTCTCTGACCTACATGTGGCACAAACATGAGAATAAATAATGAAAGTAATTAAGGGAGGGAGGAAGAGGAGATACTCTTTCTCACATACTGATCACTGAAAATACTAATAGAAACCATTGTTGATAAAAATGTCTTCTTGATATTCTGAAAATGAAAGTTGAAATACTAATCAAGTTAAATGATACATTTATAACCAAAATTATTAAATTATTATGGCCTTTGAAGTTATTAATTAGTTTAGAATTATTTGCACTGTGACCTGTTATTCTCCATCCCTCATTTCCTTGTTGGTAATGTTAAGAAAAAAGATTACAGTCTGGAAATTAGGTTGTGTTCTGTTTCATTCCAGGTCTCAGCACCTATTATACTTTGTGTGTCATTGCTCATCTTTGTCAATGACTAGATTCAATTAATAAGAACTGTTAATAGTATTTCTAGTGAAATATTGTTTCTTAAAAAACAATAATCACCTGAATTCATTTTTATTTAAAGAAATGGTCCAGGCGTAGTGTCTCACGCCTATAATCCCAGCACTTTGGGAGGCCAAGGCGGGAGGATCCCTTGGGGCCAGGAGCTCTAGACCAGCCTGGGCAATATAGCGAGACCTCGTCTCTACAGAAAATAAGAAAAATTACCTGGGCATGGTGGTGTATGCCTATAGTCCCAGCTGCTGGGGAGGCTGAGACAGGATTGCTTGAGTTCAGGAGTTTGAGGCCGCAGTGAGCTATGATCCTGTCACTGTGTTCCAGCCTGGGTGATAGAGTGAGACCTTATAAATAAATAAATAAATAAATAAATAATCAATCAATCAATCAATCAATCAATACGAGTGAAATACTTCACAAGAATGATTAGGGGCAGTAGAGAAAACTATAAAGGGTCAAGTCAGCAGGACAGATTCTACTTATTTGTCTTTTATTTATTCTGTATAAGAGTAAACATTTCTTATTCCAACTGTGGTGTGGCTGTCATTAAAAAGACTTTAATGTTTAGAAACAAGTTCATTTAGAGTTTTAAAATTTTCTTCCTTCAAAAACATTGAGTGATTTCCTTATCCACCAGTCATAGATGAAGTGCATCTTTGGAGTATTCAAAGATGTACAGTACATCTTTGAAGTATTCAAAGATGAATATGACAAAATTCCTGCCCTTGAAGTTCAAGTTTGCTTAGGGTAGAGATTGATTAAGGTACAGAAAGACAAGGAAACAAATGAATACATGGTAAATACAGTAGTAGAGATATACAAAGTATATGTGGTAATATTACAGAGAAGGGAGCAGGGAAGAATTCACAAAGGAAGGATTAAAGGAGCTTTTGAGAGTGTCCCAAGTAGAAAAGGACACTCTATGTCCATGTAGTAGGAATCCCATTTTCAGAGGCACGAAGAAAGACTTTACCTAAGATGGTTGTGACCCAGCAGTTACCACAATTGTCAGGCCTCAGGTGAGGGTGAACACACTGGCTTTTATGGTTTCTCCTAAATTTTCTTATTTTCTCCAGTCTTAATTTGAAGTAAAAAGAATTGCCACCAGTTTGGTAATTCATGCACAGAGTATTTTTGGGGGCAAGTGGTATAATTGTCTTTTAGTTAAATTAGACCTACATTCTGTGTAATTTGTACTTCTCTATAGTAAGACATGGAAACAAGTGCTTCACACTTTTTTAATCTATAAAGAATAAGTGAAAATTGGTAAACTTTCACGTAAGATTAGCTAGTCTTTGGGATATAATTAAAATTCCAATCGGTTTTCTTACTGCTATTACAAATGTTAATTTAATTGCTATTTAAAAGATAGGTTGGGCCGGGCATGGTGGCTCACACCTGTAATCCTAGCACTCTGGGAGGCCAAG
>VBSM01000361.1:34296342-34352749 GCA_008086735.1 Cheirogaleus medius
GAGGCAGGAGGATTGCTTGAGCCCAGGAGTTTGAGGTTGCTGTGAGCTAGGTGACACCACGGCACTCTAGCCCGGGCAACAGAGTGAGACTCTGTCTAAAAAAATAAATAAATAAAAATAAAATAGGTTGTTTATACACTAATAGCAATAGAGGAGAATAGTATTAGAATGGAAAAAAACAAAATGCAGAAATTTAAAAATCTATGTACTATCCCCCCCCAACTTTAATCAACTTGCTAAAACAATACATTTTATGAGTTTTATTTACATTTTCGCCTTTGCGGGGCTTTTTAAGGGTAGATGAAAAGATTTATAAGGACCATAGGGAAAGATGAATGTCTTTCTGCAAAAGCATATATAATCTGTAAATGGGAAAATAAGTTCCTAGAATAAGCAAGGTTATTAATGAAAAGCACCACTTTGAATGAATTTTTGAAGTCCTAAGTCAGGTCATGGATATCAGAATTAATCAGCCCCTTCCTTCCTCCCTCCCTCCCCAATAGTACAGCATTAGTTCAAGGTAATATTTCCTTTCCATTTTGTATGAAGTAGTTCAATAGGACTATGAGCTGATATTTTTTTTACAAAGTCCTATATTACTATAATGACTTCCTCATTTTTTATGTATTTTTTAAATATATAAGCCCTTGTAGGATAAGACTTGATAATAAACATATTGAAGATACTTGTAAAATGCTACAACTTACAAATTAGATATTATAAGACAATTGAACGTAGGGGTGTGTGTGTGTGTTTTGGTCTTACTAACTCCCTTGGTTTAATGGGAAGTACCGAAGCTGTTTCTTCTACCTCTTCTTTCCTCTGTACAGGTGAGTTTGAAAAACAACAAAAACAGAAGAGAATTAAACTATTCTCACTTCTTGGGCCTAACAGTATAGAATTGGAAATGGCTAGATTAGGTATTAATGCCTAATTTCTGGTTTTCATTTTACTTTTCCTAGAAATACAGTTCCATAAGAAATAAATATATAGGATAAGGTAGATTACATTTAAACTTTTATATTTATATTTTGCTTCACTTACTTTAAAGGGATGTGATAATATTCCCCCTTTTTTGGTCAGGTAGCCAACATGGATTTATTTTATATAAGTTTTTCTTTCTTAATCACAAAGGTAAAATTTCACATGATAATGTAAATTTATGCTTCTTTTCCTTACTGTTGGAATTTTCTTAAATACATGTTTTTTGTGAATATTGTTTATGTAAAAAGAAGTTACCATATTTCTTTTTTCTTAATTGGCTAGGATTGAATTGATACACTACATGATAGGAATATATGAGTTAATATGGGGATTTGAGGATTTTTTAAACTATGCTTTGCTTACAGTTCTGAATATTTAGTTCCCTTTCATAATAAAGAGGAATAATTTTAGGATGTGAATCTTGTTTTATTCTAAGCTGAGGACTTATATAATTTTACTCTTGAGTAACTGATACTGATAGCTTTTTGGAGTTTCTATGAACTGTGGAGAAAGGTAGAACTTTATACATTGGACTTGTGATAAAAGGCCATGATTTTAAATTGCAGACCTTTCCTTGTGTCCCAAATCATATTCTGTATTTAATCTAAGACTTCTGTACAGAAGTTTCAGCCTTAAAACTTTTTTTCTTACTCAAAATCAAATAATCATACCTGATATTAGGATTGGAACTACTAAAAAATTTAGGAAATGCTTTTAGGAAATGTTATTGTTCCTTGAAAACTGTTTACATACTGCTACAGTAGTCCCTCTTCTCCCTTTAATGGTTTTGATTTCTGAAATTACATTTACCAGCAGTCAACTGTAGTCCAAAAAGTAATTTAACGATTGCCCTATTAGTAGATATTGAGATTATTTCTAAGTGTGTTATGATATCAGTATTGAATTTTCAGAGATTATAATGTTATAATGTTCATTATAATGTTCAGGCAAGGGAAGTACATACTAATTCATAAAAGTGCAAAGGAGACACCAGAGCATAAAACATGAATATACAGATTAATTCTGGTACTATGTGGCAATGCTGTGGGGCATATGATAAAGCTAGGTGTAATGTACAGAGCAAAGAACCCAAATACTTTCAAAAACAAAAATAAAAATTATTTGCCCGTGTTCTGGCAACATAAATCAGAAAGCATGGGTGACAGCCATTTTGTTTATAGAATGGTTCCACCAGTGCTTCATTTCCAGCATATAGATTTGGTACTATCCACGGTTTTAGGCACCCACTGGTGTCTTGGATTGTATCCCCTGAGGATAAGGGGGGGGGACTCCTTATATCCTCAAATGTTTGATAGTTAAATAAAGCCCTTTCAGGAGTTTTTCATAGTTATGTATAGTCATATTTCTTCCTGTTAAATATTTAAGAAGATTGTTTACATTAAATTATTGTGTATATTGACAAAAATTGGAAAACAATTTAGACAAGATTCAAAACATAGTAAATATATATAATATGTGTTTAAAACGAATTGATCACATTATAGTTTTGCCTTAATTGACTAAGTTACTACAAATACAATGATATGTCAACAATGAGGTCTTGCCTCTTACGTTTTTTTTCTTTTTCATGTTTTAAGCAGTCTGGACCGAAAAGAAAGGTAAGCTTAATATTGATGAAATTAGAGCATGAATAAGCAGTTAAATATCAAGCTATTTATATGCTTTGAAAAATATCCATTGAATTAGAGTTCATCATTAAAGCTTATTACTTTAATTTTTTTCCCCTTTTATTCTTATTTGATACATAATAATTGTGCATATTTATATTTCAATACATGTATGTAATGTTTAATGATCAAATCAGGGTCATTAGCATATCTAGCACCTCAAACACTTATCTTTGCTTTTGTGTTGTGAACTTCAAAATCCTCTCTTGTAATGTAGCTCTTTGAAAATATATAATAAATTATAGTTAACCATATTTACCCTACAGTGCTGCAAAACACCAGAACTCATTTTTCGTATCTAGGTGTAATTTCGTATTTGTTAACTAACCTCTCCCTATTCTCCCCTCCTCCACCCTTACTATCTTTAATACCAACAATTCTCTCTATAATAAAAGAAAACTTGTTAAAAGTACAACATGACATGTGGTTTATGTGGGTGATGTTTCAGCATCATTCTCAATATACATTTTTCTATAAATGATTATTATATATTTATGTTGGTATGTGACTACTTTCCTTTAAAAATAGAATATTACAGTGCCTTAGTAGTAAAGTTGCTTTCAGGTACATTACAAAATATTTGTTCTTATATTTTAGTGACAACACTCCTGTTTTTACACTTTAGTAGACTGGGGGGAGGAAGAGAGAAATGGAATTAAAACACCTTAAGCTTGAAGTTAGAACTTTAAACATCGAATGTATTCTATTCTGACCCAAAAATTTATAACAGAATTTTGTGACCAACCTTTTTCTATCACTATTTGTTCCTCTTGTAAGAACATTGACAGATACATATTCTTTTAGGAGAAATTCAAATGATATAAATGACATGAAAAAGGTTTTAAGAATACACATTTCTTTGAATAGTGAAATAGTTTTAATTGTTGTAAAGCAAGTGTCTGTAAGAGTAGCTTCTCTCCCTGGAGATATGTATGCAGAATATTTTTGTGCATGTGCATTTTTTTTCTTGTTTTGATGAGATTCTCAAAAGTCCTTTGAGAAAACTCTTCACTCTCTCTCCAGTTTAAGAGCCTTTGTATTAAAGCAGTACTTTCATGTAATTTGTGTCTAAAGAAGGGACATTCCATAATTTAATTCTTTAACTTTAACTCTGTAATTTTGTTTAAAGGTATAAAGGAGGTAGAGAGGACAACCTGCACTATTTTATAAAATGCATGTGTTCCACATTACTTCATGAACACCAAGTTTCTGAAATACAAATTTTAAGGTGATCCTTCCAGCAAAATATTTAAGCATATTTTATAGATGTCAAATACTTGACAAGTCTTACATGTTTTAAACAAATGGGTTGTGCAAATATTTTACTTACCTATTTCCTAGGAAAAAAGTATTTTCCTCTTGTGTCAGTTTTTTTCTTTGAGTAAATCATTATTTCTTGCCAG
The DNA here is from genome assembly GCA_008086735.1 of Cheirogaleus medius. Lineage (NCBI taxonomy): Eukaryota > Metazoa > Chordata > Mammalia > Primates > Cheirogaleidae > Cheirogaleus > Cheirogaleus medius. The sequence goes on from VBSM01000361.1 coordinate 34,300,418, forward strand.
ATAGAGATGATTCATTTTATATATTTTTAATTTATAACTCCTAAGTGATTTTTTTTTTACTAAGGTCATTTATAAGATATTTTAATAAAATTGTCAGAAATATATATTAAATAATTCTTTGTAAAATCACACATATGAAACAGACTCTTGGTTTAGCCAAATAAACACAGTCTTTCCTGTATGTTATTGTAATTAAAATGTAGGTACAGTTATATTACCAGAATAACAGAAAGGATTTTAAATTATTATTTTTTACAATGGCCTGGGAGGATTTGTGGTTTTTCTACTATTTTGACTTCTTGTGCCTATTTCTGTGGTGGGAATGTATTCATTGATATATTCAGCAAATATTTAAATGACTATATGAGCCAGGCACTCTTCTAGAGGCAGACAGACATATCTGCCCTCTTGGAGTTTACATTTTTGTTGGAATAATACTGGAATAGGAGTCAGATATACAATTAAATAGCCAACATAATAACTAGGCACATTATTTGCTATAAAATGGGAATAATAGTATTTGTCCAATTTTAAAAGAGTTTTGTGAGGAACAAACGAGATAATTATTTAAAACTGACTTATACATTATAACAAATTTGAAATTTCTGAACATTTAATTGTAATAGATATTGGAATTCTTTCAATCTTTTGTGCTAAGATTACATCAAGGGACTCTATAGTTCTTGAAAACTAAATGTCAATCAGCAACTGTTTATAAAAGACCTTGTAACAAATATAACCAAGTGCTTTATTCAGCAACTTAGTTACTGTTAGCCTGAATTTAGCCCATAATCTTTTGGATACCTACCTAAAATTATTTTGTGTTTATCTTTATCAGAGATAACTGAGAAGAATTTTTGTGTTATCAGTAGATTTTACTGGTACATTTTTTTTCAAATAGGATTTTCTTTCTTGTGAATAGTAAATGACACCTTTTTTCTGATCTTTGAAGAGTAATGGAAGATCTTTTTTCTTTATCCCTTACCACATGAGGGACAATGAGTCTCTGAAATAAATGATTTATTTAAAGGAGAATGATTTATCTAATAAAAGCTAGGTAGTTGTAGAAGGTTAATCTCTTCCAGGTTTTTTCCACTTTTACTAAGCACATTGAAGTATGTTTTATGCTTAAAACCTAACTAGAATAAATAAATAACAATATTAAGATGCAGAACTTGCAGACTTAAAAAAATTGCTGCCAATTCTGTATTGTGGGCAGCTGACAACTTGGATGACTTAAATTCCTTTCTGACTCATGGCCACATGGGTTATAAATACGGTGTGTGTGGTAGTACCAGTAACCTAGAAAATTTAATCTGGTATTTGAACTGCCTTTTTTTCCTCTCCCTGATAAAGAATCTGTTGACCTATTATAAAACTGAAGTACATAGTGGCTTTTGAATTTAAAACATTTTTAAAGTGTTTTTTAAATTGCAAAACGTATATACATATTGTAGAGAATTTTGAAATAAAAAAAGGCAAGAAGGTGAAAAGAATACAATAAAAACATGAAATACTAGAAATACTTACTTACAGGGTGTGTGTGAAAAGACAAGTATATTTAGAGAATTTATAATTTTTTTAAGTTCTCATAATAGAAAATTACATTGTTAGGATTTTGATACATTTCTTTCCCATCTTTTTTTGTGTACTTTTTAATATATTTAACATACATGAAGTCATAACGAAAATGAAGCTATATATTCTGAATTTTCACTTAACATGTCCTTAGCATTTTTTCTTGTCATTAAGTTGGCTTCTAAAGAATAATTTTTAATGACTATGTAATAACTTGTCTTGGAGATATATATATATATATATATATATATATATATAAAACTTATTTACCCATTAGCCCATTTCTGGTTGTTTTTTACTGTTATATATATCACACTGATGAAAAACTTTGTTTGCATCTCTTAGAATAAATCTCTGGAAAAGGATTTTTTTGCCAAGAGTCCAAATGTTTTTAATGCTTTTGATAAGTACTGCTAAATTGTTTTTTGGAGATTTGGAATTCATTCATAATAGCAACATAAATTGCTATCTGAAGTATCTGAAAATAAAATTATATTCAGATGATAACTATCTTCCTTGGAATAAGAATTGTCTGAACTCTTAGAAATAATGAGTGGAGCAAGATAGCAGGCTACAAGACTAATAATAATTTGACTTCTAATCAATTGAGATATATATTGGAGAGGCCAAAATATTCACAGTGCAACTAAAACTAAATACTAATAAAATTAATAATGAATAATCCCTTATAAATGTATCTAAAGAACCTAATCTGAGGCATATATTATGTTCCTTGTTGGTATAAGACTTTGTTATTCAATGCCTGTGCTCCTTAAGATAAAGTGAATTTAATGTAATTCTAGTCAGAATCTCACTGAGTTTGTTGTTATTTTAAGAAATTTAACAAATTGATTCTAAATTCATTTAGAAGAGTATTTGAGAAGAGTAATAGACTTATATTTTTTTAACCAAGAATAAATGGAGGAAGAAAAACCTCATCTTGCCACATAATAAAACCTCCTATAAAGAAAATAGTGATGGCACACGGAAACACTAGGAAAAGACTAGATAGTAAGATAGTAAACAAATGAGAAAGTCCAGGTGTATTCAGTTGCCAACCAACCTGTCCAATAAATAAGAACAAGTCTATAGTGCCTTTAAATTCTTGAATTTTGATATTTTTACATTGGCTGACAAAATTTTGGATTACTATATGATGGTTCTGCATGGTGGCCAGTGGTTCAGTTTTGGCAGCATTACCATCCTTGGTAATGACATTGAATATCTGTGCAATTGTTTCAAATGATAAATATACTTCTCATTACATACTGCTTTTTGGTATACATTTTATTCCAAGTGTTTATTGAGCCTACTATGTTGTAGACATAATTGATACAGTGCTTAACAAAATAGACAAGATCCCTCCACCTCTGTAGTTTACATTCTGATGGGGCAAAGACTAATAATTAACAAGTAAAACATGAAATAATAAGTTCTGTGGAGAGAAGTATAATTGGATGATGTGATAGAGTGACAATATGGTTTCTTTAGATTGCATGTTCAGGGAAACTCTTTACTAAGAAGCTAACATTTAATCAGGGACTAAATGAGAAGGAGTCTGCAGTGCCCTGATCATAAGAATGGCTTTCCCAGATAGGGAAGAGGTGGTGCTAAGTTACTAATGCAGGGATGAGTTGATGAGTTTGTCATGTTCAAAGAACAGAAAAAAGGTCCACTGTTGCTGGTGCTTAGAGAGCAAAGGAGAGAATATTATGAGATGGGTTTGGAGAGATCAGCTGGGATCAAGATCGCAGAAGGCTTTGTAAGACGATGTGAAAAGTTTGGACTTTTTATTAGTGCAATAGAAGCTTTCAGAGCATTTTAGATAGGAAAGTGTTGTTACCTGATAAATCTTTGAGATTTTTAAACACAGTCTTTTGTATAGGATTTGTAATTTGGCACAATTAAAAGCTTAAGACAGTGGCAATTCAGTTAAGGCTAAACATGTTCCCCTTTCTAAATAGAGATATGCTGCAAAGGAAAATCAGTAATAGTCTATGACTAAGTATTCAAAACTAGCTCAGCAAAATCTAGTAGAGGAAGTAGAAAGGCAGAAGAAAAGCAATCTTCCAATCTTTTTTTTTTTTCTTGCAGGAGAATGGAAGATTATAGTGGAAAAATAAAAGGATTTTGAAGGTCTTATTGCCATTAAAGATGCAGTAGAACTTAGCTTGAGGAAATAGTTTGAATCTTGATAGATTTTAAGGAAATAGAAATGTGCAAGTGTAATAAGGGTTGAGAGTAGGAAGGTAACTATTTGTTAAATTAAGTGGGAGAAAGAGGAAACAAATGAATAGTAAATTGTGTAAGCAATAGTGTAAATTATTTAAAAATAGAAAAAATGAGAAAACAAAATGAAATAATGATAAACATATAGCTAATGAAGTAAAAGGAAAGGAGACTATGAAGTCTATCAGCTGTTATAGTAATTATACTCAAGTTGAATATATTTAATAAGAGACCAGTTGGTTGAATTAAACCCAGCTATACTATATTGTTTACAAGAATCAGGCTAAAATAACAATATGAAAGTAAAGGTTTGTTTGGAGCCATTAGAGATGCAAACAAAAAGCATGAGTGGAATTTTAATAAAGAATCAGATGGAATTAAGGATTAGAAGCACTAGACAAGATAAAGGAGTACATTTTGTTAATAGGCACAATTTATAAGAATATAACAAGCAAATGTATAAAACTCCCATATAGCATTTAAAATGAAACAAGTTTTTGGTTAGAATACAATTGTGGGAGATTTTAGTACATCATTTTAAAAATTAAACTGACGTATCAGTTTAAAATGTTTGGAATAATGGATTGTAACTGTAAAAGGAATACATTTGATTTATAGAATTTACATCTTTTGACATCTATTTTGTAATGGAAAAATCAATAAGAAGAGCTATCATTAAAGCAAGGCAAAAAACAAACAAATAAAATGCCCAGATCCTGGTAGTTTCTAAATATCATTTTCCCATAAAAAGAATGGGGAGAAATGGCTGATTCTAGGGACATGATAGGTAAAGCACAAAATGAATGTGATGCCAAATATCTAGCAAGTACTAAAAAAAAGGGGTGCTCACTTAAGCAGCACATATACTAACATTGAAAAGATACAGAGGTGATTAGCGTGGATGACACACGTTTGTTGCATTTTAAAGTTGGCGTTTTAATTTTTCCCAAGTGTAGAGTTATAAAAATTGGGAGTTAAGAAATCATTTATTCGATTTGGAGATAGATGCATTATATCCTTTTTAAAACAAAAGTGTATGGAATGTAAAAACATTCATTTTATTTTAATCCTGATAGTTAGGAGCTAAAAAACCTACCTTCTTTTTCATTTTTTTAAGAGATGGGTTCTCACTATGTTGCCCAAGCTGGACTCAAATTCCCAGCCTCAAGCGATCCTCCCTCCTCCACCTCCCTAGTAATTACGATTACAGGTGCCAATGCCTGGCACCTACCTTCTTTCTTGTAGAACTGTTACTATTCTCATCTTCATAACTTATGTCCTCACAAATCTTAAAATTTTGGCAAGATGGAAATTGCCCACTTGTTCCAGATATTGCTCTGTTTGTCAATATTGATACAGTTTGTTAGTATTCATACTCTAGCATTGCCATTGAATGATTGTGTGACAATGGGCAGGTTAATTAACCTCATTGTGCCTCAATTTCTTTATCTATGAAGTGCTCATAATAGTATTTTCCTTATGAGGTTGTTAAGAGGATTAAAGGAATTAATAGATACAAAGCACTTAGAACAGTACCTGGCACATGACATTTAATATTTTCTAACTGCTATTACAGTATACTACTATCACCACTCATTCTTTTATGTCATTTTCATATTTCAGTTTCATTTTAAGTGCTGTGACTTTTATAATGTCAAAATATGAAATTCTTACAAGAAAATTTCTTTGAGATTTTTGTTTAATTAAAGTGAATTGTATTACTCTAATAAATAGAAGATACAGATCACTAGTGTGAATAGCGTTACAAATAAATAGAATAGCCTCTTTTATTTTTAATTCCCTGGTTAAATAAAATGGGAATATTTGTAGAAGTTTTTATTTAGGGTGGTAAAGTATCTAGCTATTGTAGCTCCCTGGTCTATTATACTTTTTTGAGCTTCTCCGTATATAATCTTTTCATCCCACAATTAACTATAGGGTTTTGCTTTTTTTTTAAATTAGTGTCTATTTGGATTTATGACATAGTATTTAGGACACTTAGTTACTAAAGATAATGTTTAAAATCATTGAAATCAATTGTATATGAAGTTTGACAAAGTAATATTTTAAAACAAATATACTATATCCCCTGCCATAATGTAGTCATATCATGAAACTAAAATACTTGTTCCATGATTGCTGGTTTTGTACATGTTCTGATTTTAGAATTATTCTTAAGACAATCTTATTCAACATTTATTTCTTCGTTCATTGATTTATTTTTAAACAAGTAAAATACATTTACAGTAAAATTGGGCTAATTGAGTATTATTAAGCTGAGAATTCTTTTATTCAAAATATACATGAATATGTATTGTGAATTTTTAATATAATTTCTATAAGCTGATTATGAAGGCAATTGCAAAAGAAAAATTCTAAAGGTTTGTGCATTTGAGGAATAAACATATATAGCTTTTCTAGGTGACTACTTTGAAAGGACAATAATTTGGATTCATTTATTAAATATTTATTCAACAGTCTGACTTATGGGCTCTGATAGATTGACGTTCTAAGTAAAATAGAGTCCCTGCTCTTAGGTATCTTATAACGTAGTCAACGTTCGTGTATTTGTGTATTTGTGTAATTTTATAGTATTTTTTGTATGACTAAGAAGCTGTGATTTGCTTTTAATAACTTATTATAAGTATGCACTTAACTTTTTAATTTTGAAAACTATATTTTCTGTTAGAATAAAACTATATGAATTTCCTTTTCTAGGAAAGAATACCCACCTCATGTCCAAAAAGTTGAAATTAATCCTGTAAGGTTAAGTCGGCCCCAAGGTGCTGGTAAGTGTGCAGTTTTATTTGTTATACCTGTGAAGGGTTTTGGATTACTGCATGAAAATTACAAAGATATGACACGGGGCTTTTAACATATTCCCAGGTATAAGAGAAATATATAGAAAACCATTTTTTGTAACTGATTTAAGAATTTCTTTAACTGTGATCTGATATCATCAGGGGAGGGTTGCACAGTCAGGTGATTACTGTTTGAAATCTTTTGATCATATTAGCATTTTTATGTTATAAATCTAAATATTAACTATATTTGAATTATTAGCTTTGAGATTGGGTTTTATTGAATTATGTTATAATGTTATAGTATGTAATTGTCTTTTCATTTAATGGTTTTGATCCTAAAACTTAGAATACATTAGGGAACTACTCAATTAAAAAGAGATCATACTTGATACAACTGTGTTAATAGTAGATGTTGGAAAACCAGTGTGAGTAGAAATTTATATTTGTATTGAAATGATTTTTAATAAACTGGTATTATGTTAATATAAAAATAAAATAAGAGCACATAACATTTATAAAAACATTGCCTTCAAATCAGTTTTCATTATTTAGAATAATACATTTTAATATGTGTCTAGCTTGTTTGTCTCAGGCCTTTGCTTGTTTAAATATCTCTGATGTCTCTTTATTCCAAAATCTAATGATTTTAAAACAGCTAGGTTTTCCTGATAGCCGAAAGTGTGTTTTTTAAAATACTAGTGTTGTTTTTCTACTTTGGGTGAAAAATCCAGTACATGTACTGGACATACCTCTATTTTATGAAGAAAATATCCAAATTTAGTTTTATTCTTTCTTTGTTACGTGCAGTCATTATGAATGGGAATTATCCTACTTTGCAGTGCATATTTATGCTAAGTTTATTAAGTTTAGCAACAGCATTCATTCTGTTATACCTTAAGTCTTTATTGAACTCTTACTCTGTACTACATGCAGAGTCAAATGCTTTATATTCATTATTTACTTTTATGCTAGCTTTCTATCCAAGATCCCTATAAGCTAAATTCAACATACACCCGCATTTTGTTCAGAGGAGGAAACTGAGGCACAGAAGGATTACATAACTTGCTCAAGGACACAGAGGTAGTAAATAGCAAAGCTGATATTGGAACCCAGATCTGTTTGATGCCACATCACATGCTATTAACTGCTGTGCTTTACTGTTTTCTTGCTCGGTCACATAGAAAGTTACGTCTAATCTTCAGAGAAGAACTAAGTGTACAATAGGTAGGTACACTTAGTACCAAATCCATTTTACAAATGTATTTCAGAGAGGTTTAAATGATTTGGCCCATTAATACAGTTTTAGATGGCAGTTTGCCAGCCTTGTTACAAATAACTTTTAAAATTTATTTAACAGTATTCATTAAGTAGATAAGAATACTCTTCTGTTAACTTATTTTGAAATAATTTTAGACTTACAGAAAAATTGTGAAATTAGTACAGAGAGGTACCCATTGACCCTTCACCCTGCTTCCTCTAATGTTAACATCTTTTTAATCATAGTACATGTATCAAATTAAGAAATTGGCATTGCTGTAAGATTCTTGACAAAATTATAGAACTTATTCAAATTTCACTAGTTTTTCACTAATGTCCCTTTTTTGTTCTAGGATCCCACATTGCATTTAATTCTCAGTTGCTTTGTATAATGCCTCTCGATTTGGGTTTGATGATGATGTCTTATTAGATTTAGGCTGTGCATTTTGGCAAGACTTTCACAGAAGTGATGTTGTGCCCTTTTCAGGGGTTGCAAGATGTTGATACCTGTTATTATTGGTGATATTAACCATGATCACTTGGTTAAGTTAGTTTCTACTGGGTTTCTTCGTTGTAAAATCACCATTTTTCCCGTGGTACTTAATAAAGATCTTGAAACTTTGAGACTCAAATATTCTGAGACTCAAATATTCTGTTTCTCCTCAAACTTTTACTCACTGATTTTAACATCCATTGCTGGATCTTGCTCACAACAGTTATAGCTTGATGTTTATCTAATGGCGATATTTTTATTTCCTTCATTTCTTTCACATTTATTAATTGAGGCCGGGCGCAGTGGCTCACACCTGTAATCCTAGCACTCTGAGAGGCCGAGGCGGGAGGATCACTCAGGGCCAGGAGTTTGAAACCAGCCTGAGCAAGAGTGAGACCCTGTCTCTATTAAAAATAGAAAGAAATTAATTGGCCAACTAAAAATATATAGAAAAAATTAGCTTGGCATGGTGGCGCATGCCTGTAGTCCCAGCTACTCGGGAGGCTGAGGCAGAAGGATTGCTTGAGCCCAGGAGTTCGAGGTTGCTATGAGCTAGGCTGACGCCATGGCACTCTAGCCCGGCAACAGAGTGAGACTCTGTCTCAAAAAACAAAAACAACAACAACAACAACAACAAAAATTTATAAGTTGAAATTCTTCTATAAGGAAGAGTTGTACCTTCCCTATTTGATTATTTATATCTGTAGACTCATGGTTAATAAATGAGGTTCTTATTTACAGATAAACTTTAGGAGATGAGTATTGGCATATTTAACTTGTAAACTTTGCACCTTCTTTTATGTTAGGTAGATACATGAATGTTGCATTTCATTTTAGGATTTCCTTTAGAGATGGTTTTGAAAACATTGAGATTTCAAACCCAAGATTGCTAGTTACTGACATATCTCGTAGAATAATTTTCTCCTATAAAGAAATCACTATTGTTCTATAGTTCTTAACACCCAAGGTGATTTTCTTTTCTTTTCTTTTTTTTTTGAGACAGAGTCTCTCTTTGTTGCCCGGGCTAGAATGCCATGGAGTCAGTCTAGTTCACAGCAACCTCAAACTCCTGGACTCAAGAAGCAGTCCTTCTGCCTCAGCCTCCCAAGTAGCTGAGACTACAGGCATTCGCCACCATGCCCGGCTAATTTTTCCTGTATATGTTTAGCTGTCCGATTAACTTCTTTCTATTTTTGGTAGAGACGGGGTCTTGCTCTTGCTCAGGCTGGTCTTGAACTCCTGAGCTCAAACGATCCACCCGCCTCGGCCTCCCAGAGTGCTAGGATTACAGGTGTGAGCCACTGCGCCCGGCCCAAGGTGATTTTCTTTATCATTATTTCTGCTCCCTTTATTTTGAATTTAAGAGGCATATATTTAATATGAATTTTGATAAGTTATAGCCATATTCCAGCACTTACTAACATTAATAACAGTTCTTTAGTATAAAATTAAAGGTGTAACCATTAAGTATAATTTTTGCTCACATTACATGTCCTGTTTTTTATTTGTTATTCTTTTTAATTTTTTCTGAACATATAGAATAACAACTATATGACTGTATTATTAATATATCTTGGCCTGGGCACGGTGTTGGGTAATCCCAACACTTCACGAGGCCAAGGCCAGGAGGATTGCTTGAGGCCAGGACTTTGAGACCAGCCTGGGCAAAATAGCGAGACTCCGTCTCTACAAAAATAAAAAAATTAGCCGAGTGTGATGGCTCACGCCTGTAGTCCCAGCTACTCTGGAGTTTAAGGTGGCAGGATCGCTTGCGCCCAGGACTTTGAGGTTGCAGTGAGCTGATCATGCCTCTGTACTCCATCCAGCCTGGGTGACAGAGCAAGATCCTGTTTAAAAAAAACAAAAACAAAAACCTCGTGTTTTTTTCCCTACTTTTTTTTGTTGTTTCTTAGATTTCCTTTTTGTTTTTCCAACCTGTTTTTTTAATCTTTCACAAAGAGAATGAATAGATATATGCTGTCTCTGAATATACATTTAATTACATTCCTGATGTATTACGTGATTACAACTCAGTCCGCAGATTTGGCACTATTTAATTCACATGTACAAAGGAAAAATATCCGCTCATGCTCAACCAGTCAGGGTAGCTGCTATTAGCATTTTAATATATAACTTACAGACTTTTTGTATGCATATATACCTTTTTATGTGTATATATTCATACTCCATTCTGTAACTTGCTTTTGACTTTGTTATGATATTTCCTGGTTTCTGCACTCTCATTAAAAGATATTGGAATGTCAGAGGAAAACCAGCATGGAAAACACAATTAAGAACTTTGAAGGAAGTTTAAGAATCAAATATGGATTAATTCCTTATAAGTAGGAATAACTTCCTTACAATTTAATGTGTTTAAGTCTCTGTAATCAAATTTTAATGAATGCATAGTGACACGATATAAATTCATAATTGTTAATATAATTTAGTTTTTAATGTTTCGATATTATAAGTAATATGATTTTTATACTAGTACCTATATCTTGTGTATTTGATCTATTTCTTTAGATCAAATCCCTATAAATAAAATTGCAGGGTTGAAAGTTGTGTACTTTTTTTTAAAAGAGAAACAGGTTCTTGCTCTGTTGGCCACACAGTGGTGTGATCATAGCCTTTGCAGCCTCAAAGGGCTCAGGGCTCAGGTAATCCTCCTGCCTCAGCCTCCTATGTAGCTAAGACTCATACCATCGTGCCTGGTTAATTATTTATTTTTTTGTAGAGACAAGGTCTTGCCATATAAACCAGGATGGTCTCAAACTCTTGGCCTCAAGGAATCTTCCTGCTTCAGCCTCCCAATGTACTGGGATTACAGACATGAGCCACCTCATGCCCAGCCTATACACATTTTTAAGACTTGATATGTTATTGCCAAAATGCCTCGTGTAAAGATTGTTAGCAACTAACAAACAGTATTATTTGAATATGCCTGTTTTCTCCTGCTTTTTAGCAAAAGTAGATATTATTGTTCTTTTAGGCTTTGCCAATCTAATCAAACATGTATTTTTCACATTTCCTTCATTACTGATGAGGCATGGGTCATGGTTTTTTAGTTTGTTTGTTCGTTTTTGGTTTTTTTTTTTTTTTTTGAGACAAGGATCTACTGTGTTACCCAGGTTGGTCTCAAACTCTTAAGCCCAAACGATCCTCCCCTGATCAGCCTCCTGAGTAGCTGGGATTACAGGCATCTTATTATGTTTAATGTCCATTTGAATTTTTTTTATTCATGTTTGCCCATTTATTTATTGGGTCCTTTGCCTATTTATTAAAGCTTTTTATAAGCTGAAGATAGTAACTCTCTGTTATCTCTGATGCAGATACCTTTCCATTTTGTGGTTTTTCTTTTACTTTTTCTAGTGTTGTCAAATAGCACTTATTTTGTTGAAGTCAAATCTATTTGTTGTTAAAGTTAGGTTTTCTTCTTTAGTCTCATGTTTAGAAAAGCTTTTCCTACCCTGGATTTCTAAAAATATCCACCTTTATTTTCTGAAAGTCCTATTAGGTTTATTTTTGTTTATTTACACATTTTTACATTCACATTATTTTTATTTTTAAACAACATCCTTTTATTAACTTTATTTCCCTTCAATATATTTGGGTGAATGTTCAGGAGTTCCTAACAAAGTATTTAATAAATTGCTTTAGGAATAAATTTCAACTGTGTTTTTTTCCTCATGCTTTTGGAATGTCAAACCTTTTTTTACTAGCTTATTTTGTAAATATTAATATATTTGTAAGTTTTCCATTGATACATTAAAATTAGGTATGACTTATTAATGCAAGTTTGCCTTGTGCCTCTATATCATAGAAATGTCTGTTTTCAGGAAGCTCAACAGCTAGAGAGACTACAAATTTGTAAGCATATTGCTATACAATTGAGAAGTACTGTATAGAGGCAAATTCAAAATGTTGTGGTGTCATAAAGGAGTGGTCACTGACCCTTTCTGGAGGTTGAAATAAATCCTCACCAGAAAAAATGAATAAAGCTGAATTTTGGCTAATCAGAGTTTGATGGACCAGGTAGAAGAGAAAAAAAACATTGCAACTAATGAGAATAGAATGCAAACGTACAACTGGTGAAACAGTCTTACCTTATTTGAATAAATAATGTATTAATATTTGATTGGAGACTAGATATAAGATAACAAGAATGAAGCCATAGAAGTAGGTAGAGGTAGATTGTCATGCTAAGGAGTTTTTACTAAATTCCATAGACCAAAAGTATAGCATATAGCCAAAAGTGATTTTTAAAGAGGTTGTAATAAGAATGTGATACACGGCCGGGCGTGGTGGCTCACGCCTGTAATCCTAGCACTCTGGGAGGCTGAGGTGGGCAGATTGCTCAAGGTCAGGAATTCGAAACCAGCCTGAGCAAGAGCGAGACCCCGTCTCTACTAAAAATAGAAAGAAATTAATTGGCCAACTAAAAATATATAGAAAAAAAAATTAGCCTGGCATGGTGGCGAATGCCTGTAGTCCCAGCTACTCGGGAGGCTAAGGCAGGAGGATCGCTTGAGCCCAGGAGTTTGAGGTTGCTGTGAGCTAGGCTGACGCCACAGCACTGTAACCCGGGCAACAGAGTGAGACTCTGTCTCAAAAAAAAAAAAAAGAATGTGATACATGACTTTAGTTTTATTTTATATTGAAAATCAGTTATAATAGCAGCTACATGATAGAGAAAACCAACTATTTTTCTAGTTTGTCTTTTGAAAGATAGTAAAAAAATAATTTAAAAGCAAATATGTAACTAGAATAAAGATAGTTTATGTTTTGTCACTATTCTCTGGGTATGTATTTCCAGCATATTGTACTGTCACAACTAAAATCTCAAGAAAGTTAAGGTCTTTCCTTGCCCTGCCCAAGTTCTGTTATGAAAATTTTCAAACATGCAGAAAAGTTGATTTTTTTATAGTGAAAATGCATATATCAACAACATAGATTCTACAGGTAATACTTTTTTATTCTGAACACTTCAGGCATATCATTAACTTAGAATTCAGTATTAGTTTACAGTTTTCTTTTTTCTTTTGAAATAAAATTTACATACAATGAAATATACAAATATTAAGTATGCTGTTCAATAAATTTTTGACAAGTATTTGTCTCTTTCTAATTAAAACCCCTGTGAAGACATAGTATAAATAATATTGTCACCTCAGAAAGTTCCCTCATGTTCTTTCATAGTCCCCACCTGTGCCCCCTCAAAGGTAACCATTGTTCTGATTTTTCCCAGCATGGATTAATTTTACCCATTCTAGGATAATATATAAATGAAATAATACAATATGTATTCTTTTATTTAAAGCTTCTTTCATTCAGGGTAATTTTCTTTTTTGAGATTCATCCATATTGTTGCGTGCATCAGTAGTTTGTTCTTTTTTAGCATTCCATTGTATGGATGTACCAATTTATCCATTTTACCAATGGATGGACACCTGGATTGTTTCCAGTTTTCGTCTATTATTAATAAAGCTGCTATGAACATTCTTTTTATGGAGGATTTTTTTTTTACTTTGTATTTTAAAATCTGTTCTATCTATATCCAACCTTTATATAGATTACTCTTACTTATCTGATAATATCTTCCATCTCACCTTTCCCACATATCTGGAAATAGTGTAGTATATTTAAAAAGACATTTTGCCTAGGCACAGTGGCTTACGCCTGTAATCCCAGGACTTTCAGAAGCTGAGGCAGAAGAATCATTTGAGCCCGGGAGTTCAAAGATGCCATGATCACACCACTGCACTGCAGCCTGGGCAACAGAGTGAGACTCTGTCTCTAAAAAGTAAAAATAAATTTAAAAGACATTAAGCTAGAAAATCCAGCAGAAAGTATCTTAATCTTGGTGTTCCTACTGTGTGATGTTGGATAAATACTCTTTGTTCTCTTTCTCATCTCTAAAAGAGGGATTCATCTAAAGCAGTAATGTCACATTCATCTCAGGTACCTTCCTGGAGTAATCTGTTAAGGTTTTGCTGCATGATGGCTTAGCAAAAATCACTTCCATGATCAGTTAGCTAGTAAAACTTCCTTGAGCCGCCACTTATCAACTGTTTGCCATCTTGAACCAGTCATGTCTTAAGCCTTTTGCTATTTTATATTTGAGACTACCTAATTTTTACCTGAGTTATAATCTCAAATGTTTTACCCTTCTTTCCCTAGAAAATAGAATCCTAAAGGAATTCCTTTTTTAAAAAATTTATTTTAATAGATTTAGGGGGTACAAATGGTTTTTTTGTTACATGGATTGTATAGTGGAGAAGTCTAGGCTTCTAGTGTACCCTTCACCTGAATAGTGTATGTTGTACATATTGGGTAATTTTTCACCCCGTACGCACCCCCCCTTCTAAGTCTCTAGTGTTCATTATGTCACTCTGTATGGTCATGCATACCCATTCCTTAGCTCCCACCTATTAGTGAGAATGTATGGTGTTTGGTATTTTGTTCCTTGGTTACTTCACTTAGGATAATGGCCTCCAGTTCCATCTAAGTTACTGTAAAAGATATTATTTCATTCCTTTTCATGGCTGAGTAGTATGTCACAGTCTATGTATACTACATTTTCTTTATCTGCTCAACAGGTGATGGGCCTTGTGTTGGTTACATACCTTTGCAATTGTGAATTGTGCTGTGATAAACTACAAGTATGGGTGTCTTTTTTAGAAATTGACTTCTTTTCGTTTGGGTAGATACTGAGTAGTGGGATTGCTGGATTGAATGACAGATCTACTTTCAGTTCTTTAAGAAATCTTCATACTGTTTTCCAGAGAGGTTATATTAATTTACATTCCCACCAACAGTGTATAAGCAGTCCCATTTCACTGCATCTGCACCAGCATCTATTGTTTTTTGATTTTTTAATAACCATTCTGAGAAAGGTAAAGTGGTATCTCATTGTGGCTTTCATTTGCATTTCCTTGATGACTAGTGATGTTGAACATTTTTTAATGTTTGTTGGCCATTTGTTTCTCTTGAAAAATGCTCATGTCTTTTCCCACTTTTTAATATAAGGGTTATTTGTATTTTTCTTGCTGATTGGTTTGAGTTTCTTAATAGATTCTGGATATTAGTCCTAAAGGAATTTCTTAACTCTGATACTAACATTTTTATGTTTATTACTTGTCTCTTTGTAGACCTACTCTGGTTTCCTGTAACACTGTAGTCATTAGCCATTTCACAACATCACATAGGTTTCAAAAGTTTTATCTTAATATTTTGAATTATGTCATTCCTTGCCTTTTTCTTTTCTTCAAAACCTTTTAGATAGCATTGATTTAGGGATCCATACTTTAATATCATTTATCTCCACCTATTACCAATAAAAGTCTTCATTTATCTCAAAGCTTGGACCATTTGTTTCCCCCCGCCCTTTGTTATGATGGTAGATAGAGAAAATGTGACATAGACATGTTGTAATAGCTATAGTGGAGAGAAGAGTGTGATTAAATAATCAGAAATGAAGTGATACTGTTTTTGTTTTGTGGGAAGGGAGCTGTGACTGCCCGGTGCGCAGCTGACCTTTTTTTAAATGTCAGTCTCTAAGTAGGATCTGTCAGAAAACTAATTAGATACATATTTGAGCAAAATGATGTACAGAGATACTGTGTGGCTTACAAAGATTAATTATGTTTGTAAGGATAAAGCTTTCCTTTGTGTAAATTACAGAATTTTGTAAGGCAAAAAAAACTGGGAGGAGGAGGGTAACTCATGTTTTAAGACTGCTCTACAGTAAATTAAATTTTTTGAATAATTGAGTTTCAGATAATTGTGTTTATATATTTTCTGAATCCCAAAATGTTATCTGCCTCCTTTTTTCCTTAGAGTGTCACATTATATCTCTTTAATAATCACTTGCATAGAAACTGCTTTTTATATCTACACAATCAATGAAGTTTGTTAGCCCTGATAGAAATAATAACTCTGGACTGGCGCAGCTTCTCTGTAACCTCAGGAGAGAGAGGAAAAAAGCACCTTATAGTAACTCTCCCCAGCTGAAGGCTAAGTCCTTATGGTTCTAGATCTGTATGTGAATCATCTCTGTGTGGCAAAGGATAAGCCATTTTCAGATATCACATAGTGATGATACCATCTCTTCCCCTGACCCTGTAATTTCATCTTTTTTATGTGTCATGTGGTTTTATCTTTCTCGTGTGATTCATTAATCCAAGTAAGCATTTGTTTAGCCCTTACCTTGTGTAGTTTCTAGATGCTGGGAAAACACGTGACTAAAACATGGTGTTTTGCTCTTTCAGAGCTGACAGTATGATGGGGGAAATGGAAGTACAAATAAATACAATAAAATAAAATTAATGCTATGGAAACTCTGAGGATCACTTAATTGTGCCTGGAGTGGGGCAGAGGCAGCTTCTTGACAAAGAAAGGTTTGAATTCACCAGATAGGTAGGGCTTCACTTGCTTGTGAAGAGAATAGCATTTGTAAGAGGGGCAAACAGAGAACATCCTGGAGAAATGCATTAAGACTGGAACATTAACATGAACCTTTGGTTGCCAAAAGAGATGGGGTTTAGAGTTTTTTCCTTAACTACTAAAATCATGGAAAAGTTTTAAGTATTAGAATGACAAAGTCATATTTTTGTATTGAATCATTTCGGCAGTAACGGGGAAGGATTTGAAGGGAGCAAAATTAGAACAAAGGAGATGAGTTTAGGTAAGAGTTAAGCATCCAAAATAAAGTGGCAGTGGGTTTGGAGAGAAGAGAGTGAATTTAAGAGCTATTAGAAAGTAGAGTTATCTTGAAAGTGAGGAAGGAAGGATAAGGCATAGTCATGAATTATTTAAATTTCTAGCTTTGGTGTCTAGCAAAATAGAAGTACAAAGATTGAGAGGTTATAATCACTTACTGGAACTTTATGTGATTGCAGTAAGCGAGAATGATTATATAGGTTTTTAAAGGCAGTATTGTATATCAAACTAAATATTAGATAATGTTGACTTTTATGTGTATATAATCATTCTAAAAAATAAAAAGGAAATAATAAGAGGAAAATAAAAGTATTTAACAAAGCTGGGATTATTAAGCTAGGATGTTTTGGTTTGTTAACTTTTGTTTTAGAAACATGTTTGCATCTTGAATACTTTAACCTTTGCCAATGAAGTCAGATTGTAGTAAGTTTTAAATTGGCCTATTTTGGAGTTCATCAAATCATTTAAAAATTTTAATTATAGTCTTATTGAAAATTAATTAAATTTACATTGAAAAATAATGAAAAAAATTCTTTTTTGTGTACCTTGAACTTAAAAAACTGTTAGTTTGAGGGTTAGTTTAATTTCCTTTAAACAGTTGTAGCCAATGTTTGAATTCTTATTTTTCTTACTATTAATCTAAGAAGATTAGAACGAACTTGGGAAAAAGATATATGAATGGTTCAGTACAAGATGTGCTTCTGTTGCCTTAGTAATACAAACTAAGCTGAAGAGAATATTGGTATACTTGATGAATTGGTCCACACTATGGATAATCTTAAAAGTTCTGATTATTCTTTTTTCTTTTCTTTTCTTTTTTTGAGTCAAGAGTCTCACTCTGTTGCCCAGGCTAGAGTGCCACGTTGTCAGCCTAGCTCATAGCACCCTCAAACTCCTGGGCTCAAGCAATCCTCCTGCCTCAGCCTCCCAAGTAGCTGGGACTACAGGCATTTGCTACCATACCCACCTAATTTTTTTCTATTTTTAGTAGAGACGGGGGTCTCACTCTTTCTCAGGCTGGTCTCGAACTCCTGACCTCAGGCGATCCTCCCACCTTGTCCTTCCAGAGTGCTGGGATTACAGGCGTGAGCCACTGGGCCCGGCCCTGGTTATTCTTTATTGTACCTGTTGAAACACTAGTTTATTTTAACTAAAAGTAGTATTTTTTTCATAGCAAAGATCATAAGGAATTTATACAATTTAATTTCATTGCTTTTATTTTTTCTCCTTCCTTTAGAACGTATAATGAAGAAAACAGAAGAATCTGAATCACATGTGGAGCCTGAAATTAAGAGGAAAGTACAACAGAAACGTCACTGTAGTACATATCAGCCTACTCCTCCTTTGTCTCCTGCTTCAAAAAAATGTTTAACCCATTTAGAGGTAGGTAGAGAAATTATTCTTTATTGCTAGTCAGATGGTATTTTTATTATTTTTTTAGTACTTATTAAATTCTAGGTGATCTTTTATTATAGGACCAGAAGAGACCTAGAAATATTACTTAGGCAGACTTTTCTGTCTTCAATAGGCCATTTTTTACGTGTCCAAAATATAGAATTTTTTTTTCTGAAAAGAATTTATCAGTGCCTTTCTGTATGTACTCCAAGTTGTAATACACTCCAAGTGATTGCTCTTGTCCCGAAATTTTTAAAAATAATTTTAAATTTAAAGAAAAGTTAAATAATAGACTACATATATGCTCCTCCCAGATTTCCTAGTTTTTCACATTTGCTTTATTGTTCTTCTCTATGCCCTTCTCCCTCTTCCCTCCCCACCATAAACGTTTGCATGTATGTATTTTTCCATACCATCTGAGTAAAAGTTATAGGCATGATGCCCATTTGCCACTTAATACTTCAGTGTGTTTCTTTTCTTAAAAAAAAAATTAATAAAAGGTTTGGGGTGGGGGCATCCTCTTATATAACCAGAGTGCAGCTATCAAAATCAAAAAATTAACATTGACTCAGAATTACTATCTAATCCATAAACACTATTCAGATTTCACCTAAATAATGTCCTTTATGGGTACAGGATCAAATTCAGTTAAATTTAATTGCCATGAATTAGTCTTTTTTGGTAAGGAATAATTTCATAGTCTTCCTTTGTCTTTCATAATCTTTATATTTGTGAGGAGTATAGGCCACTTTGTACCTCAGATTAAGTTTGTCTGATGTTTCTTTATGGTTTTTATGGTTTTTAAGAATACCTCAGAAATAATGCTATAATCCTCTCATTGCATCATACAGTAATATCAGGGGATACACAGTGTTGATTTTCACATTAATATTAACTTTAACCGTAGTTAAAACGTTCTAGATTTCGCCACTGCAAAGTTAATTAATAGGTATTTTTATGATCATTTATTAATAGGACTTCTAATGTAAAATAGAGCTTTTCCTTATTCCACATTTACTTATTCATTTATTTATATCAGCATGGACACATGGGGTTCTTACTTTACTCAAAGGGTTATAGTCTGTAACTTTCATTATTTATTTTGATACTAAAATTGTTCTAGACTTGGTCCATGGGAGTCCCTTCAAACTGGCCCTTGTTTCTTTTTGATGTGTGCTCATCATTCTTTGAGCACTTATTTACTCTTTGGTATAACAAGACTTATATTCCTCTGTCTCAGCCCTACAGTCATGTATTTCTCCAAGAAGCCATTAATGGTTCCCTCAAGTAGAGGGAAAATATTTAGGCACAAGTTACATTCATTGATACTGAGTGTCATTGTTTCTAGTCCCTCTCAATGGACAGAGCTAGGAAATATATTTATGTGTCAATATTTAATACATATTAAAATCTGTGAGTTCACATTGATAACTCTAATTCTAGTCCAACACCACACTTTGTCTTTCTCACTTTGTATGTTTGTAACTCCTTCTCTGACAGTAAGAAACCTGGCACCCTTCATCCCCAGTGTATTTACCTGTTTGCTCAGTTTTCTTTTATGTGATCAGCCTCCTGGCATGCCAGTTTAAGCTTGGTTCAGGCCATCCTGACAACCCGTACTGCTTGGCCTAGGTTAAGGAGGAAGGAGGAAAGATCCTCCCTAGACACAGCATCCTTCTTCCACTAGGCATGCCAGCTGAAAACCTCAGAATTTTTTTTAATGCCTAAATTCTTCTTTTACTCTTTACTCCCATGCCAATTGTTCTTATTTTTTTCTTAGTGGAGATAAAGAATTGTAGCCAGCCTCTATGTAATCTAACTCGTGAACAAGGTTAGTGGTTTTTCTTTCCATGTAAAGTCTGTGAAATTCCACACTACGTACTGATTATAGGAAAACAAGATTTTGAATTCAATGGAATTAAACATTTTTAGGATATGTAATAAAAATGACATTGTCTTAGTGATATCTCATCAGTGATAAGCTCATTCTTATTAGTATAGTTGGTTATTTATGGGTAGAGACTTGCAGATAGTATGTGATACGTACTTTGGAATTATTTTATTTTGTAAAAGTCTTCCACTGACCAAAAAGGGGGAAATGAGATTTTAATCAATTTTTGTTTTCCAAAAGAAATTATACTTAATGTAAAATATTATGAAAATTCACTACTTTATATAAACTCTACTAAAACTAATGGAGCAGTGTTGAGATTCTAGTTTTTAGATTGTTAGGTTGATAGAATTCTTAATCTCTAGTTTTTATCATGAAAAATGTCATATCTTATTCAGTTGGTCTAATCAGTATTTAGTTCCTAATTGTTACAAAAAGTTCCAAGATATGTGTTTCTAAGCTGAGGGAAGGCATATACTAATAGCTCAGGATATATTTTCTTCTATTTTTTAATATTGGGAATTTTAATAGTAGGGATATACTTTTTCTGTTTGGTATCAATTTTATAAAAGGAAATATCTGGAAGTATCAACTTTTTCATGGAATTCTTTTCAATTAGATATGTCCTATTTATCTTTGTTACAAGACAGTAAAGTATTAGAGCCAGTCAGTACTCAGCTTGATCATATCCTCAGATTCTTAAATATGGAATTAGTTTCTATGTAGCTGACTGCTGGGCTCGATGGTCTTGAAAATATTTTCCAGCATTCTGATGCTAAATCCCAGGTAACGGGACTTATTCAGGCAAGGTCTCATGATGGCCATTGTTCTCATGGTAGGGAAGAGAGAGACTTAATTTTGAGACTTTTGGAGGGGGGAGTTCCTTGATTTTGAAATAAAATGCCAAAATCTTTTATTTCTTTTGTTCTTTTGGAACTTAAAGTTTCTAAACAGCGTGAATGTTGTCCAAAATATGGAAAAGAAAAAGAAAATCAGACCAAATGCCAAAGTTGTGGTGTTCTTTTTCCTAAGGATTTGCAAAGAAATTGCAGACAAGCTATAACTTTGAGTGAATCTACTGGACCATTATTAAGAACGTCAATTCATCAGAATTCTGGAGGACAGAAATCACAAAACACAGGATTAGCAACCAAGAAGTTTTATGGCAACAGTGTGGAAAAGGTTCCAATTGATGTTATTGTGAATTGTGATGATAGTAGACGCAATTATTTACAGACTAATGGAAAAGTCATTTTACCTGGGGCAAAAATACCCAAAATCACAAACTTGAAAGAAAGGAAAACAAGCCTGTCAGATCTAAATGATCCAAGTAAGTATTTTATTCCTTTTAATATTATTTATTTCAATCTAGTATTTTTAATATATATATTTTTTATGTGAGTGTGAGCATAAAGAAAACTTTGTTCTCATCTGGTCCATCTTAAATAGTTAAAAAAGCACAGATCTCAGCCCCAGTCTTAGGTCAAGTGCTGGTTATGCCTAGCTTTCTGACTTTGGCCAAGGTAATTTAATCTCTCTGATCTGTAAATGGGTATATTTTCTGCTGATAGTGTTTTTAAAAGAATAAATAAAATTACACATATAAAGTGCTTAGTGTAGCCCAGTAAAATATTTGACACATAGAAAAGATTTGGTGAAAATTAGTTTCATTACCACTTTTGTTCCTCACCTAAATCTTTTCCCTATCTTTGGACACATGCATATATGTGTGGATGTAGATGGAAGGCAGTCCAAAATAGCAGAAGATTGGAAATAATTGGAGACTGGTTGGATAGAGTATGCAGCTGTAAAAGGGTGAAAGATCTGACATAGTAATAATACTATATAGAGTGATTTCCAAGATATTTAATGAAGGGAATGAAGCAAGCTATAGAATGGGATAATGAATATAGTTTCTTTTAAAAAACAGAAGCCAGGCACAGTGGTATGCTCCTGTAGTCTTAGCTACTTGGGAGGCTGAGATGGAGTTCTTTGAGTCCAGCTAAGGCAATGTAGCAAGGCCCCATTTCAAGTGAAATAGAGTATAAAAAACTAATAGGAAAAGTGATTGAAAGGGAAGGAAACAGATATTAAGCAAAGTTGAGGATGTGCCCTGGAAAAACACAAACCACAGACAGACCTGTGGCTGTTTTTCTGAAGGGGAATTTGGAAGTTTCAGCATTTTAAAGGCATACAGTAGAAAAAAAGGCAGAGGAGTAGGGATAGTGAGACAAAATGGTCACATTCCTGTGAGATCCTGTGAAAATCAACATCTCTGTTCTGCCTGTGAAGATAAACCTGTAATTCATTATTAGTATGGAGTCAAACAGACTTTAGTTTTAGGAGCTATACACAGTCTGTGGATTTATAGTTACAGTTTACATGTCCTTGCTTATGGGAGGCCAGCAAGGAATTTCCTGAATGATCTGTTGGGCCAGTTATTCACAAGGTACCGGAGGTCTTTACCTTCCCTTTTGCATATGGGGTTGAGGGGATAGCCCTGAGATTTTTATTTTCTTTTTACAAGGCGTTAGGGGTAGATGATAAATTTTTCCAAATATACTTTCTTTTATAGGTTTGACTTTGGAACTATGTAAATGTTTTACATAATTATAAAACAAAATTTAAAAAAATTTTAAAAACAAAAGAACAAATTCAAACACAAGATGAAACAAATGAACTTAGTTATATATTTAGTTGGTGGCTTGAACACATAGAAGTATTTGAAGTGAATCTAAATTAAAATAATGTGGCTGACATTCCTAATGGTGATATATTTTAAGGTTAAATAGAACTGCAGAAAAATCTTAATTGTATTCATTAGTACTAATATTAATAATATTGGTATTATTTTTAAACACATATTGATAAAGCAAATAAGTAATTATATTATTGTATCTAAGAACCAGGATTTTTATAGTTAGAGAAAAGGAATACAAAAGTAAAATCAGGCTGAGCATGGTGGCTAATGCCTGTAACCCTGGCACTTTGGGAGGTAAGGCAAGAGGATCACTTGAGCCCCATAAGTTTGAGTTTCTAGTGAGCTATGACGACACCACTGTACTTTACCCAGACAACAGAACAAGAACTTGACTCTAAAATAAAAAAAAAGTAAAATCAAGTAAAAATTCTATAACTTTGAGTTGGAGATAATAGTATGAACTTATATATTTTCTCTTAAATATAAAATAAATATTTCCTAGCTTTATTTACAGAAAAGGCCTAGAAACAGTAAAAAACAAACAAACAAAAAAAACCCTAGTACCCATATCTTTGATTTTAAATACCATTTCCCAGTAAAAATAACCAGAGCTCCTCAGAAAAATAGATGAGTCCAGGTCTGGAGCATGAAATGTATGAGAAACCTAGATCATCTAGTCATATCAGGAAACTGTCGGAAACTAATGTGGACATGCAAAAAGACATGGAGCTAAAATGAAAGGGCTTGTACTAACCACTGAATAGGACTACTTGAGTCACAAAAAGAGTCATGGCTACTAGTCATTTAAATATGTCAAATATGTTAAAGTCAAATAGTTCATTAAGATGCCTTCCTGTCCCCCTAAAAAGGAAAAATGCCCTACATTGATTACCTTTGGAGGTTGATTAGGGTTCCAAAACATTATTCAGAAAACTGGTAAATAAAGGGGAAACTATTAAGAATTCTTTTGAACCTCAGAAATAGGTCAAGTTCTATTTTAATTAATTTCAATATGAAAACCTCAATCTACACCAGCACATTAGCTTACTTTCCAAAAAAAACTCAGTCAAGTAAAGAATTACTATATGATAGGTCGGGCACGGTGGCTTACACCTGTAATCCTAGCACTCTGGGAGGCCGAGGTGAGTGGATCATTTAAGCTCAGGAGTTCGAGACCAGCCTGAGCAAGAGCGAGACCCCATCTCTACTAAAAATAGAAAGAAATTAATTGGCCAACTAAAAATATATAGAGAAAATTAGCCGGGCATGGTGGCGCATGCCTGTATTCCCAGCTACTCTGGAGGCTGAGGCAGGAGGATCGCTTGAGCCCAGGAGTTTGAGGTTGCTGTGAGCTAGGCTGACGCCACAGCACTCTAGCCGGGGCAACAAGAATGAGACTCTGTCCAAAAAAAAAACAAAAAGAATTACTATATGATAGATATGCAGCTAAGATACTGTGTTAGGATGTTATGATGATGTTTTTTGACAAATATTTTATAATACATTTCCGTGTTATACCTGTACTATATTAAATATTGTTAACATCCTTTGAATTTTTCTTAATGGTGAAGTTTTGTATTTTAAAGTTAAGACATGTAAAGAACTCTAACTTATTAGGCAGTTTACTGGATATTATCACTGAGCCAAATTTTATATAGGAAACTTAAGATCATGAGGTTTCCAGGGTTAGGGAAACTGGAACTTAATAAGGCTAAGTTGATAAGTAACTTTTTAAAAAAAATTAGGTATTATATCTCCATTAACCATGCAAGTTGATAATATAGGGAAATAAATTCATGTGGTTCTGAGGTACCTTAAGCAGGCTTATTCAGAGCTTAACATAGGACCATATAAACTATGATTTAAAACTATATAAATGAGGCTCTGCCTCGAGGGGGGGGTATGGGCAATATACGTAACCGTAATATTTGTACTCCCATAATATGCTGAAATTAAAAAAAAAAAAACAAAACTATATAAAGCATAAATTTGCTATCCTGAAAAAGGTTAAAAGATAAGTCTTTTCCATTAAAGTATATGGAAAAATATGCTCCATTATAAGAACATATTATTAATAATAAAAGATGTCATTTATTGCATACTTGTGTGCCCTGCTTTGTAAAAGAAAAAAAGTGTTATATACTATCTAGTTTTAATTTAGTTTTCACAGTTGTGTGACGTAGCTACTGATATACCCATTTTATAAACGAAGTAACCCAGGCTTAAAGGAGATTGAATAACTTCTCAGTATTATATACATTTGGACTATTGGAGTTTGGTTTAAAAAAAAAATAACAGATCTTTCAGATTCCAAAGTCTTTTTTCTTAATATACTTATTCTTAAATGTTTTCCCTTTAATATAATTTGTTATTATGAAGCTTTTATTCTAGTGTGAATAGTCTATTATTAAAATGTATAATGTCTCAGGTAGTGATGAATTCAATGCAGAAGAGTGAAGCATGTCCAGGAAGTGGAGAGTTAGGTGTCCAGAGGAGGGACAGAATAGGCACTTTTGATAAGGTAACTTTTGAGCAGAGCCCAAAATGAAGTGAGTAGGAAGACAAGCTGATATATATGGTAATAAGTTTAGAGTGTAAGTACAAAGACTGTTATTAGTCTACTCAGGATGCCATAATGGAATACCATAGGCTGGGTGGCTTAAACAAAATAAATTGTTTTCTCACAGTTCTGGAGGCAGGAAGTCCAAGATCAAGGTGTTGTTGGTGTCTGGTGAGGTCTCTTCTTGGCTTCATGTCTACCTTCTCACTGTGTCCACACATGGCCTTCCTTTTGTGTGCCAGCAGAGAGAGATCTTTGGTATCTCTTCGTCTTCTTTATTACCTCCTTAAAGATGTTATCTCTAAATACAATCTCATTGTGGGGTTAGGACTTCAACATGAGAATTTTGAGGGGAGATAGTTCAATTCATTGCAGACCCTAAGGCAGGGTCATAGGTAGATATTTATTTAGTATATGTTCTATTTTTTTTTTTAAATAAAATGAAAGCAGCTATGAGAACAACCTTTTAACTATATAATATCATCGTTGCATATTTTCCTTCTGTTTTTGCAATTACAGTGATATTAAGCACCACTCTTGTTTATTTTAAGTTAATTAAATGAAAGCTACATAATATAGTCTGTTGCAGCATTTGGGCTTTAAAATAAATTTTTGTTATAGTAGATACAGAAGTTTTAATGCCCTTCAAGCAGTTATAAAGATAATTGTAAGCTAGGCATGGTGGCACACACCTGTAGTCCCAGCTACCTGGGAGGCTGAGGCAGAAGGGTCGCTTGAGCCCAGGAGTTCAAAACTAGCCTTGGCAGCATTGCAAGACCTTATCTCTAAAAATAATAATAATTGTAGATAGAACACTAGGCTTCCCTTTGAATATAATACATTTTTGTGTGTGTGTTTTTTTATAAACTATAAATAGTTCATGGACTTTTAAAAAAAGTGCTATATATTTATATGTGCGTGTGTATAAATATATATACCAAGCATTGCGCTAAGCTTTTTACATATCATTTGCTTCTTGTAACAATTCTGTGATATAGGTACCATTATTGTCCCTAATTTCACAGAGAAGAGAATATGAGCCAAATAACCAGTAAGTGGCAAAACCCCAACTTTCAAATACTGTATATATAAATCTGCTTAGACCTTCTCATCTGGCCTGCTAGGTTTTCTGTTAATAAAAGACTAGTTCTGAAAAAGAGATAAACATAGCATTTACTCCTGAGATTGGACAGCAAAATAAAAAAGACAAGTGGAATAATGCTGGTGATGATGCTCCTCTGGGACATGTACATTACTCAGTAAATATTAATTAAGCATTTATGTGTGGAATACTAAAGAGGAAAATTGCTCCTACAAGTTCATGCATTCTTCAACATGTGATTTTTTAATGTTTTTTTGTGTGTAAGGCACTATTTTAGGCCTGGGAATATAGCAGTGATCAAGACAATGTCTGTGCACTTGAGTTGATATGTAGTAGGGAGAAGATAGATGAGCAAGGAAACATCACAACAAAGAACAACAGAAAATTTAAATCAGTTTATATGACTGAGTACCTGTGTGCTTTTTTTAGATTGGGTTGTCAATCAAAAGGTGATATTTAAGCTAAAAATTGGTGACAAAAACGCAGTGTTAGGGAAAACACAATCCAGGCAGTAATAAGCTTGTGGTGTTTGTGGGACAGAAATATTGGCTAGTGTGCCTGGAGAATAAAGAGAAAAAAAAAAATAGAGTAGTATGAGAAATTTGACAGATTGGCAGGGGCCAGATTATGTAAATTTATAAACCAGAGTAAGGGGTTGGTGTTTGACTCAAGTACAATATGGGTGGCTCTGGGGAGTTACGTAGAGATGGATGTGGTAAGGTTCAGTAATGAGTACAAAGTATAAGAGCAAATTGCTTTTATAGTCTTTTCTTGCCCACATTAATTTACTCAACAATATGTGCTGAGCATTAGGCACTGGTCCAGATTTTCCCAAGGACCAATTATGATTTTAGTGATTTCCTGTGTCGCCCAAAATTATTTGGTTACATGGAGTTTCACGCATATTTAAAATGCATGCTATTTTGTAAATAAGCTGTATGCAAATTATTTTCACACCTTACTCTTTTTGAAACTCTGAAACCTACAGATAAACAGTTCTTGTAACTTGCTGATCTTGCTGTGTGGGTGAGGGGCTGTAGAAACAATTTTACATTTGTATAGTATTTTTAAAATGATTCCAAGTCTTATGCTTTCTTCAAATTTAACTCCATTAGATAAAGTGGATTGTAGCTTCATTTGTTTTTTAAGACATTGTCTTGCTCTGCTGCCTAGGCTAGAGTGTAGAGGCATCATCATAGCTCACTGCATCCTCAAACTCCTGGGCTCAAGCAATCCTCCTGCCTCAGCCCCCTGAGTAGGTGGGACCATTGGTGCATGCCACCACGCCTGGCTAATTTTTTCCTATTTTTTGTATGAATAGTGTCTCACTATGTTGCTCAGGTTGGTCTTGAACTCCTGGCCTCAAGAGGTCCTCCTGTTTCAGCCTCCTAAAGAGCTAAGATTACAGGTGTGAGCCACCACACCTAGCCCATTTGTTTTTATTCTCAGATCTGGAAGAGATCCAAAAAAAATTTAGTGTATTTCTCACTGTGATAATTTATTTTATTTACATTTTTAACTGATAGAAATGAAATAAAAAATTATAAGTATAATGTTAATATAAATTTTAATATAAGATGTACATTTTTTATAATTTTAGTTATTTTGTCCAGTGATGATGATGATGACAATGACAGGTCTAATAGAAGAGAGAGCGTATCTCCTCAACCTGCTGATTCAGCATGTTCTTCCCCAGCACCGTCTACTGGAAAAGTAGAAGCAGCACTAAATGAAAATACCTGCAAAGTAGAGCATGAACTAAGAAGCATTCCAGTTGACTCAGAGTTAAATACAGTTACATTGCCAAGAAAAGCAAGAATGAAAGACCAGGTACTTTTTACATTTGTTGACATTTGTTCAGATTAAAGTCTCCCTTTTGGGATGTAAATATTTTTTCAGAGAGCAATTTGGCGATGTCAGTAGGAGAAAAAGATTGATTATGCATTAAGTGGGACTTGAATACCACATGGAAGATTATTTGGAAGAGCAATAAACCATATACAAAAATAAATTTCAATTAAACATAAGTCTTAAGGTATAAAAAATTCAACAACAACAAAAAGTATCAACCTTACAGCAAAATCTTAGTATATATAAGGATATTACTTGTAAAATCTAGCAAACAGGGAGAAGTCATTTTAACTTGGATGCATTTTACTATAATACTGTTATGTTTTATCATATTGTTTCATTTTATAATTTACTGTATAAAAATTTCAAAATAGAAACAGGTAATATAAACAATTAACTAGGCATGGTTTCAAACTCCTATAGTTCTAGCTACTCAAAAGACTGAGACAAGGAGGATTGCTTGAGCCCAGGAATTTGATGGCACCACTGTACTCTAGTCTAGGGCAACAGAGCAAGACCCTGTGTCAAAAAAATTAAAAAACCATGATGTCAGTAAACAAACAGATCCAGAGAGAATATTTGTAATATAAATGACATACTTTAATATCTGTAATGGATTAAGAACTCTTAAAAGTTAGAGGATAAAAAGAAAATGAACAAAGGGTAAGAATAGATAAAAAGAGGAGAAAATTCTTATACTAAACTATCACATTGAAAGTTCAAATTAGTACGGAAGTGCAAATTAAAATGAAATATAACTATACTTCACAGACTTACAAAATTGATACAAAATCAGCTAATATGTACTGGCAAGAATCTAAGGGAAAAGGTACTTTCCTAAAGGAAAACATTATTATATTGGCCTCTTGGGAAAGCCATGTGAAAATGACTGTTAAAAAATTTTTAAATATGTACTGTTTGACCGAATAGTTACCTCCTTAAACTCCATCTCAAAGGAATATCCTCTCTTCCCCAGTATTTAAGGCTGCATATTACAAATATGATTATTGGTAAACAACAAAGCAAAATCTTTGCCCATTAATATGGATATGGCTGAAGAAGTTACGGTACATCCATACCATGCAGCCATTGAAAATAAAAACTAGAGCTATATTAATGACTTTTAGGATTTTTACATGGTACTGTTGAATAGGAATGCCAAGATACAGAAATATGTGCATATTATTTTAGTAAAGACATTTTATAAAATAATAGACTTATTGGTAAAAATTATTTTATAAAATAATAGACTTATTGGTAAAAATTATGTAGGTGGACTGGGCATGCTGGCTTAGGCACCGCACTTTGGGAGGCCAAGGTGGGAGGATTGCTTGAGGCCAGGAGTTCAAGACCCTATCTCTATAACAAAATGAAAAAAATTGAGTGTGGTGATTCATGCCTGTACTCCTAGCTACTCTGAGGCTGAGGCTGCAGCATTGCTTGAACCCAGGAATTCCAGGCTACAGTGAGCTATGATTGCACCACTGCACTCCAGCCTGGGTGACGGAGCAAGATACTGTCTCTTAAAAAAAACATTATGTATTTGTGTATATATATGTCTGGGTTTATAAGAGTACAGATGAAAATATGGAAACATACATACTTGGTTAAGATGGGAACCTTACAAAATGAAAAACAACAAAAAGCAACCATAAGGATAATAGAAAAAAATATGGATTAATATTTTTATATAATCTTAAGGAATGCCTTTCCAAGCATGACAACACAAGCAAAAGTAGTAAATGAAGAGATGAATATATTTGATTAAATGAAAAGTACCGAACAGTGTAGCAGAACATCAGAAGCAGAATTTGATAGGTAAATGCAATTGGAAAAATTGTGAAGTCTGTGACAGAGTGTAAATTGATCATTTATATATTTTTTATTTCCTAAAATCAAAAAATAGAAGCAAACCATAGGAAAATGAATAAAAGGAATGAATAGAGTTTCAGAAAAGGTAGTAATCAGGTAGCAAAAATGAAATTAAAATACCATTTGTTAACTGTCCAAATTACCAAAAATATTTGTAGTATGATAGTGTCTCGTCAATGTTTAGGTATCTAAATTGGTATGACTTTGCTGGAAGGCATTTTGGCAATAATTCTATACGTGTACCACAGTTGAATTGCAAAAATGCTCTTTGGCAAATGGATTGTTATGGGGAGAGATCAGAAAGACCTTAGATGTCCAGCATAGAAGAATTTAGTTAAATAGTGGATTTCCATGTAATGAAATTTTAAGGTGAGCACTTTTCAGACTGGCACACTGAATCATAAGGGTACCTTGTTCTTCTCGGTGTTCTCCGTAAGAGAGTGTGGACCCTAGATTCTAACCTCAGTCCCTCTACTGTGGATTCAACTGAAACAGCTCTTAAATTATCTGTTTTATCAGTGAACTAAATAACCTCTCTCAAACTCCTGGCCTCATGTGATCTTTCTGCTTTAGCCTCCCAAAGTGCTAGGATTATAGGGATGACCTACCACACCTGGCCTAAATGACTTCTCATATTAAAAAATAACCCTAAAGCTTAAAAAAAAAATCTTTTAAACCTAATAAGTTGATATTAATCTGTGGAGAAATATTAATGATAAATCTGTTAATAAGCCTGAGAAAGCAGTTTACAAAATCATATATATATAGTATATATCATGATCGCATTTTGTTGTAAATAATTATTTTTTCCTGTGATATAGGTCATAGAAATGTCTGTAGAAGGATAATGGGAATGGTGCCTATCTCTATGCAGTGGACTTTTATCTCCCCTTTTATTTTATGGTCAAGCTCATGTTTTATATTTGTGATGATAATAAAGATAATATAATTACTATTAATTAAAATTATGCACTTATATAAAATATTATTTATTATGATTAATTTGTATTTGGAAGTGACTTTGATATAATGAAACTATAATTTAACAGATCAAGTAATTTAAAATATGTAAATATATAAAGAAACATCTTTTTTTTGTAATACAAAATAACCATTCTTGTAAATTATTTAAGTTTTACCAGATCAGATCATTAAAAGGTAGTGTGGATGTTTGAACCTAGGCAGTCTGATTCCCACAGTACTATTACTGATACACTACTGTTATAGTACTGCTTGAGCTGCAAACTATATATAGACTGCTATACTACTACTTGAATTTGAAATAATAACTAAAATATAACTAGATAAAAATAGAAGGGATTTACTATTATATAAAAACCATGAATTTTTATTTTATCTAATGCTATTAAAGGAAAATCAGTTTAATGTTGTGATAGTTATTGGATCTTGTTTTCTTTTTTTTTTTTTTTTAGAGACGGGGTCTCGCTCTTGGTCAGGCTGGTTTCGAACTCCTGACCTTGAGCTATCCACCCGCCTCGGCCTCCCAGAGTGCTAGGATTACAGGCGTGAGCCACCGCGCCCGGCCCGGATCTTGTTTTCATATGTGTCCTTAGTTTGCTTGTTTTAGTAAATTTTAAGTGAAAATTTTCTCTTCCTTTTCAGTTTGGCAATTCTATTATCAATACACCTCTAAAACGTCGTAAAGTGTGTTCTCAAGAAACATTAGTTGATCCTGTATCTTTAAGCTGCCCAAAACCCTTTGACAATGTCGTTGTAAGCTGTCGAAGTATACGAGTAGGAACTCTTTTCCGGCTATTAATAGAACCTGTAATTGTAAGTACATTCTTAAGCTCCTTACTGTATCAATTATAAGATTCAAAATTTCATTGCTAAAGCTAATATGTAATATTTAAAATTTATAAATTAAATATTTAATAGAATGTCAAAATTATTTTAAGATTTCAAATTGCTTTAAGGGTATATAAATAGTAGCTCCTTACCATTAAAAATCAGTGGATAAAAATCTATCTTAATGTTTGAAGTAGTAGTATATTCATTTTAGGAAGATATGACTCTTATTGAGTTAGAAAACATTCCAATTTGTTGCTTTCTATTATAATGCTAGCTCAGTGCATGAAAAGAATATATTAAAAAATTATAGTGAGAGAAAGAAGAATTCAAAAGCTTTGGAGTGTGCTGAAAGATGTGTTATAGCATTAAGGCTCCTAGAAATAGATTATTGGACTACACTGACCACCCAAGAGCATTGTGCTTTGTAGTAGTTCATTGTCCATGTGCCAAAAGGAACTTTCTGTAGTCCCATTATCTTACCTGTCATACCTATGTACTTACTATTCTGCCAATCCAATTCAAGTTTTTATTTTCTTTTTCAAATGTTAATATAGTCTCCTTAACCAGCCTTCTTAGTCATTATTTTTCTTTCTAATATGTTCTAAACAGTGTTGGTTTAAGCTAGTCTTCCTAAAGCACTGTATTTATTTGGTAAGCCTTTATTTTGCAGTGCCTTAAGTTGGTGTCCCTATTTGTTTCCAAACACTGTCTCTTAATATTGTTTCTTATACATAAAGCAGTATCTTTAAGAGAACATATTTTATCTCAGCAGGAAAGTTAAAAAGTAGTTTTATTATTATTTAAATTATAGTGAGCAAATACATATTTGTTTTCTGGTAAAGGTTCATAGTTCTAGGATACAATATGATCAAAAGAAAAAAAAAGTACAGGTTTGTTTGTAGGAGTAAATAAAATATGAACTTGGTTTCTTACCAGAGCAAAGCTCTATGTGAATCCAACAATTTTTTCTTTTCCTTCAAAAAATTTCAGCTTCCCACAGTTTAACAACTATAAAGTTGCAGAAGTACCCCAGAGATTTAAAGAAAATTATGTATGAACTGTCCACCCTTTATTGGTCAATATTGGTAACATATGTCAAGGTTTTCAGGGATTTATGAAATTCCTGTTTTGTTACAAGCCTCCATAGTCAGATTATCTTTCCTGGTTTCCATCAGTTAACAGAAATGTCACTCTATGTCACTTTGCAGGCGTGACAAAAATTTGCAGGAGTACCCTGAAGGTTTTATGGCTTTCTCCCACATAAAAACAGTTATTTCTAACTCTTGTTTGATGAGTTAAATTTTGCTGGTGATTTAGACATTTAATTGAAAGTTGCATGTTTAGTCTCAAAAGTATCTATTAAGAACTATATTAAAATTTGAATGATTTCTTTTTTTATAAAAGTTACAGATCAGATTATATATGCAGTGAAGACAAACGTTGTAAATTTAATTGAAGAAATAAAAGACAATATGTGTATTATAAAATATCTTGAAACGCTTTTTTAAAAATTAAAGCGCTAAATGAAATATTTAGCCAAAAAATATAATGTGAAAATTTGCAGTGTGGTGTTAACCTTCCTTGTAGCATGGAATTTTCCTAAAGGATGTTCTTCACTGAAGTACAGTTACTGGATCTGTAATTTCTTCATATGATGTGATTAAAAAAACTATTTGATATTTTGTTCTTGAACATAACTTTCTTATGTTTTGTATTGAAATGATTTATCTGCTACGTTATGATTAATCTGAGAAACAGATTTTAAATGTTTTATAAAATTCTACAGTCTTATTAGATAATTTAATCATTTAAAATCCACTCAGTGATAAATTGGCACTATCTAGAAGTGTTGATTATACTTAAAATTAAATACTTTCACTAGAAAGTAAGATGGCTTAACATTAGTAGTAATTCCACATACACTGAAATATAAAGCAGTTCTTCATTTTTCTAATGAGAAGATACAAAATCAAAGTTTTCAGCCAATTTAAATTTAGAAACTTTTGTGATATAGATGAAACAGCCCAGTGTCTGTTTACAGTGTTGATGTGTGTGTAATTTAGTTATGCACAAATTTTTAAATGACAAATATTTAGACATAACTTTCAATTCCTTCATCTCATGCAACAATTTTATTTAAATGTTTTGTATCATTATTTGTCATTATTATTGTCACTTTTTAGTCATGTGACACATTTTTCTAAAGCATGTAACTTCAGCTTCTACATGTGCTGAAATGTTTCCTAAGCTACAAGTACTCATTCTTGATAATCCCCAAATAATGTGTTACTTTTTATTGAAACCAATTAATGTATTACTTTCAAATACAATCTTTAAAAGGTATGTTTAGTGACATTTTAGACTTGGGAATTATTGTAGTAATTATTGGATTTATTTCATATTTCTTTTCTTTTTTTACATTATGAAAATTTTCAAACTGAAAAGTTGAAAGAATTTTATGGCGAACATTTATATACCTCCAAGCTAAGTTCTACCATTAGCATTAGTAAAATTGCTTTTCATGTAGCTATTCATCCCTCTGTATATCAATCTATCTTTTTAAAAATGTAGCTCAAAGCACATGCCACCTTTTTTGATTATCTTCTGTAAACATGAAAATTATTATTAATTCAGGTTGTATCAGGCTTAATGTGTCTTCTCCACATTGAAATAATTAGAAAATCACCATTTTATAACCGCTAATAATAACTGATTCAGGCAAGGATCTTTAATGGTTGCTAAAACCATTGGGTGAAAGATTATTAGGGAAAAGGATATTCACAGGGTTTCAAGTATCTCTACACAGATTTTTCAACTGCAGAGGGAAAATTATATCTTTACAGTGGAAAAACCTGGCAGTCACTGCCTTAGCCAAGTGATTAAGCTTGTATCAATGGTAGGACAGCCTGACATGATGTGCCTTCTGATGTGATACAGTGAGAGGTATCAGCACATCACCTGTGTGCTCTTTTTGCTGGAAATGTATGGCCTGATTTTTAAAACAAGGAAACAGAAGTCCAGGGTATTGGATGTGTTTCAGAACCCAATTCCTTAAATTCCTTAACAGAACCTAGATTCCTTAAAGCCCATGCCATAAAGAACAGAGAGAGGCAAGTTTCTGGTTGAAATTGGAGCAGACAGAAGAGATAAATATAGCCTTGACAGAACTGTGGATTGGGGAAAAATTAAAATAGCAATAAAGGGGACAATTCTGACCAGTTAGGGAAATTTGAGTATGAATTATATGTTGAATGAAGTTAATCTTGATTTCTTAGGTGCGCTAATAATGTTTGGTTGTAAAGGAGAATGTTCTTGTTCTTGTGAGATACATGTAGAAGGATTTGGGGATGAAATGTTATGATGTCTGCCACCTGCTTTGTGATGGTTTAGCAAAGGACAAGTGAGTATATGTATAGAAAGTGATAGAGGGGATATGGCATGATATTAGCAGTGAGTCTAGGTCAGGAGTATGGAGGTGTCCATTGTAATGTTATATCAACTTTTCTGTGAGGTTTTAAGAGATAAACCAGTAATATAAGAAATGTTCTAAGTATTTGAAGAAAAAAGGTGAAGCCTGCCTTTCTGAGAGAAATGGAGAGGGGCAGTAAAAATTTCATCTTGTATTTAAACACATGGTAGATGGCTTAGCTTTTCTGCCCTCTAAAGATTTAAGGTACAAGTAACATGTCATTTGGGGTATGTGTAGCAAAATCTTTATAAGTCTGTGATGAATACTAATCTATCTTATTTTTTAGTTTTGTTTAGAGTTTATCAAGATACAACTAGATGGTAAGCTACTTTATATCTTTTTATTCACTAAAGCTTTATTTACACTAAAGCACTTTACGGGAATAAAAGATTAAATGATATTCATAAAATTCATTAAAATATCTTCTTTACAAAGAGCATAATATCTTGGTGTAATTTCACTATGTAATATCACAAAGCCTAACTTTTTAAAACTCCTTTTTCATATGAGAAAAATGTAGAAGTCTCTTTAAGGTAGTTATAAAAATTTTTCTTCATTTCTCATAAGAGTTATTATTTACAGAGCATAATAAATATGTGCTTACCTTTGAACTTACATTTCCTCACAATTACCTGCATTCGTGATTTTGCCTTCTTAAGAATTGATTCTTTTTCCATTTCCATATGTTTTCCTTCAGAACCAGAACGTGATCCTGTAAAGATTACTTTAAATACCTCTGATCTAACCAAATGTGAATGGTGTAATGTCCGAAAATTACCAGTAGTGTTTCTTCAGGCAATACCAGCAGTTTATCAAAAGCTGAGCCTGCAACTGCAAATGAATAAAGAGGATAAAGTTTGGAATGATAGTAAAGGAATGAATAAATTAACAAGTAAGTTATGTAGAACAGATTATAATAATAAATAACAATCTGTGGAATAGAATAATGTGAGTGCACTTTGATAGATGGCCTTAGATGTATATTATCTACAGTCCTTGTATTATCTATAGCTACGTTGTTAAGTGGATATTACTTCCTCCATTTTGTAGATGAGGAAAAACCCACAGAAAGTGATAGAGCTGAAGGTAAAATCTAGGTTCACCCATTTAGGAAGTTTTCAAAATGGATTAAATCTCAAAAGATTGGGCAGGGCAGGGGAGAAGAAAAACTCAAAAGATCTGCACTCTTTCACACTGTGTAGTCTGAGTAAAATGAATTTTTTTTAACTGGTAAGAATATTAACTAAATAAACCATATACATCTGGAATCCTTGAAATTTGGCCTGAATAGGAAGTTTTCATGTTCATAGAATGGGGTCTTTAGTCTTTCCAGTATATAGATGTGATTCTATGGTTTGTTTCCCTTCACCTCTAACATTTATGGCATGGCATGCCTGCTTATAAAGTAAATACATTTCAGCAGTAATGGCTGCTTCAGCTTAATGATGAATAAATGTTAGCTACCACTGAAGCTGCAGGAGTTGGCACTATAGTGAACAGCATTTTGCAGTTAAATTTTCTAGAGATACTTCCAGTTTACTTGGCAGTTTCCTATTTGTGTTTGACAAAAATGTTAACCGATATATTTTATGACTGTGGAGAGATTTGTAATTTATTAGGTGAAGTAAATAATTACAATCATGCATAGATTTGTTCTTGAGCTATTGCTAGAGTAATGTATCCTGGTTCCCTTCTCTTAATAACTTAGGTGACATTGCCAGGTAATATTCACTGGTTTTTATTGTGGCATTTATTGTGTATCTACTCTGTGCCAAACGTTGTTGTGGATATTTATACCAGGGTTCCTGGAAATAATTAGTTGTTACTCTTTTTTAAGTTATCTGTTTACTTATTTTGTTCTTTTAGACTTACAGTAATATTTGTTTCTTTTCAGATTTGGAAGAACGATATATAATTTTAATTTTTCAAAATGGCCTTGATCCTCAGAGAAATATGATATTTGAAAATATCATTACTGAGATTGGTATAAAGAATAACGTTTCCAATTTTTTTGCAAAAATCCCCTTTGAAGAAGCCAATAGCAGACTTGTTGCCTGTACAAGAACCTATGAAGAGAGCATCAAAGGAAGTTGTGTGCAAAAAGAAAACAAAATTAAAACTGTAATTATATTTTTAAAAGTTTTTAAATAATTTTTAAATAATGGGTAGTTTTAACAGGAAATGTGTTTTATTACAGTACTGCTCATTTCAGTGTTAAATCTTTAAATTCCATTTCAGAATTATTTGCTTTTATATGTGATTTATAAACTATCTTGGGTCACAACAAGGGTGGGTAGGTGTAAATTAGTACTTGATACAGGTCTCAGAAATATTTTTGGTTCTCCACATTCTAGTCTTATCTTTACTTTTCATCTTTTTTTCCTCTCCTTTTTTCTTTGAACCCTGCTCCCAACATACATATACTTGCATTACTACATTCAAATTGATTGTTACTCTTTGTCTTAGGTTTGAAGGAATTTTGGTCCTTGATGTATTGTATGTTTATATGTAACATAAGCATACATGGTTGAAAACTTGGGAAATGAAGAATATATAACCGTTTGACCTTGATTGTAAAAATATGTATCCAATTCTAGAGTAATTACTTGTTACTCATGCAGTTAGGAAACTCTGAAGCTACCTGAACCAAAGGCCACAGTACTACTGTAATGCATAGTATAATATCAAATAACAGTACAAATATAACTTAAAAATTCCACATTTATCCCCTACCATCGCACCTGAATTTTTCTGGCATAATTTATTGGGACTAAATCTCTCAACCTGGTTACAAACTTGGAAATATGGACATATGGTAATAGTTGAGCAAGCCCTTACCAGAGAAGAGCTGTTCACACAGTAGGTTGGCAAAAGAGCAGGAGGAGGAAGTGGAATCGTTCTCCTTCTTTTGCAGAGTTGGCTACAAGAGATAATGTCAGAGGAAGAAAAGAGCAGCAGAAGCCATAAGGCAACTAGGATTGAACTCAGATTTCAATGGAAGGCTCTTCCCTCTAAGGACTGCCTGTTTTATTTAGCGTTATAGAGGGCCGAAGCTCACTAGGCTGTGTTCCCTGGGCCTTTCCTTCCACTGGATTGCCTAGCCATTGAACATAAGTAGGCCTCTTCTGCTAGGAGAAAAAAACCACTTTGGTTTTTTTGAAAGTTTCTTTGAATTTTGTTAGCATAATGTTAGGGTAGAAACTTACTAGGTGCTCATGGCGAGTTTGAGAAAAAATTCTCACACAGAATTTAGAGTAGAAAAAGGTACAAAGTTTATGTATTTTCCCAAGAAAGAAAGAGAGTGGGAAAGAGAAAAGGAGGGAGTGGCCGAGGCACACAGAGAAAGGAGTGAAAATGCCAGGCAGCTGAAGAAAGTTGCTTGGTGCTTTTAAAGGGTAAAAATGGCTTTTTTCCCCCACCTGCTTTAGCGAGGGAGATAACAGAAGGAGTGGTGAAATGTCAGGGAGTTCTTTATTTTTTATTTTCTCGGTGAGGCTGGGTTATCTGAGTCTTTGAAATCTGTTTTTTGGGGGAAGGAACTGAGGCAGAAAGCTGGAGCAGGTAGGTTGCACCCCTACTATCTGCTTCGGGCTCTTCAAGGCTGAGAAAAATGAAGTCTTAGAGATAACTAGTTAGACCACAGGTGTTTTAATTATACAAAACAAAGGGGGGCAGTTGTGCTGTGAGTTTATTTGGGTTACTTTCTGTTAGATAGGTTGTTTTTCCTCTGTTAGATAGGTTATTAGTAAGGCCATCTTTCACATAAGCTAATTTAATATGATTAGTTGAGATCTTAAAGAAATAAATTACTGGAAAACCATTATTATATAAGCTGGGAGAGTATCACTGTCTAGAGTGGCAACCAGTTTTGTCTGCTTCTTGTATTGTTAAATATCATGCATACTTTTTAGATTTATATTTTTAATCCTTAAAACCATTCTTGCCTGCTCTTGTTCTTTTTATTGAAAATTTTCCCAGTTGACTTTGTGAATTTCTGATTTAATTTCTTTTACTAGGTATCCTTTGAATCTAAAATACAACTTAGAAACAAACAGGAATTCCAGTTTTTTGATGATGAAGAAGAAACTGGAGAGAGCCACACTGTCTTCATTGGCCCGGTAGAAAAGTGAGAGACTTCCTTTACATATGCAATGCTCTTAAATTTCTTTAACTGTTTTATTACATTTCAGTTGTATATATCTATATATAGAGATTTATTTGCTTGTTTCTTTATTTTGTTATAGGTTGATAGTATATCCACCACCTCCAGCTAAGGGAGGCATTTCTGTTACTAATGAGGATCTGCACTGTCTAAATGAAGGAGAATTTTTAAATGATGTTATTATAGACTTTTATTTGAAGTAAGTTAATTTTCTACTAACCTGTTAGCAAATGTTTAACATTCTGTCATATTGTTTATCTTTGTTTTCTAGAGTCAGATTGTTTGGGTTTTGAATTTTATCACTGCCACTTCCTGTCTGACATTTGGGAAGTGATTTGATGTGTTTCCATATTTTAAAAATGAGAATAATATCTAAAAGAGTTGTAAGAATTAAATGAGATAATACATGCCAGGCCCTAGCAAAAATGCTTAGCCACATACAAAGTGTTCATAAATAGAAGCTTATTATGTTGTTACTGTTATACTGTTTTAAACCTTTAGAAAATTGTTACTACCATAGGTTTGGTAAATGTTGAGCAAGTACAAAAGTATGGATTAACTCATTTCCTTCAATATATGTTCATGAAGTGCCAGCTGTGTGCCAGGTACTATATTAGAAGTTTGTGGTCTTACAGGAAACATAAATGGGATTAAAGCAGTAATAGAAGCATTAACATGGTATAGACACGGCAGATGAGCGAATGCTTCATTTTCTTCGGGAGTTAGAAGATAGGAAGGACCAGGAAGCTTTCCTAGGAGAGCTTATGTGATGACCCAATATACACATACATATACACCTGTGTGCAGTGTGTTCACACATATGTAAATTTGTATGTGTTTACTGGTTTGTGGTATAAAATGGGCATGTATATGAAACAAAACAGAACTTAGCATCAGTATGGCCAGTACTCTCTAATATTTTCTAATTTCTTTTAATGTATTTCATTAAAGAAACAAATTTTTAAAGAACTAGTGTTGAAATCTGAATAGATTTTGTAGCCTCCTAATGGTTGCAGCTCACAATCTGGTAAAAAAAAACAAAACCCCACATTGTTATAAAGAGTGAAGTTTTGGTCAGAGAAGTAATACCATAATTGAATTTTCTTAAGACCATTTTGATAGACATGTAGATTGTGGAAGTATAAATGAGAAATTATTTAAGAGAATTAATGTGATTTAAGAAGCCTAATTTAGGCATTTTAGTTGGAGTAGAAGAGGAAATGATGAGATGTTTTATGAGATAGAATTGTTTAGGATATAGAATTAGCAGGATTCCAGTACTGATTAAATGGGTATCAAGAAGGAGAGAAATGGGTGCCTGATAACTCTTAGTTTTATAGCTTGTAAGACCTGCTAAGTGATGTTAGCACTTACTGAAGCACTGAGTACAGAAGCAGAGCAACCTTGAGTGGGGAAGGGATGAGTTCCCTTTTAAATATCTGTGATAAAGCAAAAGGGGTAGTGCCAACAAGTAGTTGAAATATGGTTCTAGAGGTCAGTTGACTTCTGGCCTGGAGATACATAGATTTAGGAAGCTTTGCTTTGTGGGTTTTTGTTTAATTATGAGGAATTGCTTGGGTAGGGATATAGAATGAGAAAAAGTAATACAAGGACAGACCCTGGTGAATAGTTTTAAGAGACAGGGAATAAAAAGGCTCCCATGAATAATTTCTGAAGGCATTTGAGGGGTAAGAAGAGAAATCCAGAGAGTGGTGTCATGAAATCCAAAGGAGGTGAAAGCTTTAAAGGAGGATATATTCAATGGAAACAATATAGCAGAGGTCAGGGCAGATAAGGGCTAAGAATGATTTTGAGGTCACAATGACCTTGAGGTAATTAAAATCAAGTGTAGAGCCTACACTGTTTCTAGGGGTAACAAGTTACCCCTCTGCTCCAATGGAGATGGCATCAGTGGAAGCCTATTGGGAAGGCTCCACCCCAATAGGCTTTACCCATCAAGGGCAAAGGGCCCTCTAATATCAATGAAGATCTAGGAGAGAACATGTACTTCCAAGCTTGCATGGCGGCATCCATCTTTACCCACTGGAGTGTAGTGTCAGAGGAAGCCTGCTAAGACACAAGAATTAAATAAGACCCATATAGTTCTATATACTTGCCAGCAATAAATAAGATCCAGAGTCTTATAATACTCAAACTGTCTAGATTTCAACTGAAAATCATTTGTGTCACCAAGAATCAAGAAGATCTCAAACTAAATGAGAAAAAGAAAATCAGTAGATGTCAACACAGAAGACGTGAATGTCAGAATTATTTTACAAAGATTTTAAAGCATCCATCATAAAAATTATTTGATGAACATAATGACCATGTGTGAAACAAATGAAAATATCAAGCAATATGAAGAAGAAACAAATGGAAATTTTAGAACTAAAAATACAAAAACTGAAATGACTTCAGTGGATGGGCTCAGTAGCAGAATGGAGAAGACAGAGGAAAGGATCAATGAACTGTCTACAGTGCATTGAATGTAGACATGAATGTGCTAACAAGAAACTCACTTCAAAGTTAAAGATATACATAGTTTAAAAGGAAAAGAATGTAAAAAATAGACCATACAAGCATTAGTCAAAAGAAGGCAAGGATAATTATATTAATATCTGATGAACTTCTGATAAAGGAGTTATCTACCAAGAAAATGTAGCAATCCTAAATATATATGTACTGAACAATGGAGGTATGAAATGTGTGAAGCAAAAAGTGGTAGACATGAAAGGAGAAACATGTAATTAAATTAGACATGTCAGCACCCCTCTCTCAACAATTGATTGAACAACTAGAAAGAAAATCAGCAAGGGTATGGAAGAACTCAACAACACCATCAACCAACAGGATCTACTCAATATCAGGATAATATATTCTATTTAGGTTAACTATATCCTCTTTTCAAGGGCATCATTTTTCCTTTTAATGATGGAGTATGATTCAGTGAGATGAAATGTGTCACATACTTTGTGATAAGAGAAACTGCCCTAGATTTTAA
This sequence comes from Cheirogaleus medius, assembly GCA_008086735.1. Classification (NCBI taxonomy): domain Eukaryota; kingdom Metazoa; phylum Chordata; class Mammalia; order Primates; family Cheirogaleidae; genus Cheirogaleus; species Cheirogaleus medius. The sequence goes on from VBSM01000361.1 coordinate 34,343,316, forward strand.
GTGCCTAACTTTGCAAGACCCCTTTAAAATCTAACATGCATTGAGGAATAAATTTAAGCAAAGTTCTTCATAGCTGAGTCAAAAGATGTTATCTGGCTGGGCACATTGGCTCATGTCTATAATCCCAGCACTTTTGGGGAAGCTGAAGCAGGAGGATTGCTTGAGCCCAGGAGTTCGAGGCTACAGCAAGCCATGATCATGCCACTGTACTCCAGCCTGGGTGGCAAAGTGAGACCTTGTCTCTCTTTTTTTTTTTTTTTTTTTTTTAAAGTCATCTCACATAAATGCCCAAGAAGCATGTGAAAAGATGTTTGAGGTTGCTAATCATCAGAAAAATGCAAGCAAAAACCATAATGCAATATCAACTCATATCCACTGGGATGTCTACTATTAAAAAAAAAGAAAAGAAAAGAAGTGTTGGTGAGGATATGGAGAAATTGGAACCCTTGTACACTGTTGGTAGGATTATAAAATGGTATAGCTGCTATGGAAAACAATATGTAGGTTCCTCAAAAAGTTAAAAATAGAACTACTACATGATCTAGCAATCCCACTTCTGAGTATACAGTCATGCACCATACTGACATTTTGGTCAATGATGGACCGCATATGTGCTGCAATCCCGTAAGATTATAATGCCGTGTTTTTACTGTACCTTTTCTATGTTTAGATACACAGATACTAACCATTGCGGTACAGTTGCCTACAATATTTAGTACAGTAACATGCTGTACAGGTTTGTGTAAGCTATATCATCTAGGTTTGTGTAAGTACACTCTATGATGTTTGCACAACTATGCCTAACACGTTTCTCATAACATTTCCCTATCATTAAGTGATTCATGACAGTATGTCCAAAGAATTGAAAGTAAGGTCTTGAAGAGGTATTTGCACACTCATATTTATAGCAGCATTAATCACAGTAACGGAGAGGTATAAATAATAACTGAACTGTCCATTGATGAATGGACAAACAAAATGTGGTATATACATACAATGGAATATTATTCATCCTTAAAAAGGATGCTACAGCGTGGATGAACCTTGAAGGCATTGTGCCAAGTGAAATTACTCACAAAATGGTAAGTACTATATATTGCCACTTATATGAGGGCTCTAAAGTAGTCAAATTCATAGGAACAGAAAGTAGAATTGGTGGTTACCAGAGACTGGGGAGGAGGGGAGAAAAAGAGTTGTTATTTGTTGGATATTAAATTTCAGTTTTGCAACAGAAAATTCTGGAGATCTGTTTGTAACAATGCGAGTATACGTCAGTATACTACTGTACACTCAAAAATGGTTAAGATGGGTAATTTTATGTTTTTACCACAGCTTAAATAGAAAAAGTTCTCTCTCAGTCCTAATATATACTACTTTAACAAATCGAGCTACTGAGAAGCCAGAAGTGAACATAAGGTGTTGGATAGAGTGGTCTATACATGTCAATTAGGTCAGGTTGGTTGATAGTGCTGTTCAGGTCATCTTTGTCCTTACTGATTTTCTGCCTACTTGCTCTACCAACTTGAGAAAGGGTTATTGAAATCTCCAACTATAATTATGAATTTTTCTGTTTCTCCTTTCAAACCTATATCAGTTTTTGCCACATGTATTTTGAAACTCTTATTAAGCACATACACATTCATGTCTTGGAGAATTGACCTCTTGTAATGTCTCTCTTTATCTTTGATAATCTTCCTTGTCCTTAAGTCTACTTTGATCAAAATGAATAAAGCTGCTTCAGCTTTCTTTTGGTTTGCATTTGCATGGTATATATTTCTTTATCCCTTTACTTTTAACCTCTTTAAGTATTTATATTTAAAATGATTTTTTGTTTTTGAAAGCATTTAGCTGAATCTAAAAAATGAGTTGAACTCCTGTATTTTTTTACATTATAGTTTAGTCCATTTCATATTCAAATCTATACTTTTTATATTATAGTAGAGATTATAATAGAGATTTTATAGTTACTTGTTTATAATCCTGACTATTAATGTTTTCAGGAGGCTGCTTCATATTTTGCAGTTACATCTTAAAACAAATTTCACATAATAAACTTAAAATTACCTTCAAGGTCTGCCTTCTCTGGTGCAAATCTACATATGAAATAATAAAGGTAGCCTAACAAAATTCATGATTTTTAAAAATCATATGTGATTTAAAAAGAGGAACCTTTTATTTCCTTAATAACACCTTGTTCATGGGAGGAAACTTTTTAAAAATTCACTATTAAAATGACTAACTCCTACTACCAGGCTTATTCTTCTCCATTTCTAAATCTTACTGTAATAATTAGAAACAAACTTTTAAACAAAGTTTACCAACATTGCAAGAAGTAGAAGGGGCATTGCATCTGGAGAATGTTAATGCAGTGGAGAAAAGGATTATTTTAAAAAATTATTTTCAAAATCACTTTCATAAAGTTGCAGATTAACCTTAAAATCATTTTTTAACTTTGTCTTATAATTACAGAAGTCATGGTGTTGTTATTAGATTTTTCCAATTTATGAAATAGCAAGTGAACCGCTTCACCACAACATTCAATGTTTAAGTTATTTATGTGCTGATAGAAATTAATGCAACCAAGTGGAAGAAATTCCCATAAACTTTTGTAATAAACTTGAGTTTTCCCTTTAATTCTAAAATAAGAGTTAAGATTGTTCTTATTAAAATTAATAGTTGTGACACATGTACATTTAAAAAATCCAGACCTGTAATCACAGAAATTCTTATGGTTATATATCAGAAAGACAAAACTAGTTACTTTAAAAGGCATAAATTTGTTTACATTATGAAGTAGACAGTTTTCTTAAAGATATTTTTCCTGTTTTAAATCGAATTATCCCTTTGTTTATTCGGTTCAGTTCTACAAAGTAAGCATTGTAGTTTGGGCCAGCAAATGTAGCATGGTTCATCCATATGGTAGTCCCTCGACTCATAGCTAGTTCACTACACATTCTATTTTGAGGATATTATTATAGAATTCAGCAGTTTATTTAAACTGTGAGTTGAGCTGATTTGCTGTCTTATAATATCTCAGTGTATAGGGGCACACTGAGTTGCCTGAAAGCAAGAAATCTTTTAAGTTACGTCCTTTTCATTAGAACTTGAGCTTTCGAACTATCAAATGTTAACGATAAAAGTAACAGGTCTCACTCAAGAATGTGCACTCCGGGAGGACAAATCTCTTAAGCATTTGCTGTTTCTGTGTAAGATTTCACAGACTTTAAGACATCTTCACTTTGATAAAATGAATATGGTTATAAGCTTGAATTTGCTTATTAGCTCCTATGAGAAAGTTTGTAACATAAAACAATTAAATTTAGTATATCATAATTTCCTTTTGTGATATAAGGATCATTGCTATTTGTTTTGATATAGATCTATAGAAAAAATAAGGCAAAGAAAAATTAGAACCAATGTAAGATCACTTTAACGAGTCATTGTTACAATCTACCCACTGTATGTGTTTCTATTTCGTTTCTGTTTTCATAAAAAGTAGTATATGGCTGGGTCTTCATGGTTTATTAACTGAACTGTTTAAAATGAAATAAACAATACATATCTCTTTATTGAGACATAATCCATGTACCATACAGTTCACTCATTTAAAGTATACAATTCAGTGGTTTTTAGTATAATCAGAAGTTGAATCAATCAATATTAGAACGTTTTCATTACCTCAAAAAGAAACCTAATACCTATTAGCAATCACTCCCCATTACCCTTCAACCTCACCCCAGACCTGGGCAACCACCGGTCTCCTCTCTATCTGTATAGATTTGCATATTCTGGATAATTTATGTAGATGGGGTCATATAACATGCGGTCCTTTGTGAATAGTTTCTTTCACCTAGCATAATGTTTTCAAAGTTCTTCTGTGTTATCGTAAGTATTGGCACTTCATTTATTTTTATTGCTGAATAGTATTACATTATGGATATAACATATTTTTCCATTCATCAATTAATGGGCATTTTTGTTGTTTATGTTTTTTGGCTATTATGAATAATGCTGCCATGAAAGTTTATGTATAAATTTTTGTGTGGACATTTGCTTACTTCACTCTTGATTTAGATGTGCCCTTGTTTAAAACATTTCAAATTATAATTTTACTCTCAAATATCACTTTGCATTGCCTGAAGGTAATCTAGTGGTTATCATTGCCTAGAATATGAAGTAAACTTTGCTAATAACATCTTTCAGTTCTAAGGAATAGAGATTGATGGTAGTGGCTAAATAGATTTGATAATTGATTTGACTTTTTAATATAAAGTGAATGGTTATATTCATTATATTTGAATTATTTTCGTATAAAATAGATATTTGGTGCTTGAAAAACTGAAGAAAGAAGAAGCTGACCGAATTCATATATTTAGTTCTTTTTTCTATAAACGCCTTAATCAGAGAGAAAGGAGAAATCATGAAACAACTAATCTGTCGTAAGTCAAACTCTGAAAATATTTTCACAGATATAGTATGTCACTCAAATTTAACTTAGTAAAAAAAATCACATATTTGAAAGAAAGCACAGATGTTTGCAATTCACTTACTTTTTAAAACAATTCTGCAGCCAGGAAGGGAACATACCAAATCAGTCAGGTTCATTTTCATTCTTCCAGATTCATGTTCTACTACCTTAAACTAACCTTGTGCTGGTTTGGGAGTATAATTTTTTTTAAAAAATCACTTATTTATATTGAGGCATCATTTAGTTCTATTACCAGTTTGTAAAATGAATATAATTCATAATATTCTAATACTTTCAGAATACCTGGAATTCATAAATGTTTTAGGCCAAATATCTAGATCAGTCTTTACCAAATATGACTGATAGTTTTTTCAAAAAATTACTTACTCACTAGATACAGATTGCTCTGTTTTACCCTAGATGTTCCATCCTTAATGTCTCAGAGAGGAACCCATGAATCTGTACTTTTAATAAGCTCTTTGGTAGATTCTTCTCAGACAAATTAAGAAAATATTCTATATATTACTCCTGAGTTATTTTGTTTATAATTCCCCTCCATATAAGTGATGGCATCTGGTTCTGATACTTGCTGGTAATTAGTCAAAAGATAACACTTAAAAGTTGGTACTTTTTTTCATAACTACTGTTAAATGTGTTGAATTGATGGCTGCTGTGCATTATATGAATAATATTTTTTTCTACTTTAGCAATTCCTAATTTTGCATCTTAGGTTGATGGTAATCATTGATTATGACCAGTACTCATAGTCTATACTGTTCCATCTACCAACAGATAATGCTTCCTTTTCTACTACTTCTCCCCAGTTACCATAAGTCATGCTGTGATACACCTCTCAATATAGTTGGTAGTACCAATTCTGCAGTAATAAAAATAGTAGAGAAGTCTAGGCAACATAAGCACTGGAACCCTTCAGATGTAGTAGCCAGAGTTAAATATCTCTTTCCTCCAATGATGGAGAGTCCCATGCCTTCCTAATTCCTATCTAAGATGCTCTGTTTTCTTTCTTCAACTTGTCAAACCATTTTATACAACTGTTACAGCTGTTACATCTGAATCTTCATAATTTATACATCACTGTATATAAGCTGAAGCACTGGAGATATTTCAGAAGCTTATGGTTTGTCTCTCTCTTACAGCATACAGCAAAAACGACATGGAAGAGTAAAAACATGGACCCGGCATGTAGATATTTTTGAGAAGGATTTTATTTTTGTACCCCTTAATGAAGCGTGAGTAAGAATTTCCTTTATGTAAATGTGATGGCAATTTTTTTTAAATGCACTTATGAGATAAAGAATTCATCCATTTTAAAACTTTCTGAAATTTGTTCTGTATATTCATATTTGTACTGCCAATTTTATGAAAATTAATGCAGCTTCCCAGTGAATCATGTAAGATGTTGAAGTTTGCAAACACTAAACTATTAATAAATACCTTTCTGATTTCATTTTATTGGTCAGTGTGAAATACTGTCATTTAAAAAAAAACCAGTGGTGCTTATGATCTAGCAGATATCCTATAGAAAAGATTACTTTATACAAAAAGATGATTAGGTTACATAGAAGAATTTGAATATGTGTTTGTTTATTTATTTATGAATGAATGACAGGGTCTTGCTCTGTTGCCCAGGCTAGAATGCAAAAAACAATTTGCTCTATAGAATAGTCAAACTCTTTATTTAAAATCATATTTTAATCATGAAACTTGTGCTCTCTAATTAGCCTAGCTAGGTCAAAACATTGGTTATAGCTATAAAGCACAACTTCTTCAAAGCTATATATTTTTTAAATCATAGTATCATAGTAAAATTTAAAACCAACTTTGTTTCTTCATTCTCAAAAAAAAAATCTTTTTCTTTTTCTTTTTTTTGAGACAGGGTCTCACTCTGCTATCTAGGCTAGAGTGCAGTGGCATCGTCATAGCTCACTGCAACCTCAGACTTCTGGGCTTAAGTAGTCCTCCTGCCTCAGCCTCCCAAGTAGCTGAGACTACAGGGGCACACCACCATGCCCAGCTGATTTTTCCTTTTTTTGTAGAGGCAGGGTCTTGCTATGTTGCTCAGGCTGGTCTCAAACTCCTGGCCTCAAGTGGTCCTCCCACCTCAGTCTCCCAAAGTGCTAGGATTTACAGGTGTGAGCCACCATGCCTGGCCTACAAAAAGGTTTTTTGAGAGTAATTTATCATATAAAGTAACATGTCAGCTGCCTACTGAGTGAAAGAGAGGAAAGCCATTTGTTGGAAATAAATTATAAAAGTTTAAAATGGAAATATAATTGAGGTACACACAATTTAGAGATAGAAGTACATCCCTCTTAGTCACTATATCTGTGGATGGAAGTTCCTGTCAGTGCTTATAATCATCTTGGTGAAGGTTAGAGAATGACCAAATATGTAGGGCCAGTAAAAGATTGTGTAAGAGGGTTGTACCATTTGTAGTTGAAAAAAATAGCCTGCAAATCAAGAAGACTTGGTTTGTGTTTTGTTATTGTTGTTGCTGTTGTTGTTGTGTTTTGAAGAGGTGAAGCCACAAATATTTATATACACTAATTATATTAGATAGGCTGCCATGTTTGTTATCTGTTTTTAACTTTTCTGGTGATACTCATTTTTTTAAAGCTTAAGTTTCTAAGTTATTTGTTTTAAAATTGTCACAGTATCAAGTCCAACAGAGCTTAAAGGAAAAAAAAAGTCACAGTAATTGCCAAGGAGCACAGATTTGATATTTGTATTTAATCCATCTTAAGATAAGGGAAATTGCCTGTTTTCGCCTCTTTTCCACTGATGATTTAAAGTTAATTTAGCTGCTGTTAAAAGGGATTATAAAAGCAAAACTGTGGCTCTTAGAGGTTAAAAGTGATTATCTGATTCAGCTTTGTCTTTCAGCCAGACCAAAAAAAAAGGATATTTCATAGTTTTTAGGTGAGGCAGAAAATTTGTAGCTTATCCATATTGGCATAGCTATAAAATGTTAAGAACTGTGATAGCTTACAGGTGTAGCTTGAGAATCACCGTATTAGACCATAGTTCATCAATTTTTTTTATTTTTTTATTTCAGCAATATTTCATCAATTTTTAAAGCACATTTTTTCACATCTTAACATTTCTAAAATTGAGATGTGGCTTACATTCAATTGTGTCTTAGAGTTGATGAAATGAGGAAGTTGGCATGCACTTTCTTTTACTCCAAACTGACCTAATCTATAGGATACTGAAGATTAATAATCAGGAACTAGAGAGAAGCATTCATCCAGCTGGACTTTATTAAGGATGAAGCCAGTCTTTATGACCTTTCTACTAGATGCTGTCTGAAGTAATAGATAGTACTCTTTCTTAGGACTTACTACCTTGGAGTACTCTAACATTTTGCAGAAATGAGAATGTGGAGTAACTTTTATCCATACCAAGATATTTATTTTTTCATTCAGCAAATAAGTATTGAACACCCTACCATATGACAAATATTACTGTGCTTGATTAATAAGCTGTATGATACCTATAGCCTGTTCATTGTATCCCCAGCACATAGCGAATAGTTGGCCCTTAAAAAAATTTGTTAGTTTAACAAATATTAGCCAAGACTATACAGCTTCTTACTGGTGGCATATAATCCACTGATGGGAACTGAGATATCTAAATTCAGCTATATCACGAGCACCCACTTGAGTCAGAGCTAGAACTCTTTAGTAATACTTGAATTTTTGTAACAATGACTAGATTAGATATGTTATTTCCTTTTAATGTATTTATATTTCAATATAGCATGAAACAAAAGATTACTTATATACATATTTTCAATATTAAGCCCCTTCCTACTTTATTAATAATAACCCAAATACAGTAAAAGAAAACTATATATACAATACTTATAAAGTGTTGAAAATTATACAGTTTAATTAGACTTCTGAAGACATTTTGATCTTGCAGCTAGATAGATTTCTATCCTTTTACATAAAGATGGCAAAGGGAAGGCAAATGGAAACAATGAATTGCAAAGTGACATAATTGCCAGAAAAAGCAATGAATTTTTCATTCCCAAAACAAGAAAAGGTTAAAAAGATTGTTTGCAAAAGTGAATGCAGGCTACATAATTCTAACAAAAATCATGTTATTTTTGAATAGACATTGTATTTTGTTAATGAATCAATAATTATATATAAACAAGCTGATTAATATGAGAATTGAAAAATTGGGCATTCTTAATAAATTTGTTATCAAAAATTTTAGAAAAACTATTTCAATTGATATGTATTACCAAATATAATAAATTTTCTAATAATATATTTAGTAGTTTCATTTGTTTTTTACAGTGCACACTGGTTTTTGGCTGTTGTTTGTTTCCCTGGTTTGGAAAAACCAAAGTATGAACCTAATCCTCATTACCATGAAAATGCAGTCATACAAAAATGTTCAACTGTAGAGGACAGTTGTATTTCTTCTCCTTCAGCCAGTGAAATCGACAGTTGTTCACAAAACTCTTCTGCCAAGCCTGTAATTAAGAAGATGCTAAACAAAAAGCATTGCATAGCTGTAAGTGATTCAAATGCTGGACAGGAAGAAAGTGACTCTCGTTATCGGAGAAATATATGCAGTGTGAAGTGTAATGTGAAAAAAATAAATTATACTGCAAGTGAAAATGAAGAATCCGATAAAGGAGAATCTGCATGCCCAAAAGTTGTTGATAGGACTAAAAGTGAGAATGGCCTACAAAATGAATGTTTAAGTTCTACGCCCCATACAGGTATGTATCTAAATTTGTTGTTTGTTTGTTTGTTTTGAGACAGAGTCTGGTTCTGTCACCCTGGCTAGAGTGTAGTGGCAGTGGCGTCATTGTAGCTCACAGCAACCTCAAACTTCTGGGCTCAAGCTATCCTCCTGCCTTACCATCCTGAGTAGCTGGGGCTACAGGCACGTGCCACCACATATTGCTGATTTTTCTGGGTTTTTT
>VBSM01000361.1:34352849-34373366 GCA_008086735.1 Cheirogaleus medius
CTGACCTTGAGCGATCCAACCGCCTCGGCCTCCCAGAGTGCTAGGATTACAGGCTTGAGCTACGGCGCCCAGCCTAAATTCTTAAATTTAATATCAAGTCAAGTGTATACTTTTCTCTTCGACCTATTAGTAAAATAGGCTACTTCATAAAATTCCATTACATGTTGTAATGTGTGCCTTGCAAACTTAATAAACTATGAATAGATATAATATGTTCTTTTTAGATGAAAAAAGTTGGTATAGGACATATAAGAAATAATGTGGACTGTATACTTTAAAGGGATGAATTATATGGTATATGAATTAACTTTCAGTAGAGCTATTTTAAAAAAACAAAGTCTTCCTTTGATCAATAATCTTATGTATTTTAATGTGAATTCAAATAAAAAATGAAGCCAGGCACAGTTGCTTGTGCTTGTAATCCTAGCTACTCCAGAGTTTAAGGCAGGAGCATCACTTGAGGCCAGGAGTCAGACCAACCTGGGTGATGTACTGAGACCCTGCCTCTGAAAAAATAAATTAAAATAAGAAATAAAATAATGAAAAATGAATTAAAGTGCTTGACTAACAGCAATGGGCCAAAGTGTAGGGCTTCATATACACAAACTCCAGAAATTCCTAGTGCCCTCTGCTATGAATTAATATTCTGATCAAGTAATAGCCAGTTAAATTTGAAAAAAAGAGCCTCAAAAATCCTAGTGGAGACTAAAGCAAAAACTGATCTGTTTTTTTAGAGACAAGATCTTGTTCTGTTTCCCTGGCTGGAGTGCAGTGGCATAGTCATAGCTCACTGCAGCCTTGAACTCCTGGCTCAAGCAATCCTCCTGCTTCAGCCTCCTAAGTAACTGGGACTACAGGCACACACCATCCCATCTGGCTAATTTTTATTTTTATTTTGTATTTTTTGTAGAGACGGGGTCTCGCTATGTTGACCAGGCTGGTCATGAATTCCTGGCCTAAAGTGATCCTCCCGCCTTGGCTTCCCAAAGTGCTGGGATTATAGGCATGAGCCACCATGCTCAGCCAAAATAATCTGTTTTATGTAGTAGCCTTCTTTATATCTGTTTATCACATTTATTCATTTTTATTATAGTTTATGCATTTATTTTGTTTTGGCTTTAGTGTGTGTGTATGATACCAACTAAATCTTCCTTTAAAGGCAAAGCCTCTGAAACAAATGTTTCACAAAATAGGGATTTATCATTATTGTGTGTGTGATACTCTGATATTTTCTGTTTTTTTTTTTTTTTTAATGCTTGAGCTTTAATCCAATCCTGATAGTGTCCCACACTTTGAAAAATGTTGCTCTAGAGTGGGTCCGTGCATTTTTCAGTAAGGAGGTCCTATTTGCTTTCATCAGATATTTCTAAGAGATCACTGACCCAAAAGTATTTTAAATGAGAGTGCTCTCTAGGTGTACCTTTACTACCTCAGAGAGGATGGGTTAAGCAATATGTACTATATACAATTAAAAGTTAGGATAAGAAGAGCTTGTAAAAATTTTTGTGATCTGATTAATATCTCTGTAATTGAGTTCTGTTTGGTCTGGGGATATAGTTGACAGGATTTAAATGATGTATTTTAGACAGTTTTAGCATAATTTTAACTATCAAACACATACAGTCACAAGTGTTGACTCCTGGTATCAGATAACATGCTGTACTAAGGGGAATTGTATCTTTTCCTAGAGATTAGGTTTATAAGGTCAGCTATAGGAAAATAATAATGTGTGGTATTACTACTTTCACTTGTTTCTTCAATTGGCACCTTATTAAAAAGTTGACTTGCTATGGTGCATGAAAACGTGTATGTTTAAATTCGAGAATGATGCTCAGCATCTTCGAATGGTCTTACTGTATGAGAAGCTCGACAACTGACACTGATTGAGAGAACAGCTGATTGAGTTATCACCTCTAAATTTACTCAAAGTCATTTGTTTATTGAGTGAAATAATGGAAGGAATTGCCTGCATAATTTATTTTTCTCCTGTTTTTGAAATGCACACATAGTTTAGTTTGTAAAAGGTAAATACTGATATGACCACAGTTTATGTAGGCAGGAATGATTTGCTGCTAGAAATAACCTGATTGTAATTGACTGAATTGTCTGAGGATATAGACAAATGGTATTCAAATATAGGTGTTTTAGCTTTAAATAAACATAAAAATACAGATTTTTGAAAAAGATAAATTGGCAAGGTTATTTTTTGTATAATGAAATGATTTACCCTAGTGCTTTATAAGTTATTTTAAAGAGTATATTTCTGATCACATTTAGATTTATATATTTTCAAAAATACATTTTATTTTGCTTCCATCCCATCTTATTTACATTAATATTTTTAACCCCTTTTAATAATGTGTACCAAAATAGATTTTATCCTGTGTAAAATACCTAAAAGTCTTTTTTTTTTTAATTTTTGAAATGGTATTCTTTGTAGTAAAACATATGATGTATTTGGCATTAAAGTCTTTGACTCTTTTTCACTATTTTCATGTAAATCTTATGTTTCTTTCAAACATTTTATGTGATTAGCTTCTTTCAGCAAAATAATTGATTTTTATTATTTGTCTAAAAGCAAGGCTGTTAGTTTTAATCATGTTTGTTTTTTACCCTGTATTGAGTAATTTTCCATATTTCCACAATATTAATTATAAAATTCTACAATTGTATTCTATTATGTTCTGTAATTTGCTAACTACTGTTATTTCACATTTAGGTTATTTTCAGCCTATTGTAGGTTCCATTATTAGTTAAAGATATCTAGCATACCTAGCACAAAATATTTATCTGCACATATACATGCATATATGTATTTAAATATACATATATCCAATCGTACTACCTAGTTTTTAAATTTTAATAAATTTTAGGGCCTGAGTAGTAGAAACAGCTCTGTAATTGACATGTCAGTCTAAGTTTAAGTAACTTTATATTTGTAATATGCTAAAGCAGATTTTGTACTTTACTATATCAAATACTAGCATTAATTTCAACATCATACACTGTGAGTTCTAGGCATGGCCTTTTTTATTATATAATGTTTCTTATTGATACAGATGGCTTAAGTGAAATCAAAATAAACTATGATGAAGAATCAGCTGTAAGTGGTAAAATGCTTGAAGATGAACTCATCGACTTCTCGGAAGATCAGGATAACCAGGTAAAACCTAATGCTTGGCAAAAAGTTCTAATGTTTTATCTAAATAAAAGTTTTCCTTTAAAGTTTTATAAGCACTCCCCTTCATCCAGCAACTCACTATGGCATCTGGATTTGGATCACATCTCAAAATACAAATTCAGTTTTCAAGTCAGAAGTTGCCAGGATAAATGTATCAGTGCTGCTGCTGCTATTGTTGCCACTATGGTGTGGACTGAACTTTAATATAAAATTAATTATCTCACTCCAACCTAGCCACCACCATAAGCATTTAGAGGCCATATATAACTTTGGATTTGACTTGACATTCAAAAGGCAGGTGTTTAAATTTTCAAGTTATGTGCTATATCACAAAGTTATCTATTTTTTTTCCCATTTTTCCAGTGATTTTTTTGTCCAGTTTAATGTATATCATAGCAGAAGCAGATAATATTTAATTAAGATTAACATAGGTGAATTCTAATATTTCCTTAGATTCTCATTTGCCCTAAAAACATTACTAACAGCAAGAATAAAGTATATTTTTGAAAATATTTTATAGCTTCAGTTAATTTGGACTTTATATCTAGAGAAAAGTTTATAAGAATCTTACAACATACCATACCTTTAATTCTCTGACTTTTCTTTAGTTTTTAGGACAAACTGAGTCGTTTGTCTAATAGTGAAGATAGCTTTATACCGTGCCATTTTTCCTTTTTTCGTATTACTCTTTTCATGTAAACAAAAGCTATTTTTTGTGATATCCCTTGGTTTATAATGTATGGCTGTAAAATACAGTTTTTCTCTCTAACATATAGAGGGATTACCTTCATGGTTTATAATGAGCACTTAGTCTTTGGCTCTTTTGGTGATAGCAGTTACCTGTTTTGTGAACTAGCTAATCTAACTGTGCTTTATTATTGCTATTATTCCTATTGTTGATTATTCCATTCATAAAGTTGCCAGAAGCTGTCTCAAAAAATGCCTTATCTATTTTACATTCAAGAAAACCGGCCGGGCGCGGTGGCTCACGCCTGTAATCCTAACACTCTGGGAGGCCGAGGCGGGTGGATCGCTCAAGGTCAGGAGTTCAAAAACCAGCCTGATCAAGAGTGAGACCCCGTCTCTACTGAAATAGAAAGAAATTAATTGGCCAACTAAAAATATATAGAAAAAATTAGCTGGGCATGGTGGCGCATGCCTGCTACTCGGGAGGCTGAGGCAGAAGGATTGCTTGACCCCAGAAGTTTGAGGTTGCTGTAAGCTAGGCTGATGTCACGGCACTCACTCTAGCCTGGGCAACAGAGTGAGACTCTGTCTCAAAAAAAGAAAAAAAAACCTATAGAATAAGGATACAATGTCCTTAAGCTATCTTCTCTCAAGTGAAGTGAAAATATTGGTGTCTCAAAGAAAACAATGTTTCCAAAATACTTTTAAATATTCATATTTCTGATGTGAAAAAATTATTCATGTAAAATAATAATAAATATAGGTTATTTATGTCCTATTGTGAAACAGCTGTCTTAGCCAGCAAACTAAATTTTTGTAAAAATAAACTAAAATCAGAGTAGTAATATTTTGCAGAAGAATGAGTCATAATATATTCAGTCTTTAAGATTTATTCTAGATTGAGTAAATAGGTGTAACAATTTCTTACAAACCTCTGGTGGTTAGTTTTTGTTGTTATTAGATTTTTTTACAGCATTAGGTAATTGGAATTAAGTGTCGGATCACCTGAATAGAAAATTTTTTTATGTATTGGTTACTAAGATGTTTGTCCCCAGTGATGCTATTGTGTTAGGTTAATAGTTATTTAGATTGCATATTTTCAATATTAACAGGAGACTATCTTTTATAGGATGATAGCAGTGATGATGGATTCCTTGCCGATGACATCTGCAATTCAGAAATAGGACAGTGGCATTTAAAACCTACTATCTGTAAACAGTAAGCATTAACTGTTTTACCTTCCAAACTACATGATAATTTTTATTTAAGTACATTCATAAAATAAAACGTAACTGAACAGCTTTTATTTAAACAAATACTTAAGACTCACAGATGCTGTTAGAGTCAGTGAGGAAACTTGGGGCATGCTATCCAGGGATTAAGGAGGAGAAAATAGGTGTTCATTTCAGTCCTCCATTTGCCAATTTTCCCAGCCTCTGCTTGCACTTCTGCACATACAGTTTCGTGAACCACTATTCCTTTTGATATATAGTGCTTTGGAGCAGAAAACGTTATATATCAAAATAATAACTTGGTTACTACCAATGGCATTGTTAAAAAGGAAAATGAATTTAAAAAAAACAAAAAAAAATAATAACTTGGGGTTGGAGTTTATACTGGTTTGATAGGTATTTCATGAAGGCTGTGGAGTGACTCAAGGCAGTCCTGAGGGACATGTTCCAGATGGGAACCCCAAACAATAGTGAGTCAGTTTTGGTTTTCAGAAGTACTGATTCTTCTGAAGTCTCTCCAGAGACTCTGAACTTCTTAGATAAAGTATTACCAATTTCTAGGCTTAATGTCCTTTGACATTTTTGTAGAAAAGTTTAATGGAAACTCCATTAAGAGATTTTGAAAAGCAAACTTCACTTTTAATGGAAAATATAGAGAGCTAGGAGAGTTAAGGGATTCCTCCAAATTTCATAAAATTTTAGCTAGGAAGAACCTGGATCTTTAAACATTTTGAGACTTTTGGCACTATATTATACTTCCTCACCTAATTGAGTTTATAACATAACTTTACAGAATTAAAATGTTGAAGGTTGAATCTAAGTTACACAGAGTGTTCTGAAGTAGAATCTTGGAAAAACACAGCATTCTAAACTAATTCTTTTATGTGATGATGTCTATAATAGGTTTTAGTTAAAATTGGATTATTTTCCTTCTACTTTTGCATGGTCCCACTTTTGTTGATACGGAATATGAGTATGTTCCAAATTTTCAGAATTGTTTTGACTTCCTACTAATTTTGAAGTATTTTTAGGAACCAACTATGGAACTTTAGTATAAAAAAAATTTATAACTAAGATATAGTTAAATTAATATTCTATAATTTAATATCTAATATAATCATAGATATTTAAGTATCATTGGACTATAAGGTTTATATGTGTCTATAAGGTTCATTTTTCCCCCCAGTGTTTACTGAGAGGCATACAAAGGAAACTTCTAAGGTTTTACATTTTATTGTAAATATGCCACTTTTAATCTTTTTATGCCTTTGTAATATTATAAAGTATTTAACTTTTGGTCATTTGTACCCTGCAGACCTTGTATCCTACTTATGGACTCACTCAGAGGGCCTTCTCGGTCAAATGTTGTCAAAATATTAAGAGAGTAAGTTCAAAATCACACCTTGCACTTTGTTTTAGATTCTGGTGGGGATGAGAAACTATGTATATTTAGGTATATGTATATTTTTACTATATATGCATTATTGCAGGTATTTAGAAGTGGAATGGGAAGTTAAAAAAGGAAGCAAAAGAAGTTTTTCCAAAGATGTTATGAAGGGCTCTAATCCAAAAGTACCCCAGCAAAACAACTTCAGTGACTGTGGTGTATACATATTGCAATATGTAGAGAGCTTTTTTGAGGTGGGTTTCAGTTTGTTGGATCTGATAAAATAAATAATAAAATAGTGCATTTGACTATGTTAGTAAAAAACACAATGAGCAAATATTTTAAAGAGTTTGAAAGTTATTATTTCAGAAGTTATTCCAGGGAGCAAAAACTTCCAAATTGGAGAACTTTCAAGGCACAAAACCACTATATATATAGTTCATCAAATCCAAGGTTTATTTAGCTCATTCTGTGACTGATCAATCAACTCGCCCTTTCTATTGGCTCTTTCCACCTTAAGAAATCTCTCCCATGAATCAGACTGCCTCTTTTACCCTCTCTTCTCTTCACAGATATATTTCTCGAAGTATTTATATTCACTGTCTCCATTTCCACAAATTGTACTTGCTTCTCAAATACCTAAAATCTGGCTTCATCCTTACCTTTATTAAAATTGTTATTGATCTCCCAGCACCATTTGACACTGTTGACCATTTCTTCCTCATTATCTGGCTTCGACTTCAGAAGTATAGTCCCACACACACCTCCCTTGATTCTTTACAGTTATCTTGACACCTTCCTTCTTCATTGACCATCCAATGTATGAACTACTAAGTGCTGTGAGTTCTATCATTAATGTCAGATATCATCTGTCTGGGGCTGGTAAGCCTTTTTTTTAAATTTTCTTTTTTATTTTTATTTATTTATTTATTTAATTTTATTTTTTGCCCTGGGGCCCCATTAATATCCCACAGAATGTGCTTTTGTTTCCTGAACGCCCTTTGGGATTTCCTGGCTGCATGCTCTGCACAGGTCGGTCTTTCTGTGCACGGATCTCCTCCTCCCAGCCGAAGTTTACTCATCCCTAGAGGCCCCATGGGCCGCCCCTCCCCTGGGCTGCCTCAGTCTGTGTCTGTGCCCCCCCCCCCCCAAAGCGGGCTCTCCCAGCCCAGCACCATGGGCACCCCCACCCTCGCTCCCAGCATCTGGCCTCCCTTGCGCCCCCTTTCCCTGTCCATGAAGGCCTGTTTAAGTCCTGTCTGTTCCTAGGGGACCATCAAAAAGCACCTCCTCTAAGGACCTTCTCTCTATATCACTCAGTCAGGAAAACATCTCTCTTTTATCATAGTTTTAGAAAATGAAAGCTTGCCCAGGGCAAGGTCCATGTTTGGGTTGCTCTGCAGTGCTTTGCACTTAGCAAGCTCTTAGCCCATGCATTATTTTTATTTTTTTAAAGAGATAGGGTTTTGCTGTGTCACCCAGGCTGGAGTGTAGTGGCACAATTATAGCTCACTGTAGCCTCAAATTACTGGGCTTAGGTGATCTTCCTGCCTCAGCCTCCTGAGTAGCTAGGACTACAGGCATGTGCCACCATGCCCCACTGATTTTTTAATTTTTTGTAGAGTTGGGGTCTTGCTCTGTTGCTGAGGTCTTGGCCTGGCAAACATTTTTATAAAGAGCCAGATAGTAAATATTTTAGGCTTTGTGGCCATATGGTCTCTGTTGTTACTTTCAGTTCTGCTGTTATCTAGTGATAGCATCCACAGACCATATGTAAATATGTTAGTATGGCTATATTCCAATAAAACTTTATTACAAAAACAGGCAATGGGCAGAATTTGACTCACTGGCTGTCATTTGC
This sequence comes from Cheirogaleus medius, assembly GCA_008086735.1. Lineage (NCBI taxonomy): Eukaryota > Metazoa > Chordata > Mammalia > Primates > Cheirogaleidae > Cheirogaleus > Cheirogaleus medius. Next base: position 34,361,198 of record VBSM01000361.1, read on the forward strand.
CAGCCCCTGATCGAGACTTTAAGATTTTTAGGCAGAAACTCTGTCTTACATATCTAGCACCTAGCATAATGCCTAGCATGTGATAGATATTTATATGTAATTGTAAATACATACTGAATTAGTTATTGATTTCTCCTTTTAACTTTGGAATGCTTTATGTGATTAAAACTAAAATGTTATTTATTATCATTTTTAATACACATTTAATATTTTTATTTTCAGAATCCAGTTCTCAATTTTGAACTACCTATGAATTTGGCAAACTGGTTTCCTCCTCCAAGAATGAGAACAAAAAGAGAAGAAATCCGAAACATTATTCTGAAACTGCAGGAAGATCAGAGCAAAGAGAAAAAAAACCATAAAGACACTTACTCAACAGAAGCATCTTTAGGCGAAGGAACAGAGCAATATGTCAACAGTATCTCAGATTGACCATTTCTGTTGCTTGTCAGTTCTGCCTTCAGAAACTAAATGACTTTCAACTTTGGGTATAGACAGTAAAGAACTGAAATGCTCACTACTCAGAGTGATTTGGAAATTTTAATGCTTGTAAAAATGTCATATAATTAATTTCCAAAGGAGTATGTATTAAGTAAAAGTCTGTAAATATGTTAATGAGGCCAATTTTTCCAGCATTTATAATTATTTTTTTCACTTGTTAGGAAGCTTTTGTTATGTATTTTCTGTTAATAGTACTTAAAATTGCAACTTCTAAACACAAAATAAAAAAATATTTATAGGAGGAAATGATTAATTTGATATTCTTCAGTGAAGCTTGTATAATTCCTCAGTGGGTGTGATGTTTCATGGGAATATTCAAGTATCTATGGTAATCTTTTGACCCTTTACAATATTTTCACTACTCAAAATGTGAAAATAAATCTAAGAAGACATCTTCATATGCTTGTATAGCAAGAAAAAAGTAACAGCTTTTAAATTCATATTCCTATGTGTTCAGAAAACACGAGCAATGTAATAAATATTTATAATTTTACACAAATATTTAAGAAGCAGTATTAAGAGCAATTCAAAAAAACAATCTTGAATTATACCACTAAAATATAACTATACTTGCATACATTGTTAAATGCATTTCTGAAGACATCAAAGACTCAGGTTAAAACTGTTTTGGTAAGTGCATCTTGAATTTTAAATATCCCATGTTACCTTTCTATATTATAGCTTAAAGTGTGCTACAATCTGTGTGATATAATTAATTGATGAACATTTTTAATCTGTGTAAACACAAGAATTTAAATAGGAATTTACTATTTTTTGTAATAGCTTTTGCTATTTTTTCATTGCTCATTTTGTTCCTGTTATTTTGATAAAATATCAGACTTTTTGCTTAAGTTTTTCAGTGTAAATTATTTTTACATGTAAAAGTACTGTATTTAATCAACTGCATAATGCAGTAAAAATCTTCCTTGAATTCTAAATACTAAAATGTGATGGTTTTGATGATGGATTTACAACTCATATAAGGATCTTACATATATCTACAGAAGCTATTCATTATTTTTCAAATGAAATGGTATACATTTCTTTCAAATTAACTTTTGAGACTTGAAATATATATTTTAAAAGTCATTTTTTGTTAAATAATGAATTTTTAAATACACATATATCAAAAATAGTTAATAAAAAGTAGGCCATTTTTGTCATCAGAAATTATTTTATTTCTAATTTGGCCATCTCTGGCATTCTGACCAACATTTGAGGCTATTTTCTTGAATTTAGTAAAGCCCATGGGTGTGTTAGGGGTGGATGGGAGTATTATTTAACAACAAACAAAAAAAAGTCTATTGAGACACACTCAGTAAGTGAAATATTAAAATGTAAGCCTAAGGGTGGTCACCATTAGTGGTATCAATTCTAGAGTTGTTTCTTTGTTATTTTGAACTATCCTGACAGTTTTTTAAAAATTTCTGATTATTTCTTTTTAGTGTTAACTTGGAGCTATTAGCTCAGATAATTAGCTTAGATATGAAAAAGAAGAGTTTAATATTACTGAATATCGCAAAATGCTTTTGGATCTCTAATCAAACTAAGACAAAAAATGGAAATTGTTTTTTTAAAAAAACCAATAGCAATAAGCAAAATTGGCATAGTTAATTTTTTTAAATGAACTGTATTTTGTCAGAATTTGAAAATACTGAAAAAAATATTCTAAAATGCTTGTTTTTTTAAATTTCTAATGGTTACATTTTACACTCTTAGATAATTTTTGGGAAGATAAAAATAAATTTGTTCCTTGGGCCAATTTAAGTCAATTATGTTTTGATGTGAAAAATATAGATTTATGTATGTCAGCTTTCTAGAGATAGAGTACTCAGCTATTTAATGCTATTTCTCCCACCTCATGTGAAATTTTATTTTTGGAAGTTAAGCTAATGACTTTACAATATATATATTGAAAATCTTTGGAGACTGCCAGGTTGGTATATATACACACATTCACTTGACAGTTGTGTACTCTGGTACTTCTGTGTAGTTTAAAGTGTATATCAACCTTTTAAAATGTGTTATTAGTACTTAGAAGTTGTGAAACTGAACTTTAAAGTCTAGAGGATTGTTACTAGACACTGAAACTGCATGACGAGTATCTGGTGTCTTAACTAATTAGATAGATCTGTTGTATTGGTTTTCTTGTTGGATAGAATAACAGTTAATCATTTTGAGAAGAGTTTTAGATTACTTGCCATAAAATTTGTATGTCTCAGCTCTTGGTAGTTTAGGAGCAGAGGTGGTGGTGTTTAACTAGTCCCCTCCCTTTGATGTTACTATACCCACTTCAGACAGTATGTTCACATATGCCTAAAACAGCTTTTCTTTACAGAGTAATCTGTGCTTAAATTCTTAGTCAATTAAATGTAGGAGGTTTTATTTGAAAGCATAAAATGATTTTCTAAATTATAACTTGTTTTAAGTCATCAAAATGAATTCAGTATTTTTTTCAAAAACTATGATCTCTGAAGACTGTAAGACAATGTAAAAATAGAGTAAGAGTATTAATTTTCCAAAAATTGTACTTAAAATCTTAGACAATTCACTGAACAAGAATAATAAAGAACATATTTTAGTACATAATATATGACCAAGATGTGGTGAAGTAAAGTTACTGGAATATAAAAATGGAAGGGAATAACTTGATCAGAAGAAACAGAACTTATAAGAGATGAGGCAGTGTAGTGCTGTACGTCTACAGGAGATAAGGATAATAAGGCTGCTCTGTTGATCACTTTAAGGACAAAAGGAGAGGGAGGAGATTATTGTGAGGGCATCCTATAGACTGTCTAGCCAAGTGAATGTAAATGAATAGTTTAACAACTGTGGACAACCAAGCACACAGAGGCAAGACCACACTGTCTTGGGAAATGTACCGAAATAGTCCAATAGGGATTTCTGGTACATTTGTCATTTTCCTACCTTCTGGAAGAAGAAAAAGGGTTATGAAAACTGCTGTTCCAAAACAAATTTAAATGTAGAGGGAGAATTGTTTGATCAAGTGGAAGCAATATGAACTATAAGGAAAAGTAGCTCTATCATCTTAATTCTGATACTCCAGATTAAGGAATAGTGGTAGAGTACCCTAAAACACCATTAAGGAAATCAGAGTGTAATGTACTCAGAGAAAGATGCCATAGTCACATGGCCTGAAACACTCAAAAAGAAAAGTTAAAAGCTTACAGGTCTTTATTGCAAATGATTACGGTTAAATTGTCCTTAGTGCGGATGATTACAGTGAGGAAGATAGTATCTAAAACTAGAATTTTTATCTAGAAATGTGCATTAAAGTCACCTGGGGAGCTTTTCAGAGTACACATAACCAGGGTCTCAACCCCAGTGGTGCCATATATTTTGAAAGTATTTCCCAGATATTTTTGTGCACACTTCCTTGTAGCAAGCCACTCATTTAAAAGGATCACTGTATGTCCTTGATGGATTTCAAGTTGGTGGTTCCAAAGATAAGGAGGTTTGTCTGCATTTTCTTTCCTGAGATGCTTTAAGATAACACTTTACTTCCTCCCAGATTCCCATTACTAACTTGGGATCACTGAGTTCATTAAATTGCTGTTACTAACCCTTGAGAAATTAAAGTACAAGTTGAGTATCCCTTATCTGAAATACTTGGGACCAGAGGTTTTTTTGGATTTTGGAATCTTTGCATTTTACTTATTGTTGAGCATCCCAAATCCAAAATGCTTCAGTGAGTATTTCCTTTGAGCATCAATGCTGGCGCTCAAAAAGTTTTGGATTTTGGGAGCATTTTGAATTTCAGATTTTTGCATTTGGGATGCTCAGCCTGTATTAAGGTGCTCATAGATTGGAGACTAGCAAATGTCCTGATTTTCAAAGGAAGAAAGTAGATTCTGCAAATTATATAGTAGTATACATCAACTCTTGATAAGATTCTAAGGTGAATTATTAGAAGTCTAATGCATCATCCATTGTGCCACAGAGCCAGCTCTAAGATGAATTATTAAATGGCTGGTTTGTGAACTTTTAAAGTAGGGGTCACCAGGAGTCAAGGGGACCACTAAAAGCAAGATTGTTTTACATTTTTAATACGATTTTGGACTAGTTAATCCGTAGAATGCAGGCAGACCAACAATTCTCAAGTGTGTTTGATAACTTAGTTTTAATAGATAATAGATTCTGTCATCAAGTAAGTTTAGAAAACAGTTTAAACCCAGTTAGCAGGTTTGTTTATAGGACATCTAGGAGCCTTTAATATGCTAACATGCAGAACATGAGGAAAATATAGAACACAGCATACTATAGAATTTGGCCATATCTGCTTTCTCTCCTAGCCTGGCTCTCTAAACTTCCTTATAAATATTACTCATCAAAAGACATAGAGTTAACTATTTGAGGGCAGTGTGGGGTGGTGTTGTGAACTGAACTTCAATAGAAGGTGCTTTTGAAACTTATTTAAGGTTGTTTTTTGTTGTTTACATTAATAGTTGGATATATGATTTGGAAACTTGAAAATAAGTGACTAGTTTGTTGGAGAAGTGAATTTCCATGAGGAGCATTTTTCTTTATGATGAAAATAACCATTGTGATGAAAAAGTTACCAATCTGATTCTTTTATACAAGTAGATTCTTGTAGAAAAGTGGATTTGGTGATAATAATCTTTTGTAAGGTCATCAGATCCCCTAAACTTATACCAAGAAATTGTGTAAATATATGAAGGTGAATTGAAAGATTATCTGGAGGCTTTTCCTTTTGTTTATATCTGAACCACTTAACTGCTAGATTAATCTCCCCCAACTTCCACTCCATTGTCTATTTTAGAATTAAACTACAATAGACAAACTATACCTAGAAGCATTTTTTCTTCTAAAGAAATCTGCAAAAAAGTACTCTTCATAAGCTAGAAAGTATTAATATACTTCCAATGTTTTTAACCCCTCAAATACTGAGAAGTTGTTCAAACCTGTTATAAAATGTATTATTATTATGTTTTTATAATTAGCTTTATACATGGTGACAGCAGAGGATTTGATCAAATTAGATGTAAAGAAATTAGTCCTCAAATATTGAATAAATGTTTTAAGTACTTACTTTGTACTAGCTGTTGCCGATAAAACAGGGAGCCAAAGAGATAACATCTTTCCTCCTCGTGGAGCTTCCTTAGGTATAATGGGAAAGGCATCTGTTGTTAATCAGCATCACAAATTAATAATTTCAAGTAAGTGCCATGCAGGAAAAGTATAGAGTGTATTAAGATAAAAATAGCCTAATCTAGAAAGTTAGGGAAGTCTTCCCTGAGGTGTGACATCTAAATTACTGGTTAGACATAACTGAACAAAGGCTGCAAGGGGAAGAGAGGAAGCACTTGTAGACTGTGCAAAGGCCCTGAAGTAGGAAGCTGTGTGATTTGTCTTAAATGGTAATTGGCTCATTTATTAAGCATGTACTATATGCCAGACATTGGTCAGCATTTTAAATGAGTGAATTAATTTATTCCTCACAATGACCTTATGAGAAATGTACTGTTATTACTCCCAATTTCCAGGAAAAACAGGTCCAAAGAAATAGCTTCCCCAGCAAAGCTGGACTTTGAATATACAATCTTACCTTAGAGGCTAGGTGAACCTGTACTAGATAAAATGAAAATAGATAAGATGTATATGTATTTTTTTAGAGATGCACTGTGGCAGAATCTTGATTATTATTGAAACTGGGTGTATGGGGGTTGTTGAATTGTGATTTGTTTGGTTTTGTTTTTGTTGTTTCTTCTTTTTTTGAGTCAAGGTCTCACTCTGTTGCCTGGGGTAGAGTGCAGTGGCACGATCATAGCTCACTGCAGCCTCAAACTCTTGGCCTCGAGTGATTCCCCTGCCTCAGCCTGCTGAGCAGCTGGGACTACGGGTGTGCATCACCATGCCTGGCTAATTTTTCTGTTTTCTGTAGGGTCAGGGTTTCACTATTGCCCACGCTGGTCTTGAACTCCTGGACTCAAGTGATCCTCCTGCCTTGGCCTCTCAAGTGCTAGGATTACAGGCATGAACCACCATGTCTGGCCTTGTTATTTTTTATGTTTAAACATTTTCAAAATTTTTAAAATAAAATTAAAGGAGGTCTGTGTAACTGGAGCTCAGAGTGAGGTAGAAAGGTAGGCAGGGACTTAATCATGCAGGGCCTTTAGGATATGATTGTCATATCCTAAAAAGTCATTGAAGCATTTCAAGCAGAAAAGAATAATGTGATCAAATGTTGAAAAGATCACAATGGTAATGAAAGCATTACTGGGGGACAGGAATGAGTGTAAGCCTCTAGTATTTTAAACAAATTATGAATTACTATATTTAAAGGATATAATTAATGACTGTGATTATAGGAATGCTGAAATAATAAGACATAATTTGGACATTTCATTTGAAATGTTCTCTTTAGAAACATGCAATAAGAACAGGAAAGGGTGTTCCTTTGTCCCAGTCAGAACTAATGTTTTTTTTTTTTCTTTATGAAGAAAAGATTATGAAAGATACTTAAATATATACAGCTGAAAAATGGACAGAAAACAAGCCAGCATGGTGGCACACGCCTGTAGTCCCAGCTACTCAGGAGGCTGAGGTGGGAGGATCACTTGAGACCAGGAGTTCGAGGCTGTAGTGTACTATGATCGCACCTGTGAATAGCCACTGCACTCTAGCCTAGGCAACATACTGAGACTCCAACTCTATAAAAAAAAAAAAAAATGACTAATGAAGATATTATTGACAGAAAATCGATTTTGGAAGCAAAATTATAAAGCATGTGACACTACCAAAGAAAAAGCATTAAAATTTTTTTAGACACCAAAGTTTTATATTTTTTAATATAAAAGAAAATATAAAATTAGCATGAAATACCAACATTCCATTGTCTTCACAGAAAAAGTACTATATTGGTGTAAATTTAAACAACTTACTATACTTGACCTAATCAGGCAACATTTCCAAACATGTTTCTTAGGGAAACTGCCCAAAGCACCTGTAACATAGCTAGTTAAGTTTTGTATCTTGCTCTCTTCCATCCTATCCTCGAGTCATAGCTAATTGGATTTAAGGTGGATACCTGATCATAAGGAACGTTAGTTTGTAGTGATATGACCTAGCAAATAAAAAGCAAACAAAAATAGGCCAATCAGATCTGATCATTAGGAATTTAGGTTGAAAATAAGGAAAGAATTTGCAAATTGGAAGAAGAGAGGAGTGTGTTAAAATGAATCTAATAAATTATCTTATTTCTAAGATGGACATTCCCCCTACACACACACCTTTTAACCTCTGAAATAAGGCTACATCTTTTCAAATAAGGAAACTTTAATTTGCATCAGAATTACCTGGAAGGCTTGATAAAACAAATTGCTGGGCCCCACATCCAGAGCTTTTGATTCAGGGGGTCTGCAAATTTACATTTCTAAGAAGTTCCCAATGAGGTATGGCTTCTTAGTTGTTTTCAGCCAGGTGTGTGAAAACCTCTTGATGTAGGTAAGACCCAAAAGGTATCAAAGTATCAGGATTCATGAAATACTATATGAAATTATTTGATCATATCTATTCAGCAATATTTGTAATTATAATTAAATGTGGATAACTGGCATGTGATCACACCACTGTTTTTTTATTATGGTCTGGATTTTAATTTTCTTTATAACCTATTTTAACTTTGTATGTATTCTTGGATATTTTTCTCCATATTCAGATAATCTTTTGTATACATCTATATATAATAATATATGTATAAAGATTTTTTGTTAATTGTTTTTCTTATAAAAACTAGGAGAATTTATATAAACACATTTCAGAATCTTTCTTTTGTCTCAGCATATCTTGTGGAAATTAATCTAGGCCATCCGGTATAATTAAAGTTCATTTTACGATGGACCATAATTGATTTAGCTATTCCCTTACTTTATCAGTAGAATAGGTTTGGTGGTTGTGCTATAGCAACAATTCCAAAATCTCAGGACTTACCCTTCCCAAAAAGTTTTTTTTTTTTTGAGACAGATGTCGCCAGGACTAGAGTGCAGTGGTGTCATCATAGCTCACAGCAACCTCAAACTCCTGGGCTCAAGCAATCCTCCTGCCTCAGCCTCCCAAGTAGCTGGGACTACAGAGATGAGCCACCATGCCCCGCTAATTTTTTCCACTTTTAGTAGAGACAATGGGGGGGAGGGTGGAGAGGAGTGAGGGCTGGGTCTCACTCTTGCTCAGGCTAGTCTACAACTGATGGCAAGCAATCCTCCCTCATTGGCCTCCCAGAGTGCTAGGATTACAGGTTTGAGCCACCGCCCCCCAAAAGTTTTTTTTCTTTGGTGATGCTACCAGTCCAAAAGAGTAAAGTAAGGGAGCTCTGTTCTTCAGGTACATACCCAAACTGATGAAGCTCTAGTTGATACAAGCTTCCACAGCCACTCCAGAGTGAGTAGAGTAACTGATGAGCAGCATGTTGATTGGTAAAGCTACCCAGAAGTGTCACTTCCATTCACACTGCACCAGCCTAAGTAAGTCAGTGGACAACTCCTAACTTCAGATGGAACAAAATTTACACTTACGGTATTTCCAGAAGGAGAGGAATATATTTGTGGCTATCACACTACTAATGGGCATTCACTTTGTTTCCACTTTTTTGGCAACCATGATCATGTAATATATTTCCCTATTTATTTTATATGCTGATGGTTTTATTTCTTTCAAAAAGATTCCCAAGGATTGCTGGATCACAGGTCATGTTTATTTTTAATTTTTGTAGGTTTTACTAGCTTGTTTTCCAAAAGGATGTAAGAATTTACATTTTCTACAGCCATTTATTAAAATAAAATGTTTCCTGCATTCCCACCCATAGGTGTTATAGCTCTTTTTAATTTTGCAAGTCTTTTGCTATTATATAAAGCTATTTTTCACTACACTTTGATTTGCATTTTCCTGATCATTTGTTTACATTTGAGGTTTTTTTGTTTGTTTGTTTGTTTGTTTTTGTGGTGACAGTGCCTATCATCTGACCATTTTCCATTGGATTAGTCTTTTTTTTCCCATTAATATTTAAGGCTTCTGCTTATTACATTGCCATCTCTGTTACAAATGTATTTTTCCATAATCTATTATTTGTAGACTTTATGGTATATTTTCCATACCAAAATTTTATTTTTATATATCCTTTGGGTTTTTAATCTTGGTTAGTAATCTTCTTCTTGACTCTGCATAGTACATAGAGTTGCATATTTCTTGCAAGATTTTTAAAAATTTAATAAAACTATGAAATTTACTTCTTTATAGGGCAAAAGATATGAATGTTATATCCTTTAAAATAAACTGATAAATATAAGTGAATATTTCCCTGAGTTTTGTGAACTACTCTAGCAAATTGTCGAACCTGAGAAGGGGGTTGTAGGAACCCCTAATTTATAGGTGATTTATAGGTGGTCAGTCAGAAGTAAAGGTGATAACCTGGGACTTGAGACTGGCATCTGAAGTGAGGGCAGTCTTGTAGGTCTGAGCCCTGTGTTTAGGTATATTGGGTCAGAATTGAATTGAATGTAAGACACCCAGTTGGTGTTGGAAGAGTTGAAGAATTACTACACACATTGGTGTCAGAAGTATTCTGTTGGGCACTCTAGCCCAGGCAACAAAGTGAGACTCTGTCTCAAAAAACAAAAAATCTGTTAGTGTACAGGAAAATAGTTTTCCTTTTACATTTTTACACATGCATAAAAAGTGCACAGATCATGAATGAATGTATAGCTCAATAAACTGTCACTAAGTGAACGCACCTGTATAGCCCATCACCCAGATAAAAAATAAAACATTACCAGTGTCTTCAAAGCCTCCACATGCCTCTTCTTAATCTACCAACCCTCTTTGTCTTTTTTTTTTTTTTTTTTGAGACAGAGTCTCACTCTGTTGCCCAGGCTAGAGTGCCGTGCCTAGCTAGCTCACAGTAACCTCAAACTCCTGGGCTCAAGTGATCCTTCTGCCTCAGCCTCCCGATTAGCTGGGACTACAGGCATGTGCCACCATGTTTGGCTAATTTTTTCTATATATTTTTAGTTGGCCAATTAGTTTGTTTCTATTTTTAGTAGAGATGGAGTCTCGCTCTTGCTCAGGCTGGTTTTGAACTCCTGACTTTGAGCGATCCTCTTGCCTTGGCCTCTCAGAGTGCTAGGATTACAGGCATGAGCCACCGTGCCCAGCCTATCAACCCTTTTTAATATACCATTTTGAATAGTAGGGGTGATAGATTATATAGATTATTAAATTATTGTTCAGGAAACATTTGCTCCCCACACATTAATAAAACTATTCGTCCAGCCGCATTGAGGCTGGGATTGTCCATTTGATTTTTTTGACCAATGGAATGTTGGCAGAAGTAACACTGTGTCAATTATGAGCCTGGGCTTTAATAAGAGGCACCACATATTTCTGATTTCTGACAAAAGGAGAACATGGCCCAGGTACTCACTGCACATTCATTTTGAGCCCTAGAATGAGACACATACACAGACTCAATTGACAAGCAGCCTGAACTAGAGTTGCCCCATGTGACCCATATACTTTCTAGGAAGAAAATGAATGCTTTTTGTATATGCCATTGAGATTTTGTTGGCTACATAGCAAAGGCTGAGTAATACAATAATTATTTGGTAAATCTCAATAAAGCCGAGGTGAATGAACTCAGGTAACTACTCTGTGAATTTATTTGATGCTTTATTCACTTCAAATTTATGTTTATTATTAACTGTAGGATAATATTTAACTCTGACACATATTTAATTGGGAACTTCCTGGTCAGTGATTACTCAATACTTCCTTAATCTATTTCAGGATACTATTATTAAGGCAAGGAAATCAGCCACTACCAATCTTTTCATTTACTTAATAAACATTTTTCAGAAGAATAATGTGTATCACTAATTTCTTTAAATAGTACTTCCCACCCCAGTCTTTTATTGTTTTTTTATGTTATATACATAGTAGTTTTTGTATTACATGGTATCAATTTTGAACATTTCATTCATTAAAAGACAAAAATAAATAAATAAAGTAAAATAAAATTGAAAAACTAAAAAACTGAAGGCAAACTGCAGTGAAAAAAAGGACAAAAAATAAATAAATAAAGTAAAATAAAATTTAGAAAAAGAAAAAGAATATTTCATTCATAACCTTGAAAGTACAATTTATTTTTATTTTTAGATGGCAACATTGTAGAATTTCTTACATATATGGAACTGAAGGATAATTGGTGAAAATAAACATTTCAAGTACTATGAAAATTCATTTTATACAAAAATGAGATAAAATGAACAGTACATCTATACTTTATAAAGATTGAATCACCTGTGGAATAGTCATTTAAATTTAATTTCATGTTCCTATGGATAATTGAGCAAAGCCCCCTCCCTCTCATCTATAACAAAGCTCCAAAATGTTCTAAAAAATATTTCTAGAAGGGTACAGTGATTCACATCTATAATCCTAGCACTTTATTAGGAAGTCAAGGTAGGAGGATCCCTTGAGGCCAGAAGTTGGAGGCCAGGTGTGGTGGCTCATGCCTGTAATCCTAGCACTCTGGGAGGCCGAGGCTGACAGATCGTTTGAGCTCAGGAGTTCGAGACCAACATGAGCAAGAGCGAGACCCCATCTCTACTAAAAATATATAGAAAAAATTAGCCGG
>VBSM01000361.1:34378829-34392985 GCA_008086735.1 Cheirogaleus medius
AAAAAAAAAAAAAAACCTCTCTTGCCATTTGTTCATCTATCTGTCTCATTTATTCAATAGTACTAATGGTAGGCACTATTTAATGAGTGCCTACCATGTGAAAATCACTGTGCTTGGCACCAGAGACTCAAAGACAAGTCCACTACTCTGCCCTCAAGGTGCTTTACAGTCTAGTTGGGCAGTACTTACAAGTAAACTTAAGTAGCAATAGTGAAATATGGGTTGGAAGAGATATATGCAATTAGTCTTAAGCGAAAGATGGGAAAGAGCACCAAAGTGCACCTAGGATTTGTACCAAGGGGGTTTAGGAAAAGCTTCTTGGAAGGGACAAACAGTCTTTGTTCTGCAGAATGAATTAGATTTAGCTTGGCAATGCTCCAATGTAGTAACTAACAAAATAGCATAGCTGTTTGTTGTGGAACACACAAGTACTTCAGAATGGCTTGAATGTAAAGTACAAGAAATGAAGAAAGACAGCGGGTAGGAATGAGATTGGACTGGTAAGCAGGGCTAGGACAGTGGTCCAAAATGCAAGTGATTCCAAAGACAGGCAGGTAACATAGTGTGAACAAGCCTCATTCAAGACAGCTTTGGAGGGTTTAGGACAGTGAATTGGGGCCCTCATAACCAATGAAAAGGTATTCAAATGCAATTAAAAGAAAAAACAAATCTCCATTTTGCTAGGCAAACCAAAACAGCCAGTTTGTGACTGGTGGCTCAATGAAGAAGGATCTTATAAGACACCTTGAGGGGTTTGGGTTTTATACCACGGGTGGTGGAATGCCATTGTAGGAGTTTAAACAGAGGACTAGATAATCAGATTTTATTTTATAAAAGATGAACTGGTGGCATCATAGAGACTGGATTAGAAGGGGACGAGGTTACAGCCTGGGAAAGTGGTCAGATAACTAAGGCAGCATGCAACCCTCGCAAAGATGGTGGCCTGAAACAAGATAATGGCAGTGGCTATAAAGAGGAACTGGATACATTAGACATATGTCACAGAGATAGAAGCAAAGGGACTCAGTAATGGACTGGAAGTGGGGGACAAAAGAGAAACAGAAAAAAATCTCGAGTCATTAGCCACAAAAAACTTTAAAATATATTGGCTTCTACTGGCTTGCCTAAAGGCTTTTAATATTAAACCCAAAATTAAGTCAAAGCCGTGAACTGAAACAGCGATCTTCATCTTCTCCTTTCTTTCAATCCGTTTTGAAATTTAGTTTTAAATACTTAAAACTTACCTTCTGGCAATCTGGAATTAAACTTCTGAGATTGCTGTGAATTATTTCCTTTCTTGGTTTCGCTTCCTCTTTCTTACTTCCCTATCTTATTCTTTATATTTTGTTGTTTTAGTTGAATGCTAAACTATCTTATTAGAATTTTAGTCCTTCCACCAAGACAACTGTGCAGCTTCTGAATATGTGAAACTTGTTTCCTCTTCACAATCTTCTAGATTTCCGGACATTTCCAAGTTGCTACTTATAAATGTTGCTAAAAAAGGTGTCATTCTATGAGTAAGTACGATAGCTTTTTTCAGCCGAGACATTTAGCCTTATAGTCAACTATTTCATTGTCTTAAAACAACATTCTTTTCATGATAAAGGCGATGCATACATGGTTTGATTATATAATTCAAATTTGCACAGGTACTTCATTTTTAATTTTAAAAGATGACTCACAGATATGTCATTTTAAAAACCCGTGCAATTTAAACGACCGACACGACAGGGGCTCTAAAAAGCAAATGCCGTGGCGGCGGCGGTGGGAAGGGAAAGAAAGCAAAGTGGTGCAAAACTTCCACGCCAGGCCCCCTCCTCCAAAGGGGGAACAGCGAGTTAGCTGCGCAGCAAGGTAACTCCCTATGTGGAGAGCCCAGCCCAAGCCGACCCGAACTGGAGCCGAGTGTGCAGCGCTTCTTTCCTCAGCCACCACGCAGCCTCGCTCCCGTCCCGGCGCGGGCTCCTGGTCCCCGGGTCCCCGGGTCCCCGCGCGGCGCGCAGTCCCGCCGGCCCAAGGCGCAAGGCCGCGCGCCCTGCGGTGCCCCGAGCTCCTTGCTCGCTCTCAGAACAACTTTCTCCCTCCTTGAACTGATGCTGGACTGCACAGCCGCGGCATCCAGTCGGAGGGGACCTGCTTTGCAAAACAGCCACAGCGAAAGAGGCTGCTTGGCAGTGCGAGGAACGAGAACTCTCGGCTGGACCGCGGTAGCTCTCGCAGCGCCATGCAGCGGCCACGCCGACCCCGGAGGCTCCGCGCCGCCGGCCGGGCCTGGCCGAGGGGCGGGACGTCCCCGGGCGTCAAGAGCCCAGGCTCGGAGCGCGCCCCCGCACGCGCGCGCCCGCCCGGCCGGCCCGCCCCGGCCCGCGGCGCCCCCGCCCCCTCGGGCGCTCCGTAGCCGTGACGTGCGCGCGGCGGGGCAGGGGACTCGGCGGGGCGCCGGCCGGCGGGCGGAGACGGACCCGGGATCTGTCCGAGCAGGAAGCAAAAGGAGCAGCCCGGTCGGCGTCGCTGCCCGGTCCGTGTGCTCTTCCGCGTCGTCGCCCTCTTTCCTCACCCTCGTTTCTCACCCCTCCCTCCAGCCTCACCGGCGACAGGTAGCCCCGCCGCCGCGCACCTGCCGTCACTCCCGCACCGGTGAGTGTCCCGAACCCCCGCGTTTGTCCCCGGCTCGGCCGTGCTTCGGGCCTCCTGCGGCCACCCCGGGGGCCGACGGCTCGGCTCACTTCCCGAAGTCGCGGGTGGGAGAAGCAGGTGACGACGAGTGGGCCCCGGGCGGCGGCGGCGGCTCGCGGCAGTGCCAGGGGTAGTTCTCTTTTCCACAGGAAGACAATGAGAGCCTCCTTTCGTGGGTTTATCGTCACCGAGATACCTTTGTGTTTCTTCTCTGGCTCCCAGGTAGAAGCAGAGCATTCAGGTGTCCAACTCTGACTTGGATATTCCGTGATAGTTTTATTTTCTCTTTTGTAAACATGATTACAATTCAGTGCGAGAAGAGTCCAGTTTGTTCCGAGATGTGAAGATCAAATGATACCATTAATAGTCCAATCATGTAGGAGACCAGGTTGGGACTTTCTAAAGCTTTATTTTTTAGTCTCTAGTTGGTCCGCTGCCTTGAGTATGTTAATTTACGGATATGCAACTGAACATAACTTACTATATTTATTGCCAAAACTCTTTAAAACGATTAGAATGCTTAACCTCTGGGATTTTATTTTAAGTAGGAAATAATTTGATAGGGTTATTACTAGGACGACTGTCTCAGAAATATTTCCATACAGTTTCAAAAAACGCATTACATTTTATCTAGCATAAAGTATGTGGTGGAGGGATGCTTAAGCCCTAATCTGGAGATATTAGTGGGGAACCACTGCCCCAACTTTAATAGACTACTGTATGGGCTGAATAAAAGTTTCATTTGCTGTTGCACTCTGGTGGTGTAGATGCAACATATCTAAGTATAGTCAGTTTGAGAGTTTTAAAAAATATTCTTAAGGTTTAGCTGAAACTGTTTTCACACCATAAAATGTGAATCTTGAACTTGGACTGGTAGTGGTTATGGTACAAAGGTTGGCAGCAAAACAGCCTTTCTGTACAAATTAACTGAACTTCATAGATGTCTTGGGTTGTAGTTTTCCAACTGGAAAATGTTTAGTGAAAAAATTACCTTTGAGCTAGGAACAGCCACAAATGTTACAAAGTGGGCTATAGCCAGAGCTTGAAACAATGCAGCCGTTTAGAATAGCTCATTGACTTTTAAATATCCAGCTCATTGGGAGTATTTTAAGTTGTGCAGGAATTACATGTACAGTGTAAACAGAAGTCATTTTGAGTCTTATGCATGTTTGCCCATTGCATTTGTATTTTTTGTGTGACATGCTACTTATTATTCTCTCAGCTTTTTAAGTTACATTTTGTTTTCAAAAGCTAATTGTAAAAGGCAATAACAGATATGAATGACTTTAAGAAAAGATTATCATGATTAAAAACTATGTAATATTGAAAACTATATATATTATACGTATATATTCCTTTTAGTGCCTAGAAACATGAGCAAGAAAAATGTAAAGAACAATTATAATATTTAATGTAAGTTAGTGCAAGGTGTTAAAAACAAAGATTATAAATCATAACCCATGGGATTTATCTGAAATGGATTTTTTTCCCTGTTTATGTTTATGCGACCGAATTTTAAAATAACAGTGGCCAGGAAATCTGAGATTCTAAAGGCTCTTTTCTCATCCTGTTGTTACTTTGCCTGGAGTCTGTGGTGTATCATGTAGCCCATTGTTTAGACAACTGGGCTGTATCTGAGTTCCCAAATGTGTCTTTCTTTAGAAAGTTTTACAGATTTTGATGTGAGATTTGAATAGATATAAGCACTCAAACATTTTTTTAAAATTTAACCAATTTTAACTTTCTGTTTATAGTTGAGGCTCCATCTTTGATATGTAAAATGTCAGTTTTAAAACGTTTTCTAACCTCTGAATTTTTCATTTTTATATGTTAAAGTATCTTATTGAAAAATAAAAGATTGATAAAAGTATTACACTTTTAATCTCATAATTTAATTGTGATCTTCATAATGAGGCACTTCATAGTAATTTGTCAGCTGGCCCTTTAGTAGTGTAAGATTGTTGCTCATTTACTAGTCATCTACCATAATTGGATAGAACACATACTGAGGGGTTTGATCTACAAAATAAATTTCCAGGTTAGAGGACTTGTCCTTTTACAGATGAGGGAATTTAGGCTTTGAGAATTAAATACTTGCTCTAGGTCACATAGCTCCAGAGGGGCAAAGTCTGTATATTCACACCTGAGTCTTCTTACATGAAGCCTCTATCCTTTCCACCAGAACAAATAGCCTTAATTTCATTTCACTTGGTGGACTTCAAGCAGAACTGATATTATTATGTTAAAGAACATAACTCAAAGTTTAAAGAAGACATGGCGACTAGATGTGATAGGCTGTGAATGTGGTTCTGGAACTAATTTAGAATTCTGTGTCGTGTCTTTGTTCTCAAGTTGACAGCCTTGAACAGTGATACGGTGCTGTTTTATCATTTCTGGTATAGTTTCAGAGTGTTATACATACTGTGCACTTTTTATTTTGTTAGGTTTATAGGAATTAGCTGTAGGCTGTAATCTAACACCAGCTTTCATTATAGCTAAAACGAATAGCATAATGTTCTTGGTTAGGATAGAATTTGAAATTTTTCCTCTAATGGGATAGATTGTTACACATACATGCAGTAGTTATCTTTTAAATATTACATAATTAACTATGTAATCTTGGGGGAAAACTTGTCACCTATATACTATTGGGACAGATCTTTTTTATGGCCTGTGTTTATTTCAGGACTATCTCTTGAATTGTAATAGACAGACAAAAAGGAAAAAAATGAGCACATTAAGTCCATCTTTTGTAACAAATTAGGAATTATACATTTTAGCAGTGGAATATAGATGGATAAATGAGCAGAATAAAGGTAGGAAGCTTGAGTTGGGGTGGCTACCTTTACAGGTGGTTTCATTATTTGGTTTGAACTATTAGGAATTTTGTATCTCAAGTATATTCATATAAATTAGGATTAGGATATAAAAGATATCGTAATATATATTATTAATGGATGATCTATGACACATACATCAAGAACTAACTATAGTTAGATAAGCTTAAATTCTATTTTTTGAGGCATTATATAATATTCAGAGAAACCAAGATCTTTTACATTTTATTTTTGTCTTTTTAAAAAATTTTGTTTACTTATATATATTTTTTAGAGATAGGGTTTCACTCTGTCACCCAGGCTAGAGTGCAGTTGTGAGATCATAGCTCACTGTAGTCTGAGCTAAGAAAAAATTTGACAAATTTTAGTGAACCAGTAATAATTAAGATATAAGTATTAGGGGAAAAAGAATCCTTAATAAATGGTGCTGTGAAAATTGGATAGCCACATGCAGAAGATTGAAACAGGATCCATATCTCTCACCACTCACTAAAATTAATTCAAGATAGATAACTGACTTAAACCTAAGACATGAAATCATAAGAATTCTAGAAGAAAATGTTAGAAAAACTCTTCTAGATATCGGCCTAGGCAAAAAATTTATGAAGAGGACCCCAATGACAATCACAGAAACAACAAAAATAAATAAATGGGATTTGATTAAATTAAAAAACTTCTGCACAGCCAAGGAAACAAACAACAGAGCAAATTGACAACCTACAGAATGGGAGAAAATACTCACATGCTATACTTCTGAAAAGGGCTAATAACCAGAAGAATCTACAAAGAACTCAAGCAAATCAGCAAGAAAAAATCAAACAATCCCATTAAAAAGTGGGCAAAAGACATGAACAGAAGCTTTTCAAAAGAAAATAGATTAATGGCCAATAAACATGAAAAAATGCTCAACGTCACTAATCATCGGGGAAATGCAAATCAAAACCAAAATGAAATATCACCTAACCCCAGTGAGAATGGCTTTTATCAAAAAGTCCTAGAACAACAGATGCTGGCATGAATGTGGAAAGGAAGGAACACTTATACTCTATTGGTGGGACTGCAAACTAGTACAACCTCTGTGGAAAATAGTATGGAGATTTCTCAAAGAACTAAAAGTACACCTATTTGATCAAGCAATCCCACTACTGGATATTTACCCAAAGGGGAAAAAAAGTCGTTTTTTCAAAAAGACATTTGCACTTGAATGTTTATTGCAGCACAGTTGCAAAGATGTGGAATCAACCCAAATGCCCATCAGTTCATGAGTAGATTAATAAAACGTGGTGTGTGTGTGTGTGTGTGTGTGTGTATATATATATATATGCATGCCATGGAGTTCTACTCAGCCATAAAAAATGAATTAATACCTTTTGTTACAATCTGGATGGAACCGGAGACCATTCTTCTAAGTGAAGTATCACAAGAATGGAAAAACAAACACCACATGTACTCACTATTAAATTGGAACTAACCGAACAGCACTCGTGCACAGATGGAGGTAAAACTCTATGGAAATCAAGTAGGTGGGAGTGGGGAAGAGGGGATGGGTGAAATCAAGCTTAACAGGTACGATGGACAGTATCTAGGTGATGGACACACTTATAATTTTGTCTCAAGCAGTACAAAATCAATCCATGTAACTAAAACATTTGTATGCCTGTAATATTCTGAAATTAAAATGAAAGTATTAAAATATCTATGGATTTCAAAAACAAACTTTTTTCTTATTGATTAGTATAAGAATGATATAATAGTTTGAGAAATGACCATATGTCCACCAAAGATTTCCCTGTGAGTAGAAAGTAAAACCTAGAGAACAAATCTGGCATTTTTAGAAATCTTGCTATTGTCAAAGAGAGAGGGAATAATTTTTTATGCAGAAAGCATGTCTCAAGTGAAACCAAAACACTGAAGCACATTCCTTCAGTGTACATTTCCAAAGGGTAAATATTCATGTTCTTGATGAGTAATGTGCACAAAGGAAACTCCGGACAAAAACCCAGGCATCTTTTGTGTATGTTAGGTCACTCATTATTTTACTTGAAAGTAACTTGCTGACTAACCTTTTACAAGGTAAGATATTTCATGTAGCAGAATTTTTTGATTTTTACTATTTATAGATGAGCATCTTTCCCAACAAATGTTTATTGAGGGCCCACTGTGTTTGAGATGTGACTTTAGGTGTGAACTGGTTCCTCCTTGTCCCTCCGGCAGATCTTTGGATCCAGGAAATAGAGTGGTAAAGATATAAAAAGATAAATGGAAACATCCATTTAAAATACAAAGATGTTCATATCAAAAGTTAATACCTTGCATTTGTATGGCATTTTATTGTTTTGGAAATCATCTTACATGCATTTTTTGGTCCTTAAAACAACTCAGTAAAGAAGATAAAGTCAATTTATTCCTATTCTGCAGGTGAGAAAACAGAGACTCAAACAGTTAAAAATTACTTAAAATTAGGTAACTTGTTCAAGTCATATGACCACTTAGAAGCATCACTGAGAATGGAAACTCTGTGTATTCCTAAAGTAGTAGGTTCTCCCCTTGCCCCCTAAAACTTATGTACCTCCTAGATGTTAGGATTAGTCTCTTAGTAGTGACTTAATTTCATTTTACAGCTTTAATTCAGGTAGTTCAGGAAATTTTGAAAAATCAGGCTAACTAAAGTGATGATTGTTACGTTGTTACAGGGTTGTTTTCTTTTTTTTAATGGAAGGTAGAAGGTGGACATGATGTACCATTATGGTACTATTAACATTTTTAATAGATTAATGGACTGAGGTTGGTAATTAGCTTTTCTAGTTAGAGAGTTTTTAAAGAAAAGCAACAATCAGGTAAAAAAGGAAGAAGAAAAATGTTCCAGGGGAATTTTGAAAATAAGTTTTATTACTTGGTGCATTGGTATTTATTCAATAATTATGCCTGCCTTTGTAATGATTCACTAAAGTCCTAAGGTGTGTCTGTGTTGATTCCTGTATGCCTTCATTCATTTAAAACATATTTGAATGTCTACCCAGAACCAGGCCCTGTTGTAAGTGCTGAGGATACACTGATTAAATTAAGACCAAGTCCTTGTACTGAGTAACATTTTATTGTTGTTTTGAATTAAGTTAATTATAGACTTTTCATACTAGTATGTAATCAACAGGGCTGACCCTAAAGTTGGGAAATAGACAGTTGTCAAAGTGGTGTAATTTGAGGGCTACTAAATGACTTATTTGCTCCAAAATGTTCCACTCCCAGCCGCCTGTCTGCTGGAGACTCCCAGTCTATTGGGTTACAGCACTGTTACCAGCCTGCTCCTGATAACTATAAGTATGTTCCATTATTTATCACAGTTTCAGGAAACACGACTGAGAGAAAATAAATGGGACTTTGAGTTGGGTGTGGTGGCATGTGCCTGTAGTCCAAGCAACTTGGGAAGCTGAGGTGGGAAGATCACTTTATCTTAGGAGTTTGAGGCCAGCCTGGGCAACATAGTGAGACCCTGTCTCAAAAACAAGCAAAAAAAAATATGGGACCTAGGACTGATATGTTGGTGGTGTAAGAGAAAAGGTTGGCAACATATAGTTTTAATAGCAGTTATTGTTTATTGAGCTTTTGCTGAGTGTCAGATACTATGCCAAGTAAGAACTTAATGTACTTTAGCTCAGTTAATCACTGTTGTCACCTCAGTAGGGTTGGCATTGTGACTGTCATTTTACGGATTAGGAAATTGAGCCATGGAGATGTTAAATTTGCTCATATTCACTTGGTGGTGCTAGAATTTGGATCTCTCCTAGTACTTAGCATATATTAGGAATTAATGTGGAAAGAGTGCTTATTTATAATATATAGACATCTGATGTTCTACCATTCTACCAGTATGTGTGGCAGATCATGGAGATGCAGTATTGTCGGGTGCAGTGTGGGAATTGGAGGGGTGGGGAAAGATGGGACAGTATTCCTTGCCTAATAACTACTTGGCCCTCAGGCTTAATCCTCCTGTGACATCCCTGGGCCTCCAGAGTTGCATTTAGGCACATGTAAGTGCTTTCTAGAGCTCATGGGTTAGAGTTTAGGCAGACCTGAGGCCCTGCTTTCCCATCAAATTAGTTTCTCTGGATTTCAGTTTTCTCTTTTGTAAAATGGAGGCAACAATATTACCTACCTGCTATGGTTCTTGTGAGGATTGAATTAGATAATAATATGTGTAAAGCACATATCACACTGCCTGGTACATGGTTAGTATACATTTTGACTGTTGTTACTGTGTGTATGTGTTTTGACATGTTTAATGTGGAATTTTCATTCAAAAGGCAAAAAAAACAATATTAGAGGTCTGGGTGGAATCTTGAAGTTGGCCATTTTGAAGTAGTTGTGAAGTTTAGGTGTGTATCAGAATTATCTGGTAAACTAGTAAAAACACACAGGTTAGGAAGTTAGGGGTGGGGCTTGGGTATTATTAGTATTTTAATAAGCTTCCTTGTTGATTTACATGTATACCAAAATTTGAGAACCACTGGTTTAAACCTTTTTTCATCCAGTGCTTAGGGAAGGCTTCAACAAGAATAACAACAAATTGCTTGGATTAACGGGGCAGTGTATGGTAGAAGGAAGTGAAATATCAGTTACCAGAATCTCATTGACTTTTTTTTTTATTAAGCTTATTTGGGGCTTATAGCATGTATATTGAGATAACAGTGCTGTGTTAAATTTCACACCTAAACTAAATTGTAATGACTGTTTCACCTTTTTAGCCAGCTTCATTGGGAAGTGAGTTATATTTAATTTTTAACAGTTATACAGATAGCAAAGATATACAAATACATGCTTAAATAGATTTTAAAAACTTTAAAAAACTTTTTAATTGGATTTCTTTAGATGGTGTACTGTTAAATAACCAGACTTAGTATCATTAGTTGTATCAAGCAAAGTCCCAACAGGAAAGAGATTTCATCTTTGATGGTTCAACTGAAGAGACTATTTGCAGAGGTTAGGAAACAAACAAGGGTAGCAAAACACCCAGGGACCAGCGATATCAAGGAGTCCTTAATTCTCCAGCGATTACCAGGGCAGAGGGCTGGCATTGTGGAGGAGGGCTCCAGGGAGCTGTGGTTTTGAAGCAGGCGAGGAGTGAGAGGAGGTTCCCTGACCTCTCCTCCTTCTGCCTTCAGTGACTTCCATTGCTAGAGCCCAGCTGGGAAGCCCACGTGATGATCTTTGCAGGCTCATCCTCCCAGCTCAAAAGCAGAGCAGAGAAGGGATTGAGGGTACAGTGGAACAAATGGAGAATAACTAGGACATTAATTAGAACCTTTGGGAATTTGTAGCATTTTAAATAACTTTTAGCATTGTGATACATCTATAGAATGCTTAGGACTACTTGCTTATACATGCTTTTAGAAAATAGTTTATCCACTTTCTCATTTAACCAAATAATTATAATCTTTAGGAACTTTGATGATCCATATAATCCAATGAGAAACATAATCTATGTCTGTTAACATAAAACACTTTTATTTTCTGGAATTTTCTTCATTTGGTAGTCTTGGTTTGATGGAATAAATGTTTTTTCATTAAAAATCTTTTAATGACTAAATTAATGAAAAAAAAGAAAAGAGGTTTTTAATCTTTTAATGACTAAATTAAAAAATTTTGTCAAGAAAAGTCCTTTATCTTCCGGAATTTATACTTCCTATTCACTGGACTTTTTTGATAGCAAAAACACCAGAACACAGAGTTGTTAATAATGGTTAATAGAAGTAAGATTATTGTGAAATAATTGTTTTTCCTCCCCACGTTCTTTTGAAGATACATTACATTTCTGTATAAATCTGTTGTAGTTTGCTGTTATTTAGATATCTTTTGCTAATGCCAGTTTTATCTAGTTAATCTTAATTCTGGCCAAAAATTCATGTTCTTTATTTTGGATAGATTCCTTAGGGTTACTAAAGAAAGGGGTTTCTCTCCTTAAAGAGATGGTATGAAAGATGCTAGTATATAGGCAGTACACCCCCCCAAATAATTAGATTATGTCTTATATTTTCTTTCATCTCTTGAAGGTTCCAGGGAAAAAGAAGTGTAAGATCTTACCCAGATTAAGAAGCAACTAGAGTGGATCTTGTCCAGGACTTCCAGAAAAGAAAGAGCCATATTTGCTAGGGTTGAACAAATTAATCAAGTAACAAACACCTGGCTATGAGAATTTAGCATACAAATAAAGGATACATCTGAATGTAAATGTTATAATTGAGTTTTTTAAAAAAATAAAGTTTCTCAGCTTGTCTCTTTTAAAAAGAGTGTGGTGAAAATAAGAAACAGATTTGGAATCCACTGAATAGCACCTATACTTGGAATCATACATTTAGATATTTTCTCTGTAAGTGGGCTTTTTTTTTTTTTGAAAAAAAAGTGATTTCAGACTTTTGTGGGATCTTCTAAAATACATATTGTTTATTTTGATTTGACACTGATAGAATTAGTATCCCGCAGGAAAGAATTGAGGCTGTTGGTTTTTCCATGTTATGTTCTTTGATTTTTCCTGATTTGAGGATTGAGTTATTCTAGAGAAAACTTTTCTCCTCTTCCTTGTTATTTTTTTTCTAAAATTAGATGAACCAGCTGTGTTTTGGCTTGCGGGCATGATTTGCTGTCTGTTATCCTTTTGGTCTTAGTATATTTGGGGGAAGAACAAAGAACGTGTGTGTTTTGAAGGGAAATGTATTAGTTTCTCTGCTTTTCCTGTTCATCATGGCTGATCTTGAAGATTAGAAGAACAAAATGATTTATGTATCTATTATGCTTGTGTTTGACATTTCAAACCAAACCATGGCTGTGTTGGCCACTGAGATGATGGAGAAAACAGATGAATGTAAAGTGTAAAACTAGTCATCATGTATTCACATGGCTAATTGAGGAGGTTTATGTTAGTTTAAGAAAGATTTCTATCAGGTGTGGGAGAAGGGGAAAGGAGGGTGGAAAGTGAATGAATTTGACCCAGTGTCACTACAGATGTTTTAGAAACCAGAAAAAAATTTATTTTGGTCAGAATTGTATATTCTATAGGGATACATTCTACTAATGTTTGTTTTTTAAAAAGGAAGGCAGCATAAAATGGGAATTTTATAAACAAGATGTTTAATTCAGTGATTCTGTGAATCCTTAGCAAAAATGGAGATAGCTTGATGACTGCATACAGTGATGTTAGTGTGTCAGAAGTTGGGTTATGGCCGGGTGCGGTGGCTCACGCCTGTAATCCTAGCACTCTGAGAGGCCGAGGTGGGAGGATCGTTTGAGCTCAGGAGTTCGAGACCAGCCTGAGCAAGAGCGAGACCCCATCTCTACTAAAAAAATAGAAAGAAATTAGCTGGACAACTAAAAAAAATAATAATAATAAAAAAATATATATCTATATATATATATAAAATTAGCTGGGCATGGTGGCGCATGCCTATAGTCCCAGCTATTCGGGAACCTGAGGCAGTAGGATTGCTTGAGCCCAGGAGTTTGAGGTTACTGTGAGCTAGTCTGACACCATGACACTCTAGCCTGGGCAACAGAGTGAGACTCTGTCTCAAAAAAAAAAAAAAAGAAGAAGAAGTTGAGTTATTATTTATTAAAGGTGTGCTTCTGGAATTTGTCCAGAATGTATGAGCTATATGGCACATTGCAGGTCAGCATGATTGAACAGTGAAAGTCTTACATCCAAACATCCAATGGGTTGGGAGGTGGGAGTATATTCTAATGATGAATTGAATGAGTGATCTAAAATCATCATAGAACAATACAGTTATAACAGTTCTTGAGGGTCAAAGATATGCCACTTTGAGTGTTTTGCCATCATTTTCTCATTTAATTCTCATGTTGACCCTCTGAGGTGGCTATTCTTATCATCCCATGTAATAGTTGAGAGAGCTGAGGTCTAAGTTGGTAAAAGTGGTGAGGAGCAGAGCCAAAAGATGCCTTCAGGTGGTCTGGCTCCAGAGTCTGTCCCATTTTAATTCTAAGTTCCCTTTTTCTGTGTGCTCTTTTATTTATTTATTTTTTTTAGAGACAGGGTCTCTCTATATTGCCTAGGCTGGTCTCAAATTCCTGGGCTCAGTGAATCCTCTGGAGTAACTGGGATGACGGACGTGAGCCTGGCCAGTGTGCTCTTTTAAAGACACAGAACTTTGAAACTCCCTTAAGGATTAATCTCTTCTGTCTTTATGTATGTACACAAGGAATGGTAAAATCATAAAACCCATGTAGCTGTTGCCCAGTTTCAAGTCCAAGTAAGATAGCTTCTCTGTGGTACCCAGTTTCCTCTTAAGTCCACTCACCCTCAGATTCCTGCTCTATATATAGGGCTCTAGGCTTCCCTGCCAGAGAAGGGAGAGACCTCCTGAATATGCAGAGTCTAAGCTATTCCTTACAGCTCTTTTAAACCTCTTAACAGCTACCTGTTTTAATTACATCTTTGATGTATGTGCTTTAAGCAAATGTATTCCTATAAAGTTTTGTGTAAATTAAATAAGGAATTGTAATTTTTTACTATCCTGGGAAAGCTTCTGATTTAGAGGATCCCAATAGTGATTTCTTTTGTAAATAGAAAATGTTTTTGTACAGAAGCTTTTTAATTTGATTAGGTCCCATTTGTTTATTTTTGTTGCTGCTGTG
>VBSM01000361.1:34398591-34518780 GCA_008086735.1 Cheirogaleus medius
TTTTTAGTAGAGACGGGGTCTCGCCCTTGCTCAGGCTGGTTTCAAACTCCTGACTTTGAGCGATCCTGGCCCATGGTGTTATTAACAAGGATAGTATAGATGGCTTTTCCTAAAAAATATATGGAAATGTAAACTTATAAAGACACATATATAAGTTAGCAATGCTTTTCCTTACCGAAGTTTTCTTTATAAAAGGATTCTGCAAAGGGCCCTTTTACTGGTCTCTGCTAAAGTGTGTATATATTGCCCAGGAGTTGATTAATGAACAAAAAGGAAAGGAATGGAATGTACATTTTAACTCAAAGTACATTTACTTGTACTAGTTCCTCATCAGAGCTGCAGTGTCTATATTTGGATACCAGATGCTAAATATTATTTCTCTGTAAGTAAAATCTGAAGGCAAAAAAATCATCTACACAAGGATAGAACCTGAACAACTATGAATTCCCTGAGATATAAGACAGTATGAAATCTTTCCCTAACTCCTTTCTGCAATATAAATGAGAATTTGGGGTGACTTTCCAAATAATTCTATCAATACAAAATTGATAAAATTCACATTTGCTACTGTCAGAAGTCAAAGAATACAATTCTGGGGTCAAGATGCCTGTGCTACAGCCTAGATCAATTTAATCCCAGATCTTGGAGGATGGGACCTAGATGTCAGTACTTTTTCAGAGGTCCCCAGGTAATTCCAATCTGTAGTTCAGTTATTTATCTTTTTTTATATTAAATCTATGTAAGTAAAACTTTTTGTCAAGTACTGAAGAAACTCTTGGTAACCAGAATATTTTAAAAATTTAGTTTTCGTACACTAGTTATTAAATTGTGCAGTGTCTTGTGAAGGAGTTAAAAAAAATAGAACACATTCTGTGATGGAGACCTAAGAATTATTTAAAATTATTAAAATGATACACCTGATACAAAATTTGAAAGTAGAAGCTAATTCTCTTGAACCCAGTTTTCTATCCTGGCAGATCAAATATAAACCACTCCAAACAGGTCACTCACTGTTTTATCTTTATCTTAAAGAGCTCTTTAGATGAAGTTTTGTAACCTCTTTTTGTCTCCTGTTTGTCATGAAAATTGTTCGTGTCTGACCTAAATTGCTCTATATTTATATTTTGTCTTCTGGAAATGTAGGCCATTTGATCATTGGTGCACATGCACGCTCTCTCATACACATATCTTTAATCCTTTTCATTCACATACTTAAAGACAAATTCTATTTTTTTAAGTCTAAATAGCCTAATTTAGATATACAATTTTCATAGTCCATTGAGAAAACTCTTCATTTTGTCTTCTTGTTTAGGTTTCACTATAAGGAGAACATTTTACATTAGGAATCACCACTGTTTCTAACCTCCTTACCCATAAAGAGAAGTGTTGATGAGGAAATAACTAAAATCAGTTCAGACAGTATAGAACATCCAGATTCAAACTCCTGGGCTCAAGTAATCCTCCTGCCTCAGCCTCCTGAGTAGCTGGGACAACAGGTATGCACCATCACACCCAGCTAATTTTTAAGATTTTTGTAGAGACAGGGTCTTGCTGTGTTGCCCAGACTGGTCTTGAACTCCTCAAGTGATCCTCCTGGTTGGCCTCCCAAAGTGCTGGGATTACAGACTTACGATACTGTGCCTAGTCCCTATCTTTGTGGGTTTTTGATAGTCAAAAAAGGAGTAAGTACCATGTTTCCCCGAAAATAAGACCTACCCATAAAATAAACCCTAGCAGGATTTCTAAGCATTTGCGCAATATAAGCCCTACCCCAAAATAAGACCTAGTGATGGCGTGGCTACGCAGTGTATCTGCACAACCCATG
Organism: Cheirogaleus medius; assembly: GCA_008086735.1. Classification (NCBI taxonomy): domain Eukaryota; kingdom Metazoa; phylum Chordata; class Mammalia; order Primates; family Cheirogaleidae; genus Cheirogaleus; species Cheirogaleus medius. The sequence continues at coordinate 34,400,417 of VBSM01000361.1, forward strand.
CATTTTGTCGTGGAGTGGTAAAGAAGACGAGCACCCCTTCTCATCTGCCCCATCATGACAGCTACTATCCCAGAGGTGACCGGAAAGGTGTGGGCAGCCCCACCAACAAGGTCGGCTCCCCCTGTCAGGTCCCAGCCATCCTGTGCGTACTGCAAGCTGAGGCTTTGAGGGAAAAATAACACATCCCCTGAAAATAAGCCCTGGGGTGTCTTCTTGAGGAAAAATAAATATAAGACCTTGTCTTATTTTCGGGGAAATGGTAATTGCCATAATTGTGGCAGAGAATCCATTAGAAGTGAAATAATATAGTTGGTATAAATACTATGTTAGTGGTAAGTGGTGAATGGTGAGAATGAAACAAGAGTCTTACCAAGTTGAAATTTCATATTCTGGTAGGGCAGGCTGTCTACATTTGAGGGATTTTTTTAAACACTTGATTGAATGTCTCAAAACTTTATATACAATTATGAATATTTCTTCACTTACGATTAGTAGTAAGTAAAAATTGGAATGTTTAGCTTACTGCTGAACTCTACAACTGAACCGTTGTGAGGAAACTAGGGTTTAGTATGAGAGTCACATAGTTGGAGAAGATTTTAGGAAACTAGAATTAACGTGAGAGGAAGAAGACTATTTAAGTGATTCAACATGTTTTTGAATAGAGAACATAGTAATCATATATCAATCAGTATTTTTTAGTGAAAACAGAGGAAGGCTTGATCTTCAGCTGTGTTCTGAGGGTTTTTAGACCTGTTTGTTCATGTATTCACTGGAAACCATTTGCCTACTGTGGAGTGGCACTATGCCAAGTTCTAGAGATGGATTTGTGGACAATACAGACTTGATTCCACCAATAAGCTTGTGTTCTAGGAGGGAGACAGACATTAAACAATTATTTATCTTATGGCTAGGCTTCAGAGGAGAGGTTCTGTGGGTGCTATGAGAGCTTTGTGGTAAGGAAAAGATGTAAGAAAGAACAGTGTAAGGTAATGGCAAAACATTAGGATGGGTAAAAGAATACCTTTGTGGACTGTTCAGTCCTCTTTAAAAATCTAGCCTCCCCTTTAAAAATCTAGCCTCCCCCCAAGTGCAAAATCAACTCATTTGTCTGTTCATTGATGTGAATAAAAATCTTTGATATTTCTGCTAGGTGGAGATAATCATTAGTTTTTTGGAAGGCCATAAAAGTTAGATGTATATTCATTTTTATAAGAAGTAATTTCATTTCCAGATCTGGAATTTATGATTTTTGTATTTATTGCTGTATAAAGAAGAGTAATTATCCTCCTGATACTGCTGTAACACCTATAGCCCCACTTAATAATTGCTTGATGAATTATGTAGATGCATGTCCATTTATATCCAAAGCAAATATGTTTTTATTGAGGTGTTATATATAACAGGTAATATAAATGTTTCTTTTTTTATTATTTATTTTTTAATAAATGTTTCTTATTTTTGAATTTTTTAAAAATGAAATTCATGTATGTTAATACAGTAACCAAATCATAAGAGTTTAAAGATTGCATTAGTATACATAAACTATGTTTTTTGTTCGTTTGGAGAAAGGTAGCTAATGTTCATAATGTATGAAATAAAATCAAATATGCATATATATGTCATAATGTTTAAGGCTGAAAAGAACACCACCAACAAAAAACCCCAAAGTAAATAAATAAATAACTTGTCATTCCTATAACTGAAAGCAGCAAACATTGAGTATAAATATATGCTCACTACTACTTGCTGTGTGCCCCCACTATCCACACTCTGTATTGGCAGCATTCGATTTTAGCTGGCTTCTTGGCTTCCAAAAATAAATACTATACTTCTCAAATGAAACAAGATATGAAATTCAGAATGAGTAGCCAGGTTTAAGTGAGCAAATAAACAAGCTGGGCTGATTATTTAACCTCTGTGAGGAAAAAAAAAATTAAGAAATATTTACTAGCCAGGCATGGTGGCTCATGCCTGTAATCCTAGCACTCCGGGAGGCTGAGGTGGGCGGATCATTTGAGCTCAGGAGTTCTAGACCAGCCTGAGCAAGAGTGAGACCCTGTCTGTCTCTACTAAAAAAAATAGAAAGAAATTAGCTGGACAACTAAAAAAATATATATAAAAATTAGCCAGGCATGGTGGCACGTGCCTGTAGTTCCAGCTACTCGGGAGGCTGAGGCAGGATTGCTTGAGCCCAGGAGTTTGAGGTTGCTGTGAGCTAGGCTGATGCCACTGCACTCTAGCCCGGGCAACAGAGTGAGACTCTGTCTCAAAAAAAAAAAAAAAAAATATTTACTAATTATTTAGTGGTTCTTAGTTACTCAAATTATTTTAGGTATTGAAAAGCTTTATAGGATTCATTATATTCAGGCACATCTCTCTCTAACTTTACTCCTAATTTTTTGTTGTTATTCCTGTTGTGAAAAAGGTATCTGTTTTTCATTTTCAATCCTTTAAACTGGACACTCTTAATCTATAATAACAGTTTTGATTAGTTCCTTTTGTTTAAGGTAGAGTCACATCAACTACAGTATTCTCACCTCTTTCTTACTATGTGGTCTTGATCATTTCAGTTTGATTTAATTGGCAAAAATGTCTGGAATAATATTAACTTATAACATGACAGTTACTACCTTTATTTCATTCCTGATTTTTTTGACAGAGTCTTGCTCTGTAGCCCCGGCTAGAGTGCCGTGGCATCAGCATAGCTCACAGCAACCTCAAACTCCTGGGCTCAAGTGATCCTCCTGCCTCAGCCTCCTACAGGGAGGGACTACAGACCCATGGCACAATGCCCAGCTAATTTTTCTATTTTTTGTAGAGATGGGGTCTCACTATTGCTCAGGCTGGCCTTTAACTCCTCAGCTCAAGCAATCTCCTGCCTTGGCCTCCCAAGTGCTAGGATTACAGGCATGAGCCACTATGCCCTGCTCATTCCTGCTTTTAAAGGGAATACCTCTATTGCTCCTTAATTATGTATAGCACTGACTGTTGGTATGAAGCATGAATGAATTATTTAACGTGGTATGAAAGTTTCCTTTTGTTTCGTTTTAAATGTTTTTATTAGAAATTATTAAATTTCGTTCAGTTTCCCTTTTGCTATCTATTTAAATAAATGACCTTAATGATAATAGCTAATTAGGTACCAAGCACATTCACTCATTTAATCTGTCCACACAACTGGACATCTTGATTCGAGAATTTTATCAGCCTCATTTTATAGAGGAGAAAAGACAGACACAGAAAGGTTAAGTAATTTGCCAAAAATCATACAGCTTTAAATTGAAAGAGCCCAATCTGGCTCTAGAACCCACTCTTTGGATCACTATTCTATATTGCCTTCTTGTATCTACATTTTGCTTCTTTTTAAAAATTTTATAATATTACAGGGGTACAAATGCTTTTGGTTACATGTATCAATTTTGTTATGCTAGAGTCAGGGTTATAAGTGTGCCCATCACCCAGATAGTGTTCATTGTACCCATTAGGTAGGTTACATAATAAAATGGTAATGAATTATATGCTTATTTTTCTAAGGTTAATATAATTTAAAAGCATGATAGTGAATATTTTTATACCAAATAGGATTAATGAATTTATACTAATTATAGCCCTATACAAATTTAAATAATTGATAGACCCGCCCCCCATAATTCAGTAGTTGGAATAAACTTATCTTTTATTTTTGGCATGTTCTTTTCATGCATTCATGTGTCTTTTTGCCACTAAATTGCTGATACCCTTTTATTTTCCATTATATCTTTTTCACCACTATTAGAGAATGAATGTAATTTAGTGTTTTATGTGACTGTTTACCTCTTTAAATATTGAAATATACTGAAGTAACATGGGTATTTTTACTTTTCATGTAACAATTGTCTTCTACCTTTTTAAAAATAGCTTCTTAAGTAATAGTTAAAATTTTATGGTATATTTCTTAGAGATTTTCCTTAGGAAAATCTAGGAAACTAAGTCTTCAACTTGGGCAGTTTAGAGGGGGAATTATTTTGTTTTACATATACAAGATTAGACTTTGATATTATTGTTTATATGTTATAAAGAAGGTGCTGTTTTTGCAGAACTTAGTTATGTCCCCATAGACCAGAGAGTTCTCTCTGATAAATATGATCCTCCTAGGACTTGGAATCTGTGGTTGCTGTGTTGCCTCTGGTAAGGTTAGAATCTGCATAGTAACTGAGCTGAGCACATTTCTTCTGTGGCTATTAGCAGGGATGGAAGAAAGTGTGCAGGTCACCTCTGGGACGGGAACATGTACAAAAGGTACTGCTGCCTTGACTCCTGGCATGGGAGGCTGGGCTGGCTCTTGTCCCTGGATGCTTTGAATGAGACGTGTTGGCAGCTGTCCAAATTGGAAATATACCTTCTCAGGTTCCAGACCTACCTTGGCTCTAAGGGCTGTGTATGAGGATAGCAGCACCTGGGGTGGATGCCTGCTTTGCCACAGATCAGTCTCCTGCCTTGAGAGCCGTGCTGCTTATCTGTTGACAGTCTGGGAGCAGATTGCCAAATACAGGTCAGGAGGTATATATGACCTGTAAAAGGATCCTCTGCTTTTCCAATTAGGCTGTTCAAGTCTTGAGCTTTATTTCAGTTTAATGTTTGGTTAACAGTTTTGATGCCTAGTCAAAATTTAGTAATGCATTTGTTTGAGAGACTATGGTCTGTATCAGAAGTTGATAGTGCTACCTGTAAAAAGGAATGGAAAGTTACCTTTTCGTGGACTTGACCAGTGTTTTCCTAATAATATTAATTAGTAACATTTGCAAGGTAGTTTGAATCCTGATATTTAGAGCACACATTGTGTTTTTTGTTTTGTTTTCATGGAATGTGTAGCATATCATTACTTTAAGATTTCGTCTTCTTCATCTTTTAATACTGAGTTCAAAATGAAAATTTTTTTTGTCCTGGTCTTTGTCCTTCACTGATCCCCCCAATACCTGTGACTACTTTGTGTCACTACTTTAAATATTTCTGTACATTGCAGTGTACTTGTCTTTCTCTTTTAGTGGGTTGTAAACACCCTGTTAATAGATGTTCAATTAATATAGATGCTCAGTTGCTGGGTATGGGGTTGTGTGCCTGTAGTCCTAGCTACCTGGGAGGCTGAGGCAGGAGGATCCCTTGAGCCCAGGAGTTGGAGGCTGCAGTGAGCTGTGATTGTGCCACTGCACTCCAGCCTGGGTTACAGAGTGAGACCCTGTCTCTGTAAAAAATATAAATAAATAAATAAATAAATGCTCAATATAATAAATGTCTATTCAGTAAAAACAATTTCGTCCTAAGTTTGAACTATGAATATATTATCTACTTCTTTTATAAATTATTTTCTCCAAATATAAATTCTAGGTCATCCCATTAACATAAACTCTTTTAGAGGTAGAGGTAGTGAGATTGAGATAGTCAAGGGTTTAATGAGCCAGGGCACTTAGAATATTACTTCGGGGGTGGGTGGGGGGAAAGAACAATTAGCAGCAATGATTAGAAAGGGTTTTTTAGGGAAAGTGAAACAACTGTAGCTGACACTATTTCCTTAAAAAATTTTAGGCTTTGTTTCTTTGCACAACTAATAGGATTAGAGCAATCGTTTAAAAAAATTAGAAAGCTAGTTTCAGTAATTTGTGCACATTCTTCTTTTTTTCTTTTTTATAAAACCTCCATCCTTAGGTTTTGTGTACTATTTTTTTTTTGGCCGGAGGGTTGGACAAGTCTATGTAAGAAAGATTGTTGTAAACACGTATACATTTATAGCACCAATTTGAGTTTTCATAGAATGTATTATTTTTTGGATGAAAGTTATTTTAACAGTAACAGTGTTTTTTTCCTGGTTATAAAAGTGATAGATATTGTTTGGAAAATTTGAAAAATATAAAATATGTAAAGGAGAAAATAAAAATTTATAATGCTACCACTTAAAAATATTAAGTATTAATATGTTTATATATTCTCTATTTTTAAAAATTTTATTAATTCTAACTTCTAGCCAAATAAAATAAATACGCTCTATTTTCAAGGTTTTTTCCTTTGGTAATTAACTGTAATTTATCTGGAATTTTGGAATGTGGTTGGAAAGTTTTTTTAAAATTGCAATATTTAATCACTTTCCCTTATCTTACCACTGAGAAAGAAAAATATGACCTTTTGGATTGTTATTAGGGAAGGTTTTTGAAAAAAATTCTTTATATTCTGTATTAAAGCCCCATAAATCTTTTTGAATAATATCTTTTACATTATGTTTATTTTAAATTAATTAACTAATAAGTGAATACATTCTTTCACTAACAAATCAAAATAATCCAGCTGTTGACATTACCTTAGGTTACCACCTGGTTACACTTCTCTATTCAGAAACTCAGCACTGCTCTCATTTTGATGTGTATACCTCTGTATCTTTTACTAGAATTTACATTTTTAAACTTGTAGAAATGTGTGGTTTTGTATGTATTTTTTTTTATCCTGAGAGATCTTGTACTTACAAAACATTTGCAACTTCTTTTTTTTCATGTAACAACAGGTCTTAGATGTCCATATTGAAAGGTAAAGGTCTACCTTACTATTTTTAATTATTTCATCGTTGTCCATAGTCTAGATAGAGCATAATTTATTAAACTATTTGTTTTAACTGATAGATATTTAGATTGCAGTTTTTCTCATACTTACAGGGCTACAACAAGTCCTTGTTGCATACTAAGAAATGCTTGTTCAGAGGATTTACCAGGTTATAGTTTCACTAACAGTGAGAACAAGTCAATGTTATAGTGTATAAATTTTTGCCATTGTGATGGGTGGAAAAAGTATTTCATCATTTTTTAATTATATATATTACTATCTCCGTTAAGGGAAAATACCCGAATTTGATGATAAAGATGGATGAGGTATGGTTTTCTGACATAAGTCTTTACACAGGTATGGCTGGCTGTCTGAATCATAGACTTTTGTGTTTAAACAGTTTAAAAAAAGTTGAATTTGTGATTTTATATGAAGAAACACTTCTCAATTCCCCCCAATTCATTTCAATTTAGTTTTTATTTGACTCAAGCTGTAAGGCAAAAAAAAAAAAAAAGTATTTTTTGCTCTTTGGTTTCCACAATCAGATGATTTGAAGGCTAAGACCTTGGGAAACATTCTGAAACTTGACAAAACACAGTTTGTTTAATACAATATGAAGCCAAAATACCATATTTTATTCTGATTTAAAGGAATGGAGAAATAAGCATAAATTTTAAAGTGATTTGGAAAGCAGGCAAGTAATGAATTAGAATTCAGACACACTGGAGGAAAAAAAAGCTTTGAAAATGAACCGGAATATAAGCTAATCATTTCCCTAATTATTCCTACTGCCATTTTTTATTTATAGAGTTGGGATCTTGCTCTGTCACCTAGGCTGGAGTGCAGTGGCACAATTACAATTCACTGCAGCCTTGATCTCCTGGACTCAAGTGATTTTCCCGCCTCAGCCTCCTGAGTAGCTGATACTAGAGGCACATTCCACCATGCTGGGCTAATTTTTAAAATTTTTTGTAGAGATGGGGTTTTGCTTTGTTGCCCAGGCTGGTCTTGAACTCCTAGTCTCAAGTGATCCTCCTGCCTTGGCCTCCCAAAGTGCTGGGATTACAGCCGTGAGCCACTGCTACTGACCCCTACTGCCATTTGACTTTGTTTGCTAATTAAATTCTTACTAAAAAATGCTTTTTAAAACTATGTATTTTAAAGAGTATGTTTGAATATTTTTATTGAAAGTTATCTTTCATTTTTGATACTTTATTATAATGGGTCAGTTTCACTTTAGGAACTATATTTTATGGTCATTAACATTTTGGGGTAAAGATCACTGTTAAAATAGGACACTAAATATGTGCTGTAAATGCTACTGATGAGTTTTTTGTTCTTTACAGAGATAAGGCAAAGTATATGCTGGATTTGAAATTTTATAAAGATGAAATAATAATAATAACACATTTGTTTCCTTGGAAACTTTAATCTTAGTGTCTAAGACTATATTGTTTATACAGGTTCTAACTGAACATATAGATGTGTTTAGCCATTTGGGTTGAAGAGGGCATTCACTACTCATCTGTTCAATGAACAAATATTTAATAATTCCCTGTATATTATATACTGTGTTAGGTGCTGGCTGTTTATGAATAAGCAGGTTGTGGTTCTTGTTTTAAGCTCTAAGGAGAGATTAAAATTTAACAACATAGCAGAGAGAGACTAAAGCTATGTAAAGTTAAAAACAGGTACAGAGTAAGGAGCACCTAATCCTGAGAAGGAATATGATGGAGACTTCAAGGAGGAGGCGAGATTTGCTTAATTTTTGAAGCAGTGAGTAGAAATGCATATGTGAAAAATAGGGGAGAGGGCTTTCTGGTAGGAGGAGTGCAAATTGTGTGCATGGAATGGTGACTCTTCAGTGTGTTTCGTGCACATACTAAGTGCAGAGGATACCCTTTGAGAATTTGACCCACTTGGTGCAATGAGAGGGATACTGTCTGAGTGCCTCCATCTCCAACATGGAGTTGACATGTTGATCCCTGCTGGTGATAACTCAGCTTTCCAGGTTTTCGAGATTGCATGTGTTTCTTCTAGTGTCACCTGGCGAAACTGTTTCTATTCGAGATAAGATAAGACAAAGGGATGGGGGGAGTGGGGTATCACCTAAACCGCACATGGACAGATGAGGACCTGTGCTGGAGTTCAGAGTGAAACTAATTGTTCTGAGTCAGTAACCTTACTCCAAATATTAAAGTGAGGTGAGTCTTTTATGTGTGGGCAGGACAATGCAGATGACTTTGGAATGGGTTTCACAGTTCTTTGGCTTAATGGAATTTTCATAAACAACACTTCTCTTTGCATTTTGAATCTGAATTTGTATTAGGAATTTTGTTGGAAATTAGTGATGGATTGAAATGCAATTACTATTCATTAATTAGCTGACTTTGTATCAGTTTAAAATGGTTTTATGTTGTGGATTTAACTTGGTTCCTGTCCCTTTACTTACCCTTTTATTCAAGATGATGGTGTCTTATTGCTGCTGCTTCCATGGAATCTTGGTTTTTTTAAGAAATTCTTTCTCTATAGCTGGTTGAAAAGAAAAGTTAGAAAGAAAAAGATTTATGCTGTATTTAATATGGTGACTATTACAGATCTCCAGTTTCTCCTTTGCTTGCTAGTCATTTAGCTTATCATGCTAAATAACATTTTCTTAACTAGTTTGTTGCTCTTGTTGTTAAACTTTTCATCCTTGCTATGATATCCCATCCCTAGATTCAAGTTTCCTTTCTCTTCTTTCTCTTTTTCCTTTTAAGCCTGTTTTCCATCTGTCCTTGTTTTCTTGCCCCATATCTATTATTTTTGTGCTTACTATCTCTTAAGCTGAAAACAGTTTCTCTCTGTTTGTCTGACCAAGTATCCTGACTGTCTTCATGGACCTCTCTGAAATCTACTTGTTGCAAATTTAGCTTTTTCACAAAAGAACTGGTGGTAGTCTTTGATATCCCCAGATAGCTGTTTAGTCTCTCTTTCCTCAAAGTGCCTCTGATTTTCTCCCAGTTTTAGTTTTCTCTATCCTTTGGGAAATAGCCTACAGGCTCAAGGTCTTGTTCTGATTTTGAATGGGAAATATTTCAAAATATTTTGAAATATATTCAATGATTTTGAATGGGAAATATTTCATGGTTCACATGATTGGGTTCACTGAATGTGTAACCCAACTTGTGGAATTAAGGCATTGAAGTAGACTTGTTAAATTGGGCTTTCAACATTCCTCCCTTTGTCTCTTCCTGTATTTTGGTGACAGATCACAGGGTGGATGGTGTTATTTTAATAATGAAAATATTACAGAGGCGGTAGTTCTGCCTCTAAGATGGCACTTGATATCTCATTTATTATTGCCATTTTAAACATAGCATTTGTTTCAGTAATATTGGCACATACCATAATTAGGGCCTTGGGCTGTGTCTGAAAGGTCAATAAAATTGATTACTTTGAAAATAAAGGCAGGCTTTTCTGTTTTGATTATTATTTAGTGTTTGCAGGCATTGCTGGTAGAGTTGGAAATTTATCTAGATCAAAATACAGTTACATGACCTTTACTTGTATTTGTGAGTCTTCTAAGTGGGAAGGAGCAAAACAGTAGGCTGTGTTTTAGGGAGAAGTCAGATTTCTGCCTTAAAGTTGAAGAGATGAAGAAGTTTGAATATGGTTCTTGTTTATCAAAGATTGCCTTCAGGGGGATCATGGTGGAAGGATCTTTTGCATGAGAGGCCTGAGAGATCCTGAATGGGGGAGAATTTATAATGAGGGGCTGGGGTTTGAGAGGGAAGTTTGAAATAACCAGGTTTGGGCCTGGAGAATGGAGGTGAAGTTGAGAGCCAGAATTAATAGTGTAATAGAATCAGGCTGAGGAAAGCCAAGACCATGGGATGTGGCAGTAAGAAGGAGAACAAGTGAAAAGGAAGTTTGTACCTTAAAGAGGCAAAGAAAAAGAGAGTGGAACAGAGGAATAAAGCATCAGCCTGCTGGAGATTGAGGGGTGTTGCTGTAATTTGAAACTTTGTTATGGATAAACTGAAATCCATTTGTTGCTTAATTTGTTAATCCTTGGAATTTGGTAGAGGAGGGACAAGTGTAATGATGTGAGGAGTTACTTTGTAATTGATTATGTTTTAGTATTCAGTGCACACCACACCTTTAATTGTTCTCCAAATATGGATTTATTATATGTAAAATATTTTCATTAACTAAATATAAATTTTCATTTATTTATCTAGTCATTTATTCAGTAGATATTTTATCAAGCACTGACTGCATGTCAGGCTCTTGCAACTCAGGAAAAGGGAGAGAGAGATGTACAATCTATTCTATTGCTGGATAAACAGGAATGGGTTCAGTATAATGTGGAAGTTGTATTGGATCCTGTGTGGTCTTTCCCAAGTTAAACTTTTGAAGTACAGAGTAGCAATCTTTCTTATATAGAAAAAGAAAGTTATGGCAGCATATAAGTCATAAGAAAAGGTGAAAATTCTCCTGAATTGCGTTCTTTTAGGGAAAGTAGTATAGTGTAGTAATTAAGACCATAAGTTCTTAATTTGTCAGATTTACGCATCTTTTCCTTTGTGGTGAATGTTGTTTTGGGTCCTGTTGTTTTTTTTTTTGCTGCTGCTGTTCTTTTTTTTTTTTTTTTCCTTCTTCTTCTTCTTCTTTGTTTTGTTTTGTTTTGTTTTTTTGAGTTACAGTCTCATATATTGCCCAGATTGGAGTGCAGTGGCTGTTCACAGGCCCCATCATTGTACACTACAGCCCCGAACTCCTGGGCTCAAGCGATCCTCCTGCCTCTCAGATAGTAGAGACTACAGGCGTGTGCCACTCTTGGGTCCTGTTTTAAGTTGTTTCCTCTTCTGAGATCTTGAAATAATATCCTATATGAACTTATAGAAGCCTTATTGTTTGCCTTTCACATGTAGATTTATAACCCACCTGTGTATATTTTTGTGTATAATATGAGCTAGGGCTCAAGTTTTATTTTTTCCCCCCCAGATGGATTTCCAGTTGTCCCAGTAGCATTTACTGAGAAGTTTATCTTTCCCCTTTGTTCTGCATTGCCTACTTTTGTTGTAAATCAAATACATATTCATATTTATGAATCTTTGTTCTATTTCATTTGTCTGTTCATACACCATTATCACACTGTCTTATTATTGTAGCTTTATAGTAAATCTCATCTTCCCATCTAGTTCTTCTTCAGGAATGTCTTGGCTATTCTTGGCCCATATAAATTTTAGAATAAGCTTGTCAAGTTCTCTTCCAAAAAAATCTGTTGGAATTTTAATTGGAATTGCATTGAACCTAGATATCACTTTGGAGAAAATTGACATCTTCAAGTATTGAGTCTTCTCATCAAGGGTCATATGTATTACTTAATTTATTAAGATCCTTGTTAATTTCTCTTAATGTTTTATAGTTTTCTATGTAGTGTTTTTATATATTTTTTCTTTTAACTTTTATTTTGCTCTAATTTTATGCTTTCGGAAGAGTTGCAAGAACAGTGCTATACAATGAATTCCTACATACCATTCACCTAGATTCCTCAAATGAACACTTTACCACATTTTCTTTATCCTTCTCTCTTTTTCTATACATATACAAATACACACACACACATCTCACACTTACAACTTTTTTCCTGAACTTTTTGAGTGTAAGTTGTAGACTTACATGCTGCACTCTTACCCCTAAACACTGCAGTGTGTATTTCCTAATAACAGTTATTCTCCTTCCTGATCACAGGTAACAATTATCAATTCTGTTGTTTAAAATCTGCAGGTTTTCTTCAGAGTTTACAGATTGCCCTACATATGTCATTCATAGCAAAGATAAGTCCCAGATTATATGTTGGATTCACTTGTCATGTGCTTTAGTCATCTGGAACAGTTCTTTATTTTCCTTTGTGTTTCATGACCTTGAAATTTTGAATAATTCAGTTATTTTGTAAAAGTGCTTCTCAGTTTGGATTTGTGTGATATTTCCTCATGATGAGGTAAAGATTATATACTTTCGGCAGGAGTACCAGATAACTGGTACTATGTCTTTAACAGAACTTTGATCATTTGGTTAAGGTGGTGTCTGCCACCTTACATGTAAAGTTACTGTTTTCTGCTTTGTAATTAAATTAATAAGTATCTCTGGGGTGATGCATGTATTTTAAAATTAGATTTATTTATAGATATTTTATATTGTTTGATATTGTAAGTGGTGTTATTGGATTTTTTAAATTTTATAACTCTTTCTTGATGGTATACAGAAATGTCATTCATTTCTGTACATTGATCTTATACCCCATAAACTTACTAAGCCAATTTATTGTAATTTATCTGTATATTTAAAGAACATTTGTTTTAGTACCCTCATATCTGCAGTTAGGAAAGTTTTACTGCTTCCTTTTCAGTCCTTATATCTCTTTCTTCTTTTTCTTGCCTTGCTGCACTAAGCCCTGAAGTAAAGTATTGAATACAAGTGGTAGCAGAAATCCTTACCTTGATTCTGTTCTTAAAGGGGAAGTGTTCCAAATTTTACCTATAAGTATGATTTTTCTTTTTCCATAGACACGTAGGTCAATGTAAAGAATTTACTTTCTCTGTATAGTTTCCTGAGGGTTTTTCAAAAATCACATTTGGCTCATTTGAATTTTATCAAATGTTTGTTTGTACTGTTACTGTGATGAATTCTAGTGATTTTTCTGAAGTCATATTTGTTGAGGTGCAGTTTACATACAGTAAAACTCACCTTTTTAGGAGTACAGTTTGAGATACAGAATAGTTCCATTTCTCCAGAAAGTTCCCTCATGCCCCTTTGTAGTCAATTCCATTTCCCTTTTTTTAGCTCCTGACCACCACTCATCTAATTTCTGTCATTATAGATTAGTTTTGCCTATTTTAGAATTTCACATAAGTGGAATCTTATACTATATATTCCTGGTTTATAATGTGTTTCACTTAGCCTAATGCTTTTAAGATTCATCCATGTTGTGTGGCTACTGGTAGTTTGGTCCTATTTGTTGCTGAGCAGTTTTCCATTATATAGGATATTTGTTTATCTGTTCATTTGTTGATGGATGTTAGAATTATTTCCAGTTTTGGGTAATTACTAATAAACGTGTTATAACTATTCACATATAGGTCTTTGTGTGGATGTTTTTCTTGGGTAAATATGTGGGAGTAGGATTTCCAGTAATGATAAAAAATATATGAGAGTTCCAACTGTTGTGCATCCTTGCTAGCATTTGGTATGGTCAGCTTAAAAAATTTTAGCTTTTCTAGTGGGTGTGTAGTGGTAGCTTATTGCTATAATGTCAAACATCTTTTTCTGCCCCTCTTTGACATCCATAATAATTTTGAATAAATGTTAAAACAAGATTGTGTTCCTGGAGTAAACCAAGTTTGGTTGTAATATATTATACTTTTTACTTATTGTTGGATTTGTCTTGCTAATACAGTTAGCCCTTTTTATCCATAGGTTCCACATCTGTGGATTCAACCAACTGTGGATTGAAAATATTTGAAAAAAAATTGCATCTTGCTGAATATATACAGGCATTTTTTCTTGTCATTATTTCTTAAACAATACAATATAACTATTTACATATATTTACATTGTATTAGGTATTATAAGTAATCTAGAGATTATTTAAAGCATATGAGAGGGTGTGCATAGGTTATATACAAATGATATGCCATTTTATATGAGGGACTTGAGCATCCACAGAGTTTGGTAGCTATGAGGGATCCTGAAACCAGTGCCCTGTGGATACTGATGGGTGACTATATTTTGTTTATGATTTTGTATTTGTATTCATGAGTTTTATTATTAATAATCAAGGTTACTCTGCCCTTAGAATGAGTTGTGGAATTTTTTGCATGAGAGTTGTATAAGATATGTGTCATTAGGTATAAGTTGCTGGTGAAGCCAAATGGCCTTGGTGTTTTCTTTGTGGGAAGGCTTTTTTTTCCGTTCTCTTTTTTTTTTGAGACAGAGTCTGGCTAGAGTGCTATGGTGGTGTCAGCCTAGCTCACAGCAACCTCAAACTCCTGGGCTCAAGCAATCCTTCTGCCTCAGCCTCCCGAGTAGCTGGGACTACAGGCATATGCCACCATGCCCGGCTAATTTTTTCTCTATATATTTTTAGTTGTCCAGATAATATCTTTCTATTTTTAGTAGAGACAGGGTCTCGCTATTGCTCAGGCTGGTCTCAAACTCCTGACCTTGAGCGATCCTCCCGCCTTGGCCTCCCAGAGTGCTAGGATTACAGGCGTGAGCCACCAGGCCCGGCCTGTGGAAAGGCTTTTAAATACAGATTTAAGTTTATGGACTATTCATCTTCTATTTCTTCTTTTGCTAATTTTTATAAGTTATTATTTTACTAGGAGTTTGTTCATTTAATCTAAAATTTAAAATTTCAAGCTTATTAGTATAAAGTTGCTAAAAATATCCTTATGTTTTTTGATATCTGCAGGATCTGTTTTCATTCCTGGCATTGGTTATTCCTGCCTTATATTTCTTTAACAGTCTTGCCAGTACTCAACTTACTTTTATTAGTCTTTTCAGTGGATCCAGAACTGCTGTGTTTTATGTTGGGTAAATTAGAATTAAACTTGCTAATGAACCTGCAAAGGCAGATGAAGATGTTGCAAAGACATTTCTATATGTATTACAAATCTGATTAAAGAAGTCTGGATTATATTTTGATTTTGATGAAACTCATTTCATTACTATTTTTTAATAGTCTGACACAAAGTTGCAAAGATTTTTAATAGTCTCCCCTTATTACTGTTTTTTCCATAAGCCTTGTAGGCAGTTTTGTAGAATGTAAAAGGTTTGTTTTATTGTACAAGAAAATGCAATAAGATGGTATTATATAAGAAGAGATACACAGACATGAATGGCTCATTCTCCTTGTAGGTTTGGAGGTAAGGAAAGGCTTCAGAGAAAAGGAGATGAGTGGAGAACTCAGAAATGGTGGGAGCAGGATCACAGAGAGAGCACCTGTGAGCACATATGAACCAGCATGGGTATTTGGCAGTGCCATGGTGTGTGTGATTAGAGAGGTTTGGTAAAAATGAGGTTGGAGAAGAGGTACAGTCCAAGTTACAGAAAGCCTGATTTCTGCCCTGTTCAAGGCATTGGACTATAATCTCCTGGTTTTCTCACTTTACTCCATAGACTGTTCTCATCGCTGCTGCTGGAATATGGGGAAGCTAGGAGTCTCAGTTCAGGACCACCTAACTTCTGTCATACAGAGTGGCTTCACTGTCTCTGGGTACATTTCTGTGTAAGGCAAAGATTCTGGTTAAAAGAAAGGTGTTTGTAAACTATTATAAATATTGGAGAAACTTTGACACATTTTAAGATGGGTAGATTTGCAATTTAGAAATTTTCACTTTGTTGGCACTGTGGAAAATAGCTATTTTCCTATTAAGGCTTTTTTTTTCTCCTCCTTAAGGCAGACTCTTTGGTAAAAGATAATTTCTTTATGAAAAAACAAAATGAATTTGATCATTTCCCCCACTTTGCTGAATTGTTTTAAGGTTAATTGGGTATTTCTCAGAAAATAATGTATATAGTAGTATAATATAATAATATAATATAACTAGATATTTAATATTTAGTTACTAAACTCAATATTTTATTAGATAATTTACTACACGGTAATTAAGATCCTTTTGGCGAAGATCCAGCCACAAGGATCCTTTTAGCAAATATGGCTATTATTTTACAATGGCAAAGATTATTTTAGTAGAAATAAAAGACAATTTTATAACTTAGATTTGAGGAAGCTTCTATTTGCTTCTATTTATTTTCAGATTATATACAGCAAAATGGATGCAAATAGTAATATTAATTACTCAACCATTTTCTCTTGGGAAAATATTGGGTAAATAAAATATATAAGAAAAGTTGAATTATATTCACATTTTTTGGAATAAATATGTAGGACTAAAAATTTGTTTCTGATGCCTATTTGAATATTTCTGGATACAGTGAGTTCAGCAGGTTATCTGTGGTGCACTCTGAACCCCTGGGTATGTGCAATATCTACGGAGGGTTTTTTATGTCCTTGGCTTGAGGATATCAGATATCCCAGTCATCAGGGTTCTTCACATTAGTGGGAAGTGTAAGGCTGGTGGCGGGCCCCCCTCCCGAAAACCCTTACAGGAAGAACATGGGTAAATACAAGTAATAACATTTTCTCAAGCTCTGATGGAAGAGCATGTGGGGCATACAGTGGGAATACAGGTGAGAAAGAGTGGTGGGAAGAGATTGGACTGAGGCAGGAGAAGCTCAGAGAAAGGTGATGGCAGAGCTTGGTTCTGGAATGATTTTGTCAGAGGAAACTGTCAGGGTGGCAGTCTGTCCTCCGTTCTTGGTGTGCTCTTGGCCCAAGAATGACCAGGCACACTAAAGCTTCAAGTCCAGACTATCATTTTGGAAAAATCACCAGCAGGGCCAATATGACAGGAGTAACCCCAGGCAGGAAGCAGTTTCACATGAGCAGCTCTTTATTGTAGAACAAAATGGGTTTGTCTTTGAGAGTGGAGAGAGACAGACCGACTCAGTCTCTGACTGATGATTGATTGATTGATTGACTGACTCTTCTCTCTCTGTCTCTCTCTCTGAATTCTCGGATTGTTTCCTTTTATTGGCCTGGTCTGGGGGAGGAGGTGTGGGATATTACCGAATGATGAACAGGTATTCTCAAAATTTCATCTGCATTTATGACCTCCCTCTCTGAAAGCACCCCTGCCTCCACCAGGGGAGGATGAACCACAATGTAGAGATTTAAGCTAAGGACGTAATAATAATTACCCTTAGGTTACTCTAGGTCACTTCCCAAATCCTATCATGCCTGGGATGGGGAATTCCCAGATTGATAACCATTCCCTCCTTCCCCGGGTGTAGCGGTTGCTTGAGATAGGATTAAGGATGGGGCAGCACCAAAGTGGGACACTTGCCCTTATCCTTCTTCCCAGGAGGGAGCAATTGCTGGAGACAGCACCAAAGCAGGGCACCCTTGTCCCTAGAAGAGCTGGGGGTTCTATCTCCCTAACAAAACTGTTTGAGCTAGAGTGTGGAGATGGGATCAGTCTGAAGTACTTGGAGAACTCAGAATAGTTGAGAAGGCTGGAGTGTGGACCTGAGGAAGGAGATGAGAAAAAGTAGTTACCTAAAGAAATAAAATAAAAGCAATAACGAATGCTACTCTGTATGCTACAAGTAGTTGCAGCTGATGGAATGAAGAAAGATGCTTAGAGGTCTCTAAGACTCACTTGCTATTGAGATGACTAGTTTCAGGGCATCAATCTCAAAGTACTTTCTGCCTCTGAAATTTGTACTGGGCTCTTTAATCCATTATGGTATCAGGTTTCATTATATCCAAAACACTATCAATTCTTAAGGTACACAATTATTTTACATACTGCTAAGAAAGAAAAAAAAAAGTAAGTAATGACACACCACTGAATGTTAAATTTATCTTAAACATGTTAATGTGTGATAAAGTGCATATTAAATTGTTGAGTTATATGGCATTTTGTTTAGTCCTCACAGCAATAGTTTTATGTAGCTATTGCCTCCCATATGTAATGGCTCTTTATGGTAGCTCTTACTGAATAATTAAACCTGTGGTTGTTGACTTTTCAAATGCTGAATTACACTGTGCTATAGTTTAGTTAACTCTCCTTTATCGTTAAATATTGAACTTACTTCTAAGTTTTTTCTTATTTTCTTTTTCTCATTCTTTCTCCTCTTCCTCCCCACCATGCTCTTCTCCTCCTCAACCATCTCCTTCTCCTCCTTTTAACTACCACTTGAGAAATTAGCTTTATAAACTTCTTTTTTAAAATTCATTTTTCTTTTTTTTTTTTTTTTTTGAGACAGTGTCTTGTTCGGTTGCCCGGGCTAGAGTGCCGTGGCGTCAGCCTAGCTCACAGCAACCTCAAACTCCTGGGCTCAAGTGATCCTCCTGCCTCAGCCTCCCAAGTAGCTGGGACTATAGGCATGCGCCACCATGCCCGGCTCATTTTTTCTATGTATTTTTAATTGGCCAATTAATTTCTTTCTCTTTTTAGTAGAGACAGGGTCTCGCTCTTGCTCAGCCTGGTCTCGAACTCCTAATTTTTCATTTATAATTGATAGATAATTATACATATTTATAGAGTACAGCGTGATGTTTAAATGTATGTATGCATCATGTAATGATCAAATCAGGGTAATTACCATCTCCATCACGTTAAACATTTATCATTTCTTTGTGGTGATAACATTCAAAATATTCTCTTCTAGCTATCTTGAATACACGATGTCATTTGCTATAGTCATCCTACTGTGTAATAGAACACCAGAACTTATTCTTCCTGTCTGACTGTAATTTTGTACCTGTTGATGAACCTCTCTTGGTCCCCTCTCTTTCCCCCCTTCCTCAGCCTCTGGTAACCACTATTCTACTCACTACTTCATGAAATCAACTTTTTAAGATTCTGCATGAGTGAGATGTCACCATATTTGTCTTTCTGTGCTTGGCTTATTTCACTTAACATAATGACCTCCAGTTCCATCCATGTTGCTGTAAATGACAGGATTTCGTTCTTTTTTATGGCTGAATATTATGCCATTGTGTATATATACCACATTTTCTTTATCCATTCATTTGTAAATGGGCATTTAGGTTGATTCCATATCTTGTGTAAACTTCTTATTGTTTTCTTAAGGATAGATGCCTAGAAATAAGAATACTAGGTCAGAACGTCCACACATTCTTAAGATTCTTAATATATACATACAGCCATGTTGCTTTTCAAAACTATTGTACCAGTTTACATTTTCCATGACAGTGCTTAAAGGTCTATGTTCCACCCTACCTTTATCAGCGCTGAGTAGTACAATAAAATTTTTTCTAATTCTGTAGGCAAAAATAGTATCTCAATTTAATTTATGTTTTTTCGATTGCTGGTTAGATTGATGACTTAATCACATTAATTATTTTTTTTTTGAGATAGGGTCTTGCTCTGTTACCCTGGCTGGAGTGCAGTAGCTTGATCCTAGCTCACTGCAACCTCTAACTCCTAGGCTCAAGTGATCCTTCTGCCTCAGCCTCCTGAGCAGCTCAGATTATAGGCTTGTACCACTTCACCTGTTTTATTTTTACTTTTTGTAGAGATGAGATCTTGCTCTTTGCCCAGGCTGGTCTCAAACTCTTGACCTCAAGTAATCCTTCCACCTCGGCCTTCCAAAGTGCTAGGATTACAGATATGAGCCACTGTACCTGGCCCTCATTAATTTTTTTAGGTGTTTATTGGTATATAAATTTCTGGCATTTTTTTTGTGATTATAAGTAGATTAAGTATAGATATAATTATGCAAGTATAAATGATATTTTTAATTACTAGATTAATTTTTCTCCCACAGTAGCATAATAGCTAAATTTTTAATTGTAAAGAATAATTAATGCAATCAGAAGAGTTTAGAGTCCCGTGAATTTTTCATTTTGATCTCTTGCTCAGTTGTGGGATATTCTAGGTGAGATTTTATATTTTATGGAATTATGAACTTAATTTGTATAATGTTTATGGTCCTGTTAATGCTGGGATAAAATTATAGTGATTTCCATGCATTGTAAGGCTGTGAAACCTGATTAAGTATCTGACAATTATTAAAATTGTAATAGTATATGCTAAAAATGTAGTAAGATACAGATATGCTGTCTCAAGTGGTAAAAAAACTTTGAGTCTTAAGTGGTAAAACATAGATTCTGCTACAGTCCTTTCCTCTTGAGTTTATTCTATTAGTAAAAAAGACTTGATCAAGGAAACTTTGATTTTTCAGTTGATTTAAGAATGAAAAAAATTATTTCTAACCTAATTATTCATAAGGATCTATTTGAATACTTGTGAAAGCAGAAGGATTTGGTGTGAACATTTTAAAAGGTTATTTTTGAGCTACACTAATTCTATTTTAAAATGGCTTTCAGCAATATATAATCCAGTGCATACTTGAGTACTTTTTTTGGAATAAAAAAATGAGATGTTAAGTGATTTATATTAAAATGCAGAATTTTTCTGTGGCAAAATATTTCTGTCAGTGAGCTTTCTTTTTTTATTTTAGCATATTATGGGGGTACAAATATTATGGTTATGTATATTGCCCTTCCCCCCCCCCCCCGAGGCAGAGCCTCAAGCATGATGTCAGTGAGCTTTGATAGAAATAGATTTTAAAAAAATGTAGAGGGGTTGGCACAGTTTAGTTGACAGCCAATTGCTGGACAAAGGGGAGCCTTGTCTTGGTGCTCTGTATTATGTAGCTGTGGATGAGTCACTTAACTTCCCTGCTTGTTTTTGTATTTGGAAATGAAAATAATAACATTGGTTATTGATTGTATTATAAAAACAGTCAAATTCTGATATTCTCCTGAAAAGTTGGTACATCAATCAGTTATAATCACTGTTGTTATTTGGTTCTAAATTTTTGTTTTGTATTAAGATGAATTTATTTCATGGCTTGATCCACTCCGGTACATTTTAAGTGATTTTCCTTTAAAGATATTAATGAGTTACCCTGGATGATGAGATGGGTTTATCAGTATCTTATTAGTAAAAGAAGCTATTAGGTTATTCTTCAGAAGATAGGTTGGACTGTATAATTATTTTCTACAAAGGAGGAAAAGGGGAATTTGTACCACAGAAATTAAGATCCAAAACACTGATTTTTGTTATTGTGCCAAAAAATAACAACACTATTTTCTCTCTGGCTTATTCAGAGTGGTAGAGTTTCTTTGAACATTCCTATTTCTGTATCTGCTTTTAAAATCTAGTTGTAGAACTCATCATTTAGAATATAGCATTTGCAAATATTGAAATAAAGTAAAAATACTGAAGTTTTTTTGTGGGATTGTTCCCATGTGGTGGGTATAATGTGTGAAGAATGATCAGCAATAGTAATGGTTCTGATAGTTTGGGTACTTATATTTTTCCTTTTATGTGCTTTTTCATTTATTATATATATTTGAGCATTTCTATAAAACTTTCTTTTTATAATGATTTTAAAATTTAAAAGATCTCATGATTTTACTATACCCTAGGATTAATCCTCTTTTCCTTTAGGGAACATATTTCCAATTTTAATGAAAATTAGAATACAACGCAAGATGAAAGGGGAACCTAAAAAATGAAAATTAGAACAGAAGTCAGTGAGAACGTAATTTAGTTACCTGAAATGCATTTTATAGCAAACTTTTAAACATTAAGTTAAAATTCTTATATGAGAAATAATTAAGTATTGAGGCTTTAAAAACAATTAAAATGACAAATATGAAATTGTAAGATTAATAAACTTTATTAAACATTCTTAAGGCAATAATGAAAATAATTAACAGTGAATTATTTTATAAAGATTTTTTTGTTAAGCATTGGGATTCTTGTTAAACATGGAGAATTATCTGCATACATTTATATTTGTCTCCTGAAACTTCATTAAGATGACAGTATAGGAATTTAGAAAATAAAGAGTATAACTTTACAAGAGCAAAGAGATTAAAAGAGGCAGTAATAGCAGATGAGAAATTTCAACAAATTTTTGAAAGATTGCAAGATAGAGCAATATTATCTGACTTAGTTAAACAAAAGTATCTCTGCTTAGAAGAATGTGTAAGTTCTTGCAGAAGGGAAAACCCAACAAGAAGAAATCAAATCAAACTGAAAAATCCCTGAAAGGCTTAGGGTTGGGAAGTTCCAGTTACTACAGTAAGTGAGTGTGATGACTCAGGGTAAAAAATAGTGTATTTGGTTGAAAGGCAGTATATGAAGAGGTATTAGGCCTCCAGGTCTTTAACTGTATTGCTAAAGACTAGAGGTCTTTTTCCCTGGAAAACTGAACTTTATCAAAGGAAGACCAACAGATAATAGTTGGGAACATCCCTACAAAAATTTGGGTGCTGTTAAGTTATCCTAGAATAAAGTCTGTTAGGTCTCCAAATACTTACCTAGAGTTGCTAGTTAGCTATTTAGTGACTTTTAAATATGAATGGAAAACCAGATAGGTTGAGGAAAGCCTTTCCATGGAAAACAAATAGAAATAAAGGGAGAAAAGAAAAAAAGCAAGAAGAAGGAAACAGACAATGAAGGGGAACTAAAAATGTGACTGTAAAAATAAAATTTTCAGTAGAGGGATTAGAAAGTCAAGTGGAGGACGTTTCCAAGAAGGTGGAATAAAGGGATAAAGACATAGATAATAGAAGAGAAAAGAGGAGAAAATAAGAGTAGCAATCTCATAGAAATACAACATTAAATTATAGAGCTTTCAGAAAGAGAGCATAGAAAATAGGGAAAAACATTTTTAAAAATAGAAATAATATCAGAACATTCCTCAGCGTCGTATGATTTGTGCTTCCAAACTGAACATGTTCTCAAAATGTGTAGCATAATGAATTCAGGCAACACATACTCAGCCATGCTCCTATGGAAGTTTAGAGCAACCAGGATTATGACAAGGTCCTTCAACCTTTGGAGTCCTAGGGGAGAGAGGAAGAGGGATACAAATGATCAGAAACCTGAAAGGCATAGCAGTTCTGGATGCTAAATATACTGGATTATGCCCTCAAAATACTGTAGAAAAATGACTTTCAACCCAGAACTCAGTTATAATGTGTGTATTCAATCCATAATGTAAGTATGAAGGTAGAATAGAGATGTTTTGAACATTAAAGGACTCAAAAATGTACCCAGGAGAGAGTAGTGAAGTCCCGGAATGAGAGCTGGGCAGCAGCTTTAAAGAGCAATTAAATGGGGACTTGGGGGCAGGCACAGCGGTTGGTGATGCAAGCCTTTTTGAATAGTATATTTGGCTTTTTAAAAAATAAAATGTGTTCTTTTATCACTGTAAGAAAATCAACAGTACATCTTCATAAGTCACTATTAATATTTAATGGGATTTGTGATAGGATTGTTATTGTGAATACTACTTTGATGTGCACAACTAAACTGAAAGAAAAAAGCAGATTCAAGCATTGAGTGCAAAGAAGTTCATCCTTCCTGAAGAATACTCAGTAGTTCTAACAGATTCTATTCCAGGGTGGTACTTCTTGTGAATTGAGCCTAAATTGTAGCTGAGTTGAATTTTAATTGTTGAATAATCACTGTGTAATTAAGTCCAGAGTATGAATGAGATTATAACATAGTAACTGAGTACTTGAACTATTCTGACTTAAAGTTTTTGGATTTATCTGGCCTTAATAACTAGGGACTTTAAATAAAGTTGATACTGTAAAGATTCAAAATTGAATTAGGTGTAGGTGGAAGGCAGCAGCTTTAAAGGAAATCGTCCACAACTATGTTGGTGGTTAGGAGTAAAGGCAAAATGCCCAAAGCACAGTAGAGGAGGTTTTAATTGTGAGAGCTACTTTAAAAAAAGTTTGCTTACTTTTAACTCTGGGGAAACTGAAGCCTTTTGACCCTATAAATAACATTCTTTTGAGATGTTGTCATGCTTTATGAGCTGGGAAGACATAAGGAGCTTTGGATCATGTAATCAGTATTTTACATTTTAGGGTGATTGATTATTTTTGTTTGGTAAAAGTTAACTATTTGGATCACTTTTTAAGTGTCTTGACAAAACCCTTGTGGTTTCATCAAACACTTTATATAAAGGATTGTAGTAACGCATAAATTGTGTTTGTCTCAAGTCCTGCTTTGAAAAATCAAAAATCCAAGGGTATTATTTCACTAAAAGACATTCCCATTATAGTGTTTTATTGATTTGGCTACTTAGTGTAGGTTTATAGAAATCTACTTTGAAAAAACCTAACTCCCACCTAAAGCTTGCCAGCTATTTGGTTAAACTTTATATTTTTATCTATGTTTTGAGAATCTACTATATTACTATATTTCTTCAATTTTTATTAATCTAACGCATTCATGTGAAATGCTAACCTGGATGGCAAACGAGTAATATAGCTGATTTGAGGGATAGTTACAGTACAACAGATTGGAACAATCAGAAAATCTAGTTGCAGTAATAACATTAAAAGGTGATTACTTTATTGAATTTGCTATTTTAGTGGACTTATGACACAAAATCCCAAAATTTATGGCCAATTAATCTTTATATGTAAAGAATTAAATTTCTCATATACTTATTAAATTTTCTTTTAATTTGAAACAATCAGTTACTAAGCCTACTTATTTTTTATTTACACATTCACTAATTATTTGCTACTATCTGGTGCCCTATTTTTGTTGTTTTTTTCTCATCATATTAGATTCTTGCATACAGTCTCTTCTGCCAACAGTATTCTTTCTAATATGCAAATCTAATTAGATGGCTGTCCATTGACTGTAAGATAAAGAACCAGAGTTAAGGCTGTTTATACTTTGGCATGGATCTGTCTTTATCTATCGTTATCTTCCATTAACCTTTTCTCCTTTTCCCCCTCTCAGTGCACCCTCCAGTTATACTAAGTAACATCTATATCCAATATTTTAGCTTTCAGTTTCACATCTTTGAATTTCTGCTTTTGCTATTCATTGTCCAAAATACTCCTCCCTGCTTCTTTGTTGAAATACTTAGACCTTCAAGATCTAGCTTAATTTCTTCTCTCTAAAGCCTAAGTCCTCCTGGGACAACTTCATTCAGGCAATCAAATTAATCCTGTCGTGAGGCTCTCATATTAAGAGTATTTTACTTTGGCCTCTTATTTATGTGGAACACCTCAGTCAGGGAAGAACAAAGATGTTTGTAGGCAAGAGAGGGACAGGATGATAGATCGGGAAAAGCAATGTGGACATAAGTGGAATTAGAGCCTTATTTTTCTAATTTATCATCAATGTTTGAAATTTTAACATTAGTATTAAAGCATTAGTTCAAGGGCGTTCATAAGGCAAGCAAATGTAGACTTTTAAAGCAAGAAAACCTTTGTTTTTTTCCCCTCTAATTTTCATACTAAAAGGTAGCCTAGGGGTTTGAACCTTCATTTCAAGGAATTAGAATAGCTCGTTTCTTGATTTTTGCCTAAAACGTTTTGGGGTCTTAAGTTAGTGTTCTTAAATGGGGAAAAGATGAGGAAGGAGAAGGTGGACGTGAACTAACTTCACCCACTTTACCGTGCTTGGGGATAGTGGCACAGCAATGCTTCTCTGAGTACTTCCTCCCCACCCCAGGCATTTGGGTACCTGAGATATTATCACTTTGGTTATCCCACCTCCCAGTTAATTCAGATTCTTGTAATGGCCATGAGAGGTAACTTTGTAATTTTAGCAGGCCCTAGAATCTTATTTCTGTGGTTTTTTTTGGTGGGGGAGCAGAGTCTCACTCTGTCTCCCGGGTTGGAGTGCAGAGGCCCGAACATAGCTTACTGCAGCCTTGAATTCTTGGGCTAAAGCAATCCTCCCAGCTTAGCAACCTGAATTAGCTGGGGCTACAGGCATGTGCCACCATGCCCAGCTGATTTTTTTTTTTTGGAGAGACGAGGTCTACTGTGTTGCCCAAAGGCTGGTCTCAACTTCCTGGCCTGGAGTGATCTCTTGCCGTGGCCTCTTAAAGTGCTGGGATTACAAGCATGAGCCACTATGCTCGGCCTTGTTTTTTGTTTAGAAAAAGTATGCTTTTGTCTTTTTGTTAGGATGAGAAATATTAATTTTTTTTTCTGGTGCTGTGCCTGGCACATAATAGGAATTCAGTACATGTTTGTAGAATGCATTTGTAATCATTTCACTCCATGATTCAAAGCCCTGTCCAGGCTCCACTCTCCCCAAACAGTCCTACCATAAGTGTGTGGCATTATGTATTGAAAAGATGATTACATTTTGTAGGAAGACATATTTTTAAAATACTTATACAGTCTCATCATCCTATTGCTACTTAAAAACGTTTTTTATATTTATAATCACAAAATAAATATAGTTCCTCCAATTATAAAAGTGAGAAGAACTGAAATTAAGTGAATCACTCAACATTTTCTGTAGGCACTATTTCAGAATGAATTTTTCAGAGACTTAACATTTTAATGTTCTGATAGGTGCCTGTCCTACTGGTGGTTGGTAATTGAGAAATAAAAATGGTTCCTGAGGTCCATAAATATTTTTCAGTTTGTCCTTCCAAAAGCTAGTGACATTACTGTTGCCCACAAGGGTTGGGAAATATTATTAAGTTGTATGGCTATATATAGTTGTTGTATGGCTGACAACTTTTAATTCTGGGACACTCAACGGAGGACTAATTTTGTGAAAAAGATTTATTGAATCCATTAAACTTGCTTGCTTTTTTTTTAAAACCCAAGTGTCTGGAGGAAACAAGAACCATATATACTGTTTCTTTCCTAGTTATTAAGACTGCTCTGTCAAAGATCCATTTCAGTAAATAATGAGCTTTTGCGGAGTTCTCCTGTGAAGTGGGAATTCTAGCTAACCATCAACATTTACCTTCTTTTTCTTGGATTCTTATTTGCTTTATATTGAGTCACACTGAGACATGTTGCTGAGATCCTGCTGGTTCATTTGGCTCATCAGCTCTTACTTTTACCAAAGAAAATTCAAAATTGACAGGAGGCTGAACAAATGTGAATGGGTCAGCACAATCACTCAGAAAGGCCATAAGTTATGTTCTCTAACAAAATCAAGAGAGTTAGGACCTGGGAGCGCTGAAAGGTACTAAGGTTCCCATCTCAAGGGCCTTCAGGTACAAGTGGATCTCCTTAATCTATTTGCAGTATTGCAGAAAGCCCAAATGGAAGGTTTATATTTGCTGTGATGAAGCTGAAGTAGGCTAATAAGGTGTCAAATTTCTTTGCTCTTGGTTCTTTATCTTACTGCAATAACACTATTTTGTAGTTGGCAGGACTATAAAATTAATTTGTTAATTTAGCGAATATGTAATGTGTGCCAAACATTCTTCTGGGTTCCAGATTCATAGCAGTGTACAAAACAAAGCCCCTGGATAGAAGCAGCTTATATTCTAAATAAGCAGAGTATATAAGTCTGTCAAATGTTAAGTGCTATAGGAAAAACAAAGCATGGAAGTGTATTTGGGAGTGCTGGGTTTGAGTGGGTAAGTAGGGTTGCTGTTTTAAAGGGGGTAGTCAAGGAAGCCTCCCTGAGAAGATAATAATGGAACAAAAACCTGAAGATGATAAGGGAGCAAACCATACTGCTATCTTTCAGGCGGAGGAACCAGATCAGCAAATGCCAGAGTCCCGAAATGGATGCATATTCAGTGTGTTCAAGAAACAGCAAGGCATCATGGGTCAAGTGGAGTGAGAGAGAGGGAGAGTAGAAGGGGGCAACATCAGAGAAGTTATGGGCAAGGGGGACAATTTGTAAAGGGTCTTGTGGGCCACTGTAAAGAGTCAGGCTTTTATGTGAGATGGGAGGTATTTGGTGAGTGTTGAGCAGAGATAGGATATGACTTACATTATAAAAAGTGTCAGATTGACTGCTCTATGGAGAACTGAGTCTGTTTAGGTAAAGGGAGGAAGCAGAAAAACCAATCAGAAGGTACTGTAGTAATCTTTGCGAGAGATGTTGTTGAGGGCCAGGGTAGAATTGGTTGCATTCGTGAGCACTAGTCAGATTCTGGGTATAATTTGAAGATAGAACCAATAGGATTTGCTGAAAGATTGGATGTAGAATGTAAGAGAAAGAGGGGAGTCAGGGATGATTTCAGTTTTCGGCATGTGCAACTGTTGAGGATGAAATTGTCATTTATTGAGAGGAGGATGACTATGCAAGGAACATATTTAAAAGTGGGGATAGGTGGTCAGTTTAGGATATGAAAAGTTGGAGATGGTTGTTGATTTCCTAAGTAGTGGTGTTGAGCAGCCTATGAGCATTAGATGTGTGGAGTTCAGGGGAGAGGTGTCAGGTGGAGATAGGAATTTGGGCATTATTACATATTAATACTACTGATGCCCTTATTAGGCATATGTGTAATGCTTAAAGCCTTAAGACTAGATGAGATAATGTTTAAAGGCAGGAGATGAGAGTTAATAGAGAAAAGGTCCAAGAATTTATCCCCAAGGATCTTAAGAAAGATTTAGTTAAAGGAGAACAAAAAGGAGATTAGGGCAGTACAGGAAGAAAACCAGAAGAGTAGAAGTAAGAAAGCAAACAACATGCTTCAAAGAGAGAGAGTACTTAAGTGTATCAAATGTTGTTTTACATTCAAGTAAGGTGAGGATTGAAAGTTGGTTGTGTTAAAGAAAATGTGGTGTGTGTGTATATGTATGTGTATATATATATATATATACACATACACATACCATGTAAACTACTCAGCCATTAAAAAAAAGAATGAAATCATGCATTTTGTAGCAACATGGTTAGAACTGGAGGCCATTATCTTACTTGAATAACTCAATTCAGGTGATGGGTACACTAAAAGCCCAGACTTCAGCACTATGTACTATATCCATGTAACAAAACTTTACTTGTATCCCCTAAATCTATAAACATTTAAAAATTGAAAGAGGAAAAAAGTTGAGCATGTGATTTAGCAATGTAGAAGTCATTGGTGATCTCGAGGAGTAGGGGTGTAAAGCTGGTAGGATTGGGTTCAAGAGAAGATGAGAGTGAGAAAATCGGGACAATGAGTATAGACAGCTAATGGAATTGTAAGAGGGGAAAGTTGATGATGCGGAAGGAGAATACACAGAGTGATGCTGACGGACTGTCCTTGCATGGCTAGGAGAGGACAGGATCCTGGTGAGTGAGTGGAGAGATTGGTTTTAGATATGAGTAAGAATACTGTGGCCTTAGTACCAGAACAGAAAAAGAACATATGGGCACAGGTACAGATTGATAAGTAGATGTGGCGGTGAGAGCTTGAGGTGTGATTAGTTATTATTCAAAACGAGAAAATTTGCCATTTGTGTTTTTAGAGATAGTTTAGTAAATATTGTCTTCAAAGCATGTTGTGGAGTGTGGTTGGGAATAATTAAATGGCCCTTGAAAACAAATTTGAAAAGATAGTTTAAGTTTCTCATTTTGTAGAATATATGATTATACTTATTGCATATCTATATTGATATATCATTTAAGAAAGAAATGATAATATAAAGATATTTATAAGTGACTCAAGAAATGAAAAATTCCAATGAAAAGCTCCAGTCCTTTTCATTATCTCCCTGATTCTCAGCTTGTTATTTAAATGCAGCTTTAACTGGAAGACAAAATTAGCTTCCTGTGAAAGGTACATTTGCCTTTTATTAATAGCACAGGCCACTCAAGGTAAGAAGTTCTAGTTTGCACTTCCTTATAGTCTACTCATTAAAATATTTAAATCCAAATACAAATTAAGAATTTACAAGTAAGAAATAATAAACATGTTAATGTTTACGAAAGAAGTAATGAGATGGTTTTCATAAAGCCTTTGTATATCTTTTAAACTGTATTTATTTCTTATCCTATTAAAAAGTAGGTTAGGACAACATAGTATTATATAACAGTCTTTTTCCAGATCTAGTGACAAATATAAACCATTGGTACAGACAGGAAGCTCAATTAGGCAAAGCTGTGTAGAGCAGTGATTACGAGTTTCGACTTGGCATCACACAGGATTCAAATCTGCCTCTGCCCTTGTTTCTTAATTGTCTCTATTTGGGAAAATTGCCTAAATTTTGAACCTCTGTTTCAAAAACTGGGATGATTTAGCTCCCTCCCAGAGTTGTAAAAATTGAGATCACATAAAAAGTACTTCAGTGCAATGTCTAGTGCATAGTGAATGGTTTGTGAAATGTTATGATTTTGTTGTTTCCTTTGTTTAGCTGAATTGAACTCCATACTAGCTGTGAGAAGACAATTCAGTTTGTCTTTAATTCGTGTTTTTGTGTGATATGCAGATGTGCAAGCACACATACACACATAGCCCGAGTTACTCAAGTTAGTAAAGTTTTAAAAAACTTGGTTTTATGAATTACATGAGAACTTTATTGAATATCCTGGATTTTATTGGCTCATTTATAAAAGAATGATAGAAGTTGCAGTTGAACAGCAACCTCTACTCTTCCTTTTTAATTTGTACATCTGTTGGAGTTTATTCCTCTTGATCATTAGTATTCGAGGTTTTGTTTGGGGAATTTTTTTTTTTTTTCCAGTTCAGGAGAAATGTGTTGCCTGAATTGGATTGGACTTGGGACCACTTCTTAAAATGACCCTGCTACTTGTAGGTGAAAATCTTCAACTTCTATTTGGGGACATTTGGGGAGAGTTAAAATGCCAGAGGTGTGTTTGAAAGACTAAGGATTGTTCAGACTTCTTGTCACCTTGGTTTTGCTCACATATAGACCTTTTAGTCCTTGAAAAGTCCGAGTAACATTGATCCAAGGCCTGTGATCTAAACTGCAGAATGTTTCAATTTGAGCAGAGTGGGACCATTTTATTCAGGGCTCGTCCAGAGAAGAGACCTTTCTTTGGTCTGAAAAATACCTTGGTTCTTGGAAATTGGTCGTTCCTTTCATTTACCACTTTTGGGGAGACCAATATTATCCCCTGGTGGAAAAAATGAGTTAAAGTCTTAAGTCTTTTACTAGCTCCTTTTTTTGAAAGACCAACAAACTTTTAAGTAACTCGGGCGGAATGTAATCATTGGATAAGAAATAAGATTAGTCACAGCATATGGAAAATTTAAATCACTTGGGATAAATTAATATCTTGCTATTATATTCTGGTATTTTAACGTTTGTGAAATAAATTTTGAGCTTCTGAAGTAACCTGTGATGTTTAGTCTCTGAAGAATTCAGGGATTTTCTAGAATAGTCTTACTTTTTGGCCAGGTTATCTATATAGATTGTCTTCATGTAGTATTTAAATTATGTCAAAATCCAGATCTGTTTTGTGATAATAATTTTTGCAGGAGTTTATGTCTGAAATATGGTTTATGATTTCTTCTCTGAAAATCTAGAAGAAAATCATTTAACCAATTCTCACAGTTCAGATTGTATGGTATTTTTAGTAATTTTCCTGATAGTATCAGTTTTCAAATTTTTTTTGAACACGTTTCTAATTCTTTTTAAAAAATTAATTATTTATTAATATGGGGGGAGTGATTTTCTTTTTTTTTTTTTTTTGAGACATGAGTCTTACTCTGTCACCCTAGGTAGAGTGCAGTGACATCATCGTAGTTCATTGAAAACTCAAACTCCTGGGCTCCAGCAATCCTCCTGCCTCAGCCTCCTGAGTAGCTGGAACTATAGATATGCGCCATCACACCTGGCTAATTTTTCTATTTTTAGTAGAGAACTGGTCTCACTTTTGCTCAGGCTGGTCTCAAACTCCTGAGCTCAAGCAATCTTCCTTCAAATCTTCTTTTAAGATATTTAAAAGTATTTAATAACCATATGATAAACTTATTAATGAAATGTTTGCTTTTAATTTTTTACCTCCTTTTTTTGTTAGCACATTAATCTTAGTTACACTAGTTAAATTGAAGTTAGCCTTGATGTTTGCTGTTTTTAAGAACAAAGTGATAATGGACTTAGCTTTAAAAATCAGTTGCTACATAGGAGTTTCTTAGGCTATGTTTGGAAGTCACTTTGCAAAAGTGGTCAATCATCAAGACCAGTGCTGTGATCAACTGGACTTGCAGAAAGGGTATAGACATAGCAGGCATAGACATTTCTCTTTTTTCATGTTGTCTACTGAAAAACAATTGATCTCTATACTTTCTCATCAGTATCTCAGCCTAAAGCAGTGCCTGGCATATAGTAGGTGTTGAATATATAGTCATTAAAAAAAATGAACAAATAAATATCAAAATTATGTCTTATTAAATTGAGGTTGTTGTTTTTTGGATCTTAATAATCTTGAAATGTTTTTCTTATATTTTTATCCTGAGTTTGGACTTAGTGGTGGGTATTCTCTCTACATTGTTAATGTTTATTGCTAATAAAGCCAAGATGTTGACAATAAATTTAAATACTAATATTCAATTAATTCATAATACAATATTATAGCAATAAAGTAATTCCCATACTTTGCACCACTAGCTGAAGAAGATTAACTAGGATATATTTTCTAGGAAGGCCTTTTCAAAGGTAATTTAGGGACTAAAGGGAACTCTGTTGAAATGTGTTTTGAGAATTTTGTTTTAGAATTTATTTGGTATAAATAAATTCTTATGGAACCGAAATTCTCAATGAAAGATTGTGCTAGGTACAAACGAAATTCACTAGCAACAGCCAACTGTTACCTGGTGCCCAGTTTTCTCACAGTACCTGGGCACCAGGGAAGCTTATAGCCTTCAGGATACACTGATACAGGTAAGAGAAGATGCCAGTTTAAAGTTTGTGTGCCAGAGGTGCACATAACATTGTTTTGATCACCAAGGCCAGTGCCTGGCCAAATGAAAGAGTAATCTTTTTAAAAGGCAAATTTGATACATCTACCTCACCCCTTCATACTCCCTCGCCCCCACAACAGAATTTAAGATCTCCAAGGGCAGGGATTTTGCCAATTTTGTTTACCCTTCTATTCCAAGTGATTGTTTTCCTATAAGCTAGAAAGCTCCCTGAGGTCAGACACCATGCCTCCTTTTGCTCACCTTTATATCCCCAGCACCAAGCAATATGTGTTACGTAGTAGGTAGCTAAATAAATAACAGTTAACAGAATAAATGCCTCCAAGATAGAAGAGTTATGCTTGTCCTGTTTAGTGCTTCTCTCTTCCTTGTTGGTATCTTATTCTAGATCTTTCAGCACAAGCCCAAATTATTTGTATCCAGTGCTCAATTTCTAATACCCTAGCTAATAAAATATAAGGTGGTGTTATGTATCACAATTATACTTTTTAAAGGGAAAGAATATGGGTGTTGTGTGTATTTGTCACTCTCACCTCCAGTAAGTTTGCTCCCTGGGAGCCTTTTGGTGATATATTTTTCGCCTTTCAACAAAGAGTAAATAAAAAGTTAGCCTCTGAAAGGCTACAGGTTGTCTTCTGTAGATTACCTAGTGCTTCTAGGTAGATTACCTGTAGTGCTTCTAGATTACTTCTCTTATAAAACACTGCTTTATTGACTTACTGCTTTGAATGTCGTTGAAGCCATTGTGATTCATGAACCTTTGGATATGACTTGTTCTTTTTTTCCGTTTTTCTCTCATCTCTCTGAAAATGTGTAGTATCTTTTCTTTATTTCTAGTTTTCTGAAATTTGACAGTGGTGTCTTTTTGTGTGTTATTTTTCAGTTGCATTGTTGAGGACTGAGTGCGTATTTTGGCTAGATGGTAGAAAATCATGTCTTTGAGTTCTGGTGATTTCTTTTCTTTTCTTTTCTTTTCTTTTTTTTGATATTTGAAATCTTTCTCCCTCTTTTCAGAGGTTGGAGGGGTTTTTCTTGGTATTTAGATGCTGAGTCCTTTTACTAATCTTATTTTTGTATCTTTTTTTCTTCTTACTTTCTTTTTTCCCCTAGTTTCTAACTCTGTTTCTTTTTTTCTTGGCTCTCTGAAAGATTGCCTCAGCTTTATCTTCTATATCTTCTAGAGAATATTTCCTTTCTATTATTATTTTGTTAAAGAAAAATTATTCTGACACACTTGCTTAAACAGTAAGGAATACTTTATTCAGAACTGTTGAAGTCAGGGTGTATTAGTCTACTAGAAGTGTATTAATTAGTCTGTTCAAGCTGCCATAACAAAATACCGCAAACATTTGTATGAAACAATAGAAATTTATTTCCTCACAGTTCAGGAATCTGGAAATCTGAGATCAGTGTGTCAGCATGGTTGTGTTCTGGTAAGAGCTCTTTTCCTGACTTGCAGATGGCTGCCTTTTTGCTGTGTGCTCACATAGCGTTTCCCTGGTGCATGTGCTTGGGAGAAAGAGAGACCTCTCTCTTCCTCTTTTTATAAAGCTACCAATACAATCTGATTAGAAACCTACCCTTATGACCTCTTTTAACCGTAATTACTTCCTAAAAGCCCTATAGCCAAATGTAGTCACACTGGGGGTTAGGGCTTAAGCATATGAATTTGGGGAGAATAAAATTCAGTCCATAACAGACACATACACTCAGTTCATAGCAAGGGGCTATGGTCCCCAACTCCTCCCCCGGTATGCAGCCTGTTAGGAATCACTCCTCCCCTACCCGCCCCTCATCCGTGGGAAAATTGTCTTCCATGAAACAGATCCCTGGTGCCAAAAAGGTTGGGGACCACTGGAAAGGATATTGCAATAGGGGAGATAGGAGGTTCAACTCTGAATACAGCAAAGACAGCTGAGGATTTATAGCCAAGGAGCAGAGTTAGGGGGTCAGTGGATAGATGGAAAATTACCAAGAGGAGACATCAAGGGTATGGAGATTCTTGCTAAACCGACTTAACAGGATTCTTGGGGAAGGTAGGTCAAGGGACTTATGCATCAAAGGTGGGGAAATGGAACTTGATCAGATATCAAGGGTGTAGGGGATTATCTCTAAATTCACTTAGCATAATTTTTGCTAAAACTGGGCTGTGCAGGTGTGGCAAGGACAGGACAGAGCTGAAGGACTAAGGTCATGGCCTTGTCAAGTAGAGGGCTCAGAGGATCCTAACTAAAGTTTGGTTCAAGGAGAGAGTCTGTCAGTACATAGCAATTTTTATATGCACACCCTTAATTGTTCCTGATGTTTCTCATTCTAGAGACCCCTCTCTTTGTCTTCCCCAGAGAATGACCTCTAGATTTCTCTTGGTGGGCGTGGGGGGTAGGATATTTGCCTGGCAATGTGGAGTGTGTTGGTGTAAGGAAATTTGGTTGGTGTAAGGAAATCCCTTTCTCAAACGACTATCACTTAGTCTTCCTTATTTTAGATTCCTTCTTTTTACCCTGGTTCTAGAACCACATTGTACTGCAGTTCTTATGTCTTTTGAGGATTCTGTAGTATAATTTGGGTCGGTTTTCATCTTCCCCATTTCCTGACTTGGGATTTAGCTCTATTGCGTTTGCTAAGTCAGTTGCCTCTCAACCATTTGCTTTCTAACTTACAAAATGTTGCTATCAATAGTCTCATCTTTGGTTCTCCCCATCTTTGTGGGCTGATGTCTTTTTAAAGAATCCCTTCCCTGTAGATTTAGGACTTTGATGAAGGAGCAACATTATATATGTGCTTTTAAATTTGTTAACTGGGAAGCTGCAATAAACAGTTTAAATTGGGAAAACAATTTGAATAGTTCAAGGGAATTTGGCATTCTTTTTTGGACTTTGGGGGTCTTGCTTTGCTGTGATTTTTTTTTCTTCAGATAATTATTCCTAAATGATCTCTCATGACTATTCTGTAATTTCTCTTTGTAGTTAAAACTACCACAAATCCATTGTCTTGAAATTGACCGGTGACTTCAAATAAGGGATATATGGGGGGAGGAAGAGGGATAGGTGTGACTAGTATCTATTGGGTGCCATTAGAATGGTGATCTCAGTTTTTTGTCACTTAATCCTCACGGCAATTCTGTACGGTAAGCAATATTATCCCACCAAATGGATAAGGGTAAAGATAAAAATCAGAGAGGTTAAGTAACTTGCTTTAAGAGCTAGCCAGAAAGTCATAGAGCTGAGTTTCATGCCTAGGTTTTAAGACCTTTCAACTCTTTCTAGTCTACCCTCTCCTTTTACTCTTCCCAAACTGTGTGAACAATTTGTTCATTCACCAGTGAATATTGGGCTGCCTGCTATGTTCGGGACCTTAGGAATATAGAGGAATATTCCATGCCCAGATGGAACAGAAATGCCATGATCAGATTTACCTTTTAGTGGGATTACAAGTGATCTATGTGGATTGTCGAGGATAGAAGCAGGCAGCTAAATTAATTACAGAAGTCCTGGTAAAAAGGTGGTGTTGGTTTGGACTAGGATGGCAGAGAAGATGCAGAGAAGTAGGTAGATTTGAAATGGCTGTTGGAGGTAAAGCCAACAAGATTCTGTGGGTGATGTGAATTTGGAAGGAGCTAGAGGAATTGAGGATGACTCTGGGTTTGATGTGAACTGAGTGTTGTTTAATGCCTTTACTGATATGGGGAGGAACAGGCTGGGGTGGTGGACCATAATAATAATATAATAATAATGTTGTATCTATCGGATACATCCATGAGGAGGTGCAAAGTAGGCAAGCGAACATCTGGGAACTAAACGTGGGTCTGGGCTGGAGAAATAAATTTGGGCATTACTCACATATGAATGGTATTTAAAGCCATGGGACTAGATTATCTAGGGAAAGAGTATAGATAGATGTGTGGTAGTATAAGTCTAAAGCAGTGTTATTGATTCACTTCAATGGAGAATCTTCATCTAGTTTGTTAACTTAGAATTATATGTAAACCTAATAGCATGTGCTGGGTAGGGAAAACAACCTATCCTGTAGCCACTGCATGGAAGATGTTAACCAGCAAGCAAATTGCAAACATGCCAATAGTTAGCAGCTTTTTGAGTGAACTGTATGCCAAAGATCCTAACTGTCTTCTTTAAATATAGATAAATAGTGAAAAAATAAGTTCCCATTGAGATGCTGAAACTAGAACATCTTGGATCTCTCATTAGTTGATTCAGTATTACACAGTAGTCTTATGGCATCCAAGTTCATTAAAATGAAGTATTTTGCCTGTCATGGATTTTTTTGGCTACTCTCAGTAGGCAGAATTGTAAATGTTAAAGCTCAGAATGCCAACTATGAAAGAAGAAGAATTGAACAATTAGATTAGAATTCACAATAGGCAAAAACTGGAAACAATTCAAATGTCCATCAACAGGTAAACAATTGTGGTATAGTCATTCCGTGGACTAATATACACAAAAGCAGGATTGGATAGGCCGAATACCAAAGACATTTTGTTGAATGAAAGAAGCCAGACACAAAAGCATACATACTGTATGATCATATTTATATGAAGCCCAAGGACAGGCAGAAACTAACAGAACAGTGGGGTGGTCATGGCTATGGGGATTGATCAAATGGAGGCATGAGACAACTTTTTGAAATGATGGAAGTGTTCTGTGTATTGATTGGGGGTGTTTGTGAAATGGTTATCTTCATTTGTCCAAATCCATCAACCTGCATACTTAGAGTTGTGCATTTCACTGTATGGAAGTCTTGCCTCAGTGAAAAATAACAAGAATAAAAACAGTATGTTGAGCAGTTGTATGATAATGATTGCATGGAGCACATTCCTGCATTCTCAGAGTATGAGAGAAAGTTTCCCAGGGGAAGTAATCTCTCTATCTTATTTTTCAACTCTTAGCTATCTCCACACAATACCATCCATTCCTATGACTATTTAATTTATTGTATAAACCAGAATACTTTAGGAAGTAAAAGGAGTGCTATTATAAATTACACTGGGGCAGCAGGTGAAAACTATGATGGTTTCTATTTCCGTGCTAGTCAGTGTGTAGCACTCTACTGTAGTCGAAACTGCAGGAAGGCAGTAGCAGAGTAGGATTTACCTAAGGGCAGAGCAGCTTCTGCTTGGCCTTATCTAAAGGTGATATAGGGGTGGGCGTGGGGGCAGCAGATGGGAGGGAGGAGGTGGGGATTATCTGTGGCCGGAGTAGATGTGTTTCTGTGAGTTGCAATTTACATGTGAACTTTCAAAAAAGATATATTATTTGTTTTATATGTCTATTCACATTGCTTTATTTGTTCCTTTGAAACAGGAGACGGTGGATAGCCTCCTTCAAAAATGGAGGATGGAAAGCCTGTTTGGGCACCACACCCTACAGATGGATTTCAGATGGGCAACATTGTGGATATTGGCCCTGACAGCTTAACAATCGAACCCTTGAACCAGAAAGGCAAGGTGAGTTTCTCAGAAAGATGTCAAAATATGATTTCTTTCAAAAACAGTTTTTGTTTTTCAAAAGAGATACATGTCTACCTTCTCAATGAAGAAGTAGATATTCCTGGCACTGTATAAGTTAAAACAAATTTCTAGTAAGTGAATCTTAGCTTTCTGCTGACTTCTTTGATTAAATCAGAAGTACATACCCTAGGGGAAATATGTGTCCTGTGATAAAATCAGACAGAATTTAGTGAGCCTTTCATTCCTTTTTTATTTCCTACATCTCTTTGATCATCCAGTTCTTTAGTGAGCTATATTACTAAAGTTATTAGTTGTGTCTGTGATGTGCTCAACATGTTACAAAGTAAAAAATATAAGAAGTAAATGGGGCTGTATTATCAAATTTTGATTTTTGCTTTAGCTTCTAGATAAAGTCTTTTTAAAGATCTTTTTATTTACCCTTATTGGCATGGGATTTGGGTAAATATATTTCTATTAAGTAGAAGAACTTAAACCTATCCATCTACTATTATTTTTATGGTAATGATAGTTTTTAAAACTTAAAAATATGCTTTAATTCTGTACACATGACATCTATTTCCTTTTATGCTTAGATATAAACTAGATTGTATTACAAAATGGAAGTTTGGGGGAAAAGTGACCAGGAGTTATGAATTGCTTACAGAGAAGGCATCCATTGTAAATCTCTCTCTTTCAGTCTTCCTAGGGACTGGTAGGGTCTGTTTTTGTGGGAGAGCTTAACAATTTTCAGTTTAATAAGTATTCCTGTTAAACAGTTCTTCTGACTAAATTAAATTTGTGGATGTCATTTCTGTTTACTTTAGACTGCAAATGTTCATGAATAATTTATTCATTTAGAATAATTTATTCTACCGATACATGGTTAACTAATGCCATATGACTGCCATCCTTCTGGGAACCTTAGAAAAACAAGGTGGATCTCTCATGAGGTCTTTTCACAGAGAAAACTATTCTGTTACTGTAAACAACCCAGGAACTGAAATGCATAATATATAATGTGCCATGTTAGAGGAGGCCAATTAAAGATACCCTCAGGAAAGGAAAGACAAAGTGTTTCTGGTTTTTCCTTTTATTAACAGGTATCTATTTGTACTTAGAATGCAGTACATGTTACAAAAAGAAAGAATTAAAAAAATAAACCAAGTTACTTTACATATTTGATTTTTATTTAATATATTTTATGAGCTTAGTAAATCAAGAGGCCAAAATGAAAGGAAGGGTATATTCCCTAGGCATATTCTATTATATACATTCTGCTATAGCCACAGATGACAAAATAATTCAGTTCAATTATAGAAGAAACTTGATTTATGGTGATATGTTTTTTCATATTTCAAATATTTAATGTGCTTTAAACCTTGCCATATTAATATTAATCAGATGCATATATAGAACCGATGAAACTGTTTAAATTATGAAGTCATGTAAATTTTATGGATCTGTGGATAATTCTACAAACAAAGTATAAATTTCTTTTCACAGAAATCTTTTTTCAGGATTAACAAATTCTCCGGGATTACTTTTAGTTTTTTCCCCCTACCTTCTGATCAGGGTCTTAATAAACAATGTTATAATAACCAGATTGCTAAAAAGATCCATAAGAGAAGCAATTTCTTGCCTAGATAATTCATGGTCAGAGATCATCAGCCTTTAAATGTTATTAAGGAATTAAGTGCATAAAGCGATAGGCCAGTCAAGCACACCTGTGTGCTGGTAACAGTGGAAGGATTGTGAAGGAGAGAGGAATACACCTTTGATGATAACAATGGCTTTTCAAGTTTTTTGTGAGCCATAGTGGGGGGTGTATGTGTGTGTGTGTCTGTGTATGTATGTGTGCACGAATTTATAAGAAATTGGGGAGGAAGGAAGGAAGGGAGGAAAAATATAAATGTATGTATGACCACGGATCTGTACACTGAAAAATGATAAAGATGACAAATTATTAAAAAAAGAAATCAAATTTACATGTCAATAAGTATGAGTTGTGTGTGTATGTTTGTGTATTTACAAATGAAACAGTTGGTCAAATGCAGCATCCTTAGCACATGCTATGCATTCTGTTATTTTCTAATATCTTTTATTCTGTTAAAAATACTACCTTGACCCCCTAAATTGATTTCATGTTCCATATTTTCAGCAGACTGACCTATAGGCTGAAGCTCTAAATATATGGCATATAAGAGTCTAAATTTTCTATTCCCTCTCTACTTTGGTCTTACATTTTGTCAACCAATAGTCTCCTCCTGTATTCTCTCTGTATACTTACTTTTGTGTGCCTGTTTGTCCTTCTCTTCCACAAGGGTTTGTCAGGTCCTCACATGACCCTGATGATGCTGGATGCTTTGTGTCATTGCTCACAGTACTGCTTTTGCCCAGAATGCCACACTCTATAGCCCTTTGCTTAGCAAATACTTATTTTTCTTTTAAGACTTTGATTGAGGTCACCTTTTTGAAGTTTTCCCTCTGATACTCTCTCCTGCCCACGCAGTGGAATTGATGGTTGATTACTTTTTCCTTTGAGGAGTGGTATAAATTCTTAGCTCTCCTGTAATCTTTATTGGAGTTGATTGTTTACATTTCTCTTCCACTCCCTACTAGACTGTGTTATCTTAAAAGTTCAGGGGCTATTTTATTTGTCTCTTTTGTCATTGGAGCTTGATGAACATTATTTGATGTAAGGTAGGTGTTTAATACGGGGGAATCAATGTGTGCTTTGTTATGTAATTTTCTTTTGATAGGAGAAAAAAAGCCCCTTCCAAGAGGAAACACATTTTCTCTTGAAGGGAAGAGCAAGATGGGGCTGGTGGTAATTTGGGGAATGGAGAAGAAGGAGAGTAAGAAGCTTCCAGGACTCATTACTGGCCTTTCCTGCTGCTCTAAACCTTCTCATTCCAGCAACTCTTTATCATTGCCCGCCCTCGCTCCCCCTCCCCCAGCCCCAATCTTCTAACTTCCTGGAGCCGTTTTTATTTGGGTGGCTCCTACCAGGCTGGAACCAACCCCTGGAGTCTAGGGAGTCCTTGCTTTCCTTGCCATGGCTGTGAAAAGTAGGCACAAAGGTCTATGACATTAGCAGTTATTTCTGAATGCATTTTCCTATAGAATCATTGTTATAAATTATGGATTCTTTTATATTACCCTTAATATACTTAATGCACATTATGGATTAATTTTGCTTTTGTGGTCTATCCTACAAGATTTTCCATATTTATAATAGTAAGAACATGTGTACTAGGTTCCAAATAATTAACTCCCAGAGCATAATAGTTTTCTAAGTTGGGTCTGACTTTGAATTGAGGTATTCCCAGCAGCCTGTTTTACTCTGTGAACTACAGTGCTAGCCTTGTCTTATACTCTTGCATATATATACATATGTAGAGAGAAACCTAAAACTATTGTTTTAAAACAATTGTGCCATTTTTCCTTAAAGTTTTATTTGATACGGCTGGAAACTTCAACCACAAGAGTAATTGTAATTGTTTGAGAAGTACTGCATAAATTTATAAATAACTATCAGAATGACATGGATTAAAATTTAATCCTCTTTAGATGTAATTTGAGATCATTTGTTCTCTCTTACAAGATGCTATCTTAATTCTGCAGCGTCTACCATAACATTTAAGTGGTAAAATAAATGAAAGTTTATTCATGGATACCTGTAATTTTATGAACCAGGTATTTTTGTATACTATTTATATTTCTGACACATTTTTGTATAGGAATTTGTGTCAAATATGTTTTACTCAAATAATAGTATTTATTAAATAATAGTCTATTCTGTTCTATCTGAATGCTACTTTTTTCTTTTTTAAAACAATAAAAATGCTGTATATACAAATATTAAAATTATTTTTAAAAAGTTGTTAAATAGCATATCTATGTAAAATTTAATGTTAATATACTTCTTGTTTTGTCTCATTCTAGAGGTTAAGATCCTACGATGCTTATTTACTGATTTCAATTATTGATTTCATATCTATGGTAATAGTAGATAATATTTTTGAGTAAAATTATTACCCTGATTTTAGAGTAATGACTTTTTAAGTAATAGGATCTGTATTATATTTTAATAAAGAGCATATTATTGCCATTATTACGATATATGCAACCAATTAAGCTCCTTTATTTTTCTTGCTGTTTATAAGCCTCAAGTTTAATGAGCTTTTGTTTTGTTTGTTAGACATTTTTGGCTCTCATAAACCAAGTGTTCCCTGCAGAAGAGGACAGTAAAAAAGATGTGGAAGATAATTGTAAGTATCAAGTTAAAAATGAGTTCTCAGCACAGAAAAGCAACTGTCCTTCCAAAAATAAATTAGTGTTTACATTACTAGTACACCATATTGGTTCTGAAAAAAATCTAGCTTTTAGACATCAGGGTTCAAATAAATGGAGGAGCTCAAAGTCCTGAATTTATCATTGTCTCACATTTGCACTTTGGTGAAAGACTCTCCTGAATGTCTTTTGTGTTATTTCAGTTGTGCAAATGTGGGAAATGGTAATAATTTACTGTGAAGCTTGAACTAAAGGTCTCTTTTTAACAGTTTTGAAAGTTATTTTGAACCTTATATAGAGCCAGGTGATTTTTGTAGTAGTATATGTGATTTAGTAATTTGGAAGTTAAGTCAGTAAGAGTCATTTAACATGTTTGAAGCAAACAAACATTTTTTAAAAAAATACCATTTAATGGCTGGGCATGATGGATCATGCCTATAATTCTAGCACTTTGGGAGGCTGAGGCAGGAGGATTGCTTGAGGTCAGGAGTTCAGGACCAGCCTGAGCAAGAGTGAGATCCTGTCTCTACTAAAAATAGAAAAATTAGCTGGGCCTGGTGGCGTGCTAGAAGGCTAAGGCAGGAGGA
The DNA here is from genome assembly GCA_008086735.1 of Cheirogaleus medius. Lineage (NCBI taxonomy): Eukaryota > Metazoa > Chordata > Mammalia > Primates > Cheirogaleidae > Cheirogaleus > Cheirogaleus medius. The sequence continues at coordinate 34,443,605 of VBSM01000361.1, forward strand.
TGGCTTGAGGTCAGGAGTTCAGTACTAGCCTGAACAAGAGCGAGATCCTGTCTGTATTAAAAATAGAAAAATTAGCTGGGCATGGTGGCTCGCAGGAAGGCTGAGGCAGGAGGATCTCTTGAGCCCAGAAGTTTGAGGTTGCAGTGAGCTATGAGGATGCCACTGCAGTCTAACCCGATGACAGAGTGAGATTCCATCTCAAAACAAAAAACAAAAAAACTGCTTAGTAACTACTAATCGAAATATTTATTTCAGAACATGATATTAAAATACAATGTTAATGGGACTTATAAATAGCAGGTTTGGTGACAAAAACCTTTATCCACTGAACAGGCCATGTTTATTCTTACATTTTCAAGATTAAGCAGTCATCTCATTTCAGTTTGGTGGGAGGCAGTATTTAAGAATCATGTACAGTTGTCATGGATTTCATTAAATGTTTCTGACATACAAATCCCATGTAAAGAAAAAAGAGAAAATAATAGATTTGTTCGTACTGATTTTCTCTGGAGTTTGCATTTGATTAAGCCTGAAAGAGCCCTATAAAAATGGGACAGCATGGAATAGCGGGAGTAATGGGAGAGCCATAGACTGTGGAGTCAAGCAGGCCTGAATTCTGATTCTGATTCTGGTGCTGTTAAGAAGCTGTGTGCACATGGGCAGTTCATCTCCCTTCTGAGATTCTCATCTGTAAAATGGGGGTGATAATGTCTGTGTTGCATGCTTAGAGATGATATATTTAAAATGCTTGGCACAGTGCCTGACTTTTAATAGACTCTCAACAAATGGTAGCTGTTATGATTAGGTGCAAGAGATTGAGGGAAAAAAAATGTGGAGTTCCTTTCCTTTGCAAAATTGTTGGAGAATTTGTCTAATGAGATTTTCATTTTTATTTTTTATTGTTTTTTAGAGATGAGGTCTCACTATGTTGCCCACACTGGTCTCAAACTCCTGGGCTCAGGTGATCCTCCCTCCTCAACCTCCCGATTATCTGGGATTACAGGTGCATGCCACTGTGTCCAGCTTAGTAAATACATTTTTGGACAACAATCAGAACAAAATATAAAGAGAAATGAGACTATACCAAATTTAAAATAGGAGAAAATTCTTTTCTGTTAAAACTTGCTAGAGTATGCAGAACTAGAAATTAATCTTTTTCATATATTAAGGTGGATGTAGCTAAACATAATAAATGGTTTTGAATTATTTTTAATCCATTTCTTAAATTAAAATTTTAAAAGTCTCCCTCTGTTTACTTCATCATGATATATTTTTCTAACCTTTTAATTTTCCTAGTCTGAGTATGGATTTGCTACCTCTTTTAGGTGTTTTCTTTGATGATGTCAAAGGGCAGCAATGTTTTTTTTTTTTTTTTTGAGACAGAGTCTCACTCTTGTTGCCCGGGCTAGAGTGCTGTGGTGTCAGCCTAGCTTGCAGCAACCTCAAACTCCTGGGCTCAAGCGATCCTCCTGCCTCAGCCTCCCAAGTAGCTGGGACTGTAGGCATGTGCCACCATGCCTGGCTAATTTTTTTTTTTTCTATTTTTTTTTAGTTGTTTGGCTAATTTCTTTCTATTTATAGTAGAGACAGGGTCTCGCTCTTGCTCAGGCTGGTCTCGAACTCCTGAGCTCAAGCAATTCTCCCGACTCGGCCTCCCAAAGTGCTAGGATTGCAGGCGTGTGCCACCACGCTCGGCCAGCAATGTTAATGTATGTATGTTAACTATCTTCATCAGACAGTAACCCTTCCCTACTTGAAGTCCCTTGTCTGAAACCACGTCATTAATGCAGGTTTGGATGCTGAGTTTAGAATGTAGGTTTTCCAGATGAAGTGGTTTCATCACTTAGTTCTTTTGTCTGAGGCTTGCCACTATACCACTGTCCTCTGCCAAATGACACACGGCGTTATTTCTTAGGGTCTCATGCATATTTCCAAGATCCTTTTCTCTATATTATCATAATAATGTGATGATTAAATGATTGATGTCTGACTGTTCTGAAGTATGTGATAAAGGTTCTGTTGAAACAGAGGCATGTGTTGTCTTTTGATAGTGCCCTAACAATATAGCAAAATTCATTACCTACTTTTAGCTTTAAGTTTTCTATGTAATGGATTTTATATGTAGAGATTAATGTGTTTGTTTTGCTTTTTCACTTGACTGTTGGGCGTTAGTACCAGAATAGGAAAATGATTCAGGGATGTGAAGTCACTAATTAAAGGGAAAATAATAGCATCTTTTAATGCTAATTTTAAGCTGCAGTTACTTAGGTAGCATATAGTATTCTTCGTTAGATGTTGAGAATAATAAAATATAGAATATAAAATAAGAATCCTAAAAATTGCCTTGTTCAGTCTCTTTTTCAGTAATGAAATGACTTGTACAACAACATAAATTTCGAATTGATTGACTTCTGAATTTAAGTTGTTTGTGGGTTCCCTTTTTCTTTCAGTGAATGGGAGCTGTAATAATTAAGCAAGATCTTAAATGTTCAGATAACTACCTAGTCAGATCCTTAAATTTAATAATGAAGTCATATCTAGTATTCATTAGAAACTTTTATCAATATATATGTTATATATTTATTATACCAAAATGTTTATGAAGAAGCAAATTGTATTTATTCTTTTATTATGTCTTATTTTAAAAATTGTTTTTGGCCGGGCGTGGTGGCTCACGCCTGTAATCCTAGCACTCTGGGAGGCTGAGGCGGGCGGATGGATAAAGGTCAGGAGTTCGAGACTAGTCTGAGCAAGAGCGAGACCCCGTCTCTACTAAAAATAGAAAGAAATTAATTGGCCAACTAAAAATATATAGAAAAAAAAATTAGCTGGGCGTGGTGGCGCATGCCTGTAGTCCCGGCTACTTGGGAGGCTGAGGCAGCTGTCTCAAAAAAAAAAAATTGTTTTTAAAATTTTCATATTCCTTTGAGTATAGTTAAACCTATGAATAATTAAGCATAAAAGGTAAACAGTTCACATGAAAGATTGTGTGTAAATAGCCAAACCAAGTAATCCTAGGGCTGACTACTAGGAAAAGGTGGTAGGAAAGAATCATTAGGTGGAGCAGGAAGCTATTTCTGAGACCTTTGTGAACATCCCCAGGTCACACCTTTAGGGAGATGTAGGCAGTTGAGACTTATCATTTTCATTCTGGCAAACCCAGGGTTGCAGGTATTTTCCTCTCCATCTTTCCTTTTCCATATCCTCATAAAAACAGAATAGCCTGAGTAGCATGATTTAAGGGAAAGACCCTCCTGTCCAAATTTTTATTGACATGAGAAGATATTTCCAATGACCAGATATTTCCATTCCTGAGAAGGGAGGGTGATGAGTGTGGAAGGAGGAAAAGAAAGGAGACCAGGCAATCATTCACATGTCAATATAGGTTTTTACGATTAGCTTTCCCAGGTGTACTGTAGGATTAGAAATTCTCACTTAGAGAAAGCAGAGGCAATACCATACAACCAGGTATTTCAGAGGCAGGCGAGAGATAGAGGAGTGGTTCAGCGGAGTGCTTTGGTTAAAGAAATAGCGGCATGTAGACTAGGCTCCTGGGAGACGAGGGTAGAAGAAGAGCAGAGACGCTGAAAGGTGGGTGACCCAGTACCCAAACCAGATATGCCTCTGCTGCCTAACCCTCTCCAAATCCTTCTTCCATCAAAGGAAAGCTGCCATTCAACTATTAGGTGCCTTAGCGCTCTTCTTACTCTGCTTTATTCCACCCCAAGTAGCATTAGAAAGCAGTGAGGCATGTGTCCTTGGAAAGTGAACTAGCTGCATTATATGAGTGCAGAAAGCCTGGGCAGTCTTTGTTGAGGTAGGTATAACAAGAGGCTCTTGTTTGACAGCATCGGTTAGTTGTTGAATTGTGTGTTAGGCATACATGCAGTGCAGGCTTATGTATAACTTCAGTGAGGGATATACAAACAAACTAATGAATCAGGCAGCGTCCTGCCCTCGCGGATCTGGTTTAGCAGCCAAAACCAGATGTGTAGAATCATCATCGTCATACTGGCAGTATGTGGTAAGCACCGTAAAGGAAGTGCCAAGAAGAGTAGTTTTGGTGGTGGTGGTGCGAATGGGGAAGTATTGTTTGTGAGATAATCTTTGACCTTAAAGGACAGGTAGATTTTTTGGCACCTAGCGATGTAGAGGATATTCTAGGTGGAAGCCAATGCATGAATGATATCTGGGTTTGATAAATAGTTTAGTCTGCCTACAAGTTAGACCATATTAAAGTGAGTTGTGGAAAATTATATGAAAAGGTTATAAATACAGGTTCAGTAAGAGCCTTGATCAGACTTAAATATGGACGTTGATAGAGACCCACTGATGTTTTCATGAGGAGGAAAGAGTTTTAATTAGGGCTTTAGCTTGTTCATGTGCAGAGCAGTCTGGATTAGAGAGGAGAGAGACTGAGGCAATAGATAAATAAGAATCTACTGTGACCACAAAAGAGGTAATGAGACCTAAATGGGGATTGGGGCAGTAGAAGTAGAAAAAAAGAGAGATGTTCAGAGATCCAGATTATGCTAATGTTTGAATGCCTACTGTGAACCTGGCACTATACTATACCTTTTTCACATGGTGTAAATACTTGGAAATTGGTTTAAAATAAGGAGGGAGAGAAAATATGTTTCTGGTGTTGACTAAAGTTTACGACTTGGGTGCTTTGAGAAAATGGTGGTGCTAATAATAGAAACAAGGTAATCAAGGAGTGGTTTTTGTCTACTCTAGCCTGTGGTTGAAATGGAGCTCAGAAGATTGGAGGGTTTGAAGAGTAGATTGGGAGTCAAGTCTGACATCTCAGTAGAACAGGCATCAGAAAAACAAGATACGTATTTTGATTCTGCCATTAATTAGCTTCATATCCTGGGTTAAGACATACATAATTTCTCCAGGACTCTTACTTCCTCATGTCAGTTGTGAGGGTCTAACTGAATGATTTCATGGTCCCTCTTTGTTCTAGATTTTATCTTCTATGTTTTATTTGTAAAATTATGAGCGTCAGACTGGATCAGTTTCATCACTTTGTTATGTCAGAAGTATATTAATGTCAGAGCTATCAGTAGTAGTACTTTCTTTCCACTTGAATTGTACTTCTTCACCAACCTTCATCAATGTGTACTCACTGGTACTCACTAGTTATACTCCCTTAGTTGGAAATTCATTATTTAAAATATCACTGTAACACATAATGTAACCTGCATATATTTTAAATCAGCCTCTGGGGTTTACATGAACCAGGCTTTTAAAAAGATGGAATTAAATCTAACCTAACAGGTGAATTTTAGGTTGGATCAAAGTGATTCAAATTAAGATAGTATTGTTTTATTTTACTTTTTCCTTCCATTATCTAATAATTTACAAATTTTATGTTTTAGGTTCACTAATGTATTTAAATGAAGCCACACTCCTCCATAATATCAAAGTTCGATATAGTAAAGACAGAATTTATGTAAGTATTTTACCTATGGTTTGAGTTTTTGTGGGGATAATTATTTTACATGATACTGTTTGATTTTGTCAGTCTTGAAATTTTCTAACAGAAAATCATGCCAGATCTGAGTTGGTTGAATAGAGTGTGAGTTCCATGAGTACAAGGATTTTTTCTAATATACTCTTCAAACTCCAGAGCTCGTTCAAAAATTAGGGCTGACAGCATGCCTGGTACCTAGTAGGCACTTAATAAATATTTTTGGAATGAAATAATGAATTCAGAGCATCACCTAATATCTTTTAGACTTAAAAATATCCAATTTGAGTATTTTAAAAAACACTATAATTATTTTGGGTTTTGATTTCTTATTTTTGGTATATGTCTGTAGATCTGTTTAATTAATTCACTTTCCACATTGTTCTGCAGAGAGTGTAAAGCAATCTATAAGAAATATATATTGAAATTAAAAATTTGAATGAGGAAAAATGTAAATTAGAATAGAAGGCAGTAACTGAGGAAATATCAAGAACACAGAAATGCTGATCATAGAGCCTAAATAGTTACAATATTTCATTAGACCCTAGAGACCCTATTTTAAAATTCTAGAACATTAAAAAATTAAAGACAGTGTTTTCAATGTGAATAATCAAAAAGAGTTTGTACCAAATCATTCAGATGGATACTTAACTAGTATTTTAAAATTATTAATATAATCATTTGTTGGGCATGTATGAGATTTTATTCTAATAAGACCTACTCATAGATTCCTTTGTTGGCTAGAGATAAATTACCTCACTTAGTTCTCCTGTTATAAAGATGGACTCTTCATTATTTTTGAACGAAGAAAACACATGGCTTCTTTGACACTTACTAGATCAAATGACAGTCTTAATCTTTTATATCACTATCAATTTGCCTAATTGTACTTACTTAATTCTGACTAAATTACATTTAGTCTTTGCCATCTGTCTAAGTAGTGACAGCTGGGAAATAGAACTAATCTAGTCTATTCCAAAAGAGTTTACTTGCCATCTTCCGATTATATGCAGTATTAAGACTTTTAAGACTTTACTTTTCTCCTTGATTTAAAAAAAAAATCAACTAAAGGGTATATTTAGGTTTAAATGTGTATTCTTAATTAGAAATATATTTAGAAGCAGAATTCACTCAATCAGCTGACTCATATTGAGCATCTTGTGTATGCTGAATTCCAAACTTAAAAGCAAGGCTTAAATTGCTCATTATACATTTAATCCGTCAATGTTCTAGGCAATGGTTAGCATATGTTGTTTTGCAGAAATCTAGGACCTAATGGTCACCTCAGAACTAAATCAGTCCTTGGCAGTCAGTGATAGGGGCAGGCCTAGAGAGTCCCACGAGCAATATTAAACTCTTCAGTAGTGGGATGAATAAAGTAGGCGAGGAATATAGATGACCAGAACTGAGCTCTCAGAATACAATTATGGGAGTAGATTTCGTAAGTAGAGTCGACAGAAGCAGCCTCAGTGAGGCAGAGGCTAGAGACTCAGATCTCTGTGGTGACGACATGCACCTAGGAAAGCACATGGGAGGAGAATATTTTCTATGAGTCAGAGGTAGGTGGGAAGGCTTTGTATATGCTGAGTTTGAGATGCCTACCAGTGAGAAGATACAAATATTTAAGAGTTGGAGAAATATAGGTCCTGTAGAGATCAGGGAATATTTAGGGCTGATTTGGGAAACCTGGTTATTTAGGGAATTAAAATTTGCTGTATTTTATTTCTTTCTCCTGTAAGCCTTGTTTAGCTTTAAATGAAAATAGTAATTGGAAAATTTTATGTTTATGCTTTTCTTATATAGACATATGTCGCCAACATTCTGATTGCAGTGAACCCATATTTTGACATACCTAAAATATATTCTTCAGAAACAATAAAGTCATATCAAGGAAAATCACTTGGGACAATGCCACCTCATGTCTTTGCAATTGGTAAATGATTTAGTTGTGTTTTAATTCTTGTCTTTCCTTATATTGTACAAATTTACTTAGTTTTTATTCTGGATTAATAAAAGATAGCATGAATTGAATATATATTTTGGAGGACCTGTATGCATCTTGGGTGTATCAACATTGTCAGGAGTAGGTATTTTACGCAGGGTGGGGAAAATACTTTTGCAGCCAACTCATGGGCTAGTCATGCATCATTATCTTTGTGAATGCCTGTGTCCTCTTAGGCATATTTGCCCAGTTGAAAGTAGGACATGATAAAACCTGACCTCATGGTACTTATTGACTCCTCACCATGAGAAGCTTCATCTTAAAAGTGTCCTCTTTCATGGTTTTGAGGTCCAGGCCTTCCTTTCTTACCAGCTCATCACTTGGGAGCATGTTACAAGGGCTAGATTTGAGCTGTAAGAGCAGACTTCTGTGCATCATCTTGCATCAGGGCTTTACAAAATTAAAAGATTGAAATTGGTATATGCTTCATACCACTGGAGAATCTTTGTGGGAAGACAGTAGTGTGTGTCTCTGGCCTTCTTAGCCTCTCTCTCATCTTGAAGCTCTCCAGCTCTGAGGCACAGAGAGATGGAGTTATTTGATCAGAATTAAAAATTAACCCCTCTCTCCACCAAGCACAGAGATGTTAGATAACCCTTTGCATCCAGATGCAACCAGTAGCTAAGTGACATATGCTGGTGCTGGTTCTTAGTGCAGTCTGTTTCTCTTTGGGCTTTCCTGTCATGCTTGTATTTTGGCCTAACTGGGCTTCACTTCCAGATTTGGTTGCCCTATGTGCTGTGTAACTCCCAGGCAGAGTAAATATGTCGGCTACATGCAGGGCAGCAGCAAATTTACTTCTGGTTCTAAGAAGCTCTGATGGGTATCAGTATGTTTTTTTTATCAGCTTGCAAAATAGTGCTGAATCCTTAGAACCTGAATGTGAGCAAGCTCATCACTGGAGAGAAGTTATGTATTTGAAATGTAAATAAGCCAGCTTTTATTTTTAGCTTTTTACTGCTAAAAAAAAAAGTGTTCGGAATGATTCTATTAAAGGAGATAGAATAAGTTGCTAATAAATTGGACAAAGGGATGTGTGTACTCTTGCATATGATTTGCATTCTCTCTTTAGAGTAAAAGCCTTTTTCACTGATACGGGTAGCACACGGTCTGAGATGAAAAATAGTCTTATAGAAGCCAAATGGGTCAGGTGCTAATTTTGAATTAAGATTGTTTTACTTTGAGACTGCTTTAACAGCATAAAATTGTTTTCAACTTGTTCTCTGTAGTCTTAAAATTTAAGATACTTTATAGCCTAAATTGTTGGAGTTTAATGAAGTTTGTTAAAAGTTATATGTATAAATAATGGCAAATGTAGGAAATTTAAAGTAGTTAATTTTGCCTATCTTTGAAATGCTGATAGATTCTACAAGATGTTTAAATTTAATGGTAGTATTATGGGGAAAAACCCCCCACAGATTTATTTTGTAATTACGTATTTTTTTCTCCAGCAGAATTTTTGGTTGCCAGATTTCTTAATTGGAAGCTTGTTACTGCTTGCTTTTCACTGGGGACTTTATTAGTTATACATAGTGAGCATTTTTTATCCCTCTGCAGATCTGCTTTGGTATTAGGGAGAGCTGAGCCATAGCTCATAATTACGGAGACATTCTAGCACAATTTAATAATTGTTTATTTGGATTTCATATTACTTAGCTGTTAGGGTAAAAAGATAGAACATTGAAAGTAAATACATTTAGAGATATTTTGAACACTTTTGAATGATTTTATTTTAAAATTTCATTAGTTACAAACACACATTTATATTTTTAAGAGCAGGTGCTCTTAAAGTGAGCTATCATTTAATAACTTTATATTTAATCATCATTAACATAGTTTTTTGACCCTAGCTGATAAGGCTTTTCGAGACATGAAGGTACTTAAGATGAGTCAGTCTATCATTGTATCTGGAGAATCAGGAGCTGGCAAGACAGAAAATACAAAATTTGTTCTAAGGTACGTATTCAGCTAACCTGAAATATTTTGAACAGATTGACTTTTTTTTGGTAGAAAATGTGTAACGTAAAATTCATCAAGTTAACCATTTCTAAGTGTACAGTTTTGTAGTGTTAAGTATGTTCATGTTGTTGTGCACCCAACTCCAGGACTTTTCATCTTGCAAAACTGAAACCTATACACATTCAACAATAGTCTCCATTTCTCCACTCCCCCAAGTCCCTGACAACCACCATTCTACTTTCTCTTTCTGTGAATTTTGCTATCCTGGATACCTCATATAAGTGGAATCATGCAGTATTTGTCTTTCTCCGACTGCTTATTTCATTTAGCTCAACTAAAGATTTATCCATGTTGTAGTATGTCAGAATTTCTTTCCTTTTTAAGGCTGAATACTATTCCACTGTAGGTATATGCCACACTTTGTTTATCCAGGCGTTTGGTGATGGACTCTTGGGTTGCTTTTACCTCTTGACTATTGTAAATAGTGCTGTTATGAACATGGGTGTGCAAATATTTCTTTGAGAATTTGAACAGGTGACTTTTAATACCTTGGCATACTTTATGACATAGATTGGAATGGTGAGCTCTATCCATTTTAAGAAACAGACACCTTGTATGGAAGCTAATCTACAGATTGTTCAAAATCCACCATTGACATTCTATTCTCAGTATATCTGCTGTATGGTATGGTTGAAACCATTTTTCACCTTAAGCTTCTGATGGTTATCTGCCTTATTTCTGCTCTACACAGTCCTCCTTCCAGTGTGTTTCCTTTGCTGCCATTAAATTGAACTCCACATTTTGTTTAGAATTATAGCATTTTATAAATGGAAGGAATCATAACACTCATGATAGTTTAGTTCTTTTAATTTACATGCCCAGGGAGGTTCAGTCTAGTGGCTAAGCTATTGCTAGGACCAGCACATTCACCAGTGTCGTTCCTACTGTATGAAGTTCTTAGTTGATTGCCACGTGGTGAGACCCTTTTTGAAATTTTGCTATCCATTATGTAAATATGTATGCCATTGAGAGTTACTTATTTAAAACCAATTGAGGCTGGGCGCAGTGGCTCACACCTGTAATCCTAGCACTGTGGGAGGCCGAGGCAGGAGGATCACTCAAGGAGTTCGAAACCAGCCTGAGCAAGAGTGAGACCCCGTCTCTACTAAAAATAGGAAGAAATTAATTGGCCAACTAAAATATGTATAGAAAAAATTAGGCGGGCATGGTGGCGCATGCCTGTAGTCCTAGCCACTTGAGAGGCTGAGGCAGAAGGATTGCTTGAGCCCAGGAGTTGGAGGTTGCTATGAGCTAGGCTGACGCCACGGCACTCTAGCCCGGGCAGCAGAGTAAGACTCTGTCTCAAAAAGTAAATAAATAAATAATAAAACCAATTAAAGTGCTTCAGGAGGCTGAGGCCAGGAGTTTGAGACCAGCCTGGGCAATATAGCAAGACCCTGACCCCACAAAAAAATATATATAAAAAAATTAGCCAGGCCTGATGGTGAATGCCTGTAAGCCCAGCTACTCAGGGCCTGAGGCAGGAAGATTTCTTGATTGAGCCCAGGAGTCGAAATCTGCAGTGAACCATGATTGTGCCATTGTACTCTAGCCTGGGCAAAAGAGCAAGACGCTGTCTGTAAAAAAGGAAAAAACAATCGAAGAGTTTATTAATGGCTGTTATATATATGCTATTCTGGTTAAATGCATGCTTTCCAATACTCATGGACTTCTAAGTGGCTCAATTTCTTATTCTCTCTCTCTCTCCTGTGTGTAATAGTCATGTGGTGAGTCTATTGTTAATATATGAAAATGAACAAAAAAGTTAAACTGTAAACTTATAAACTTATATTGTAAATCAAAGATTATTCTTTGTTTTGAAATGTGCCAGGGAAATAGTTGTTCTATTGTGTTTTATCAGCGTAACAACATGAAGTGTGATAACTTCCTAGTTGTTCAGTGGCAAATTGCTTTATTTTCTGTAGCCATAAAGATTGAATTAATAGACTGTAACAAAAAGCTTTATAATCTCATGTAGTTTAATATGCCCATGTAGTCCCATATTCCCATATATGTATGATATATTTAAATAGTTGATTAAAATCAGAATATTTCTAAAAATAATTTTAAAAAATAATGTTGATTTAGATGTTAAAGGCAATCCAATAAAATTTTAAATAAATTTTAAAAACTATAAAAAATAGTTTTTATTTAAACATAAATTTGTAATTTTTCAACAAACAGTTCTAATGATCATTTAGGTTTCAGTTTTACATGTGTTAAATAATATTAAAATTATATTGTGTGCAATGTTGTTGTCATCTACATTTTTTTATTTTATATTTTAAATAGATACCTGACTGAATCCTATGGAACAGGTCAAGATATTGATGATAGAATTGTTGAAGGTATTGTTAATTTTTACTTTCTATTGTTAGGCATGTAGTGAAATTAACTTAAAGGAATCTTTTTAGTGGTCTGGAATGTTCTTCTCTCAGACATGCATAAGACTCTCCCATCTCCTAGAAGTCTTTGCTTAGATATCATCTTCTCATTTACTTAATGTCTATGATCTCTTCTCCCACCTCCAATCCAAATAAGCACAAGAAGGCAGGGATTTTTGTTTTATATTCCAAACCCCCAGGGTAGTACCTGGTATATAGTATAAATACCTGTTGAATACTGAATGAAAGAAATACAGGCAGCTCTCTGACTTTCTTTTTATTTTGTGGACTTTGTTTTTTATAAAGAAGGAAAGAGGAGGAAGTGTTATTTGGTATTAAGGGGTTTTTTTGGAGAAATCATTTTAATGGAAGAGTATACTTGGAAGGCAAGAGTGTGTGAACTGATTTCCTTAAGCTTTCCATTCTGTATACCCCTTTAGAAAGTCATCTTGTGCCTCAGTTAGGAGATTCCCGGTCTAGGCTACCATTATGTGGTATCTGTACCCAACCCATCCTAGACTCCTCACTTATATTCTTGCTTCTCCTTGATCCATTATGGAAGTTGGATTGATCTGTTTTGCTTTAAATCTTTTAATGGCTTCATATTGCTCTCAACATAATGCCCCAAATCTGTAACTTCACCTACAGTGCTCTTTGTGGTCTGGTTCCTGCCTCTTCTGGTCTTATCTTGAGTCATGTTTCTTCTGACTCCTTATGCTTTAGTCATGTTGTTCTCCTTGTAGTTCTGTGAGCTGTTTTAGGTTTGTCTGGACACTCTTTCTCTTTCTTTCTCTTTCCTCCTTCCTCATTTTCCTCTACTAGGTACTCAGTAAGTATTTTAGTAATGTTGGTGATATTAACATATGTGATATAATAGGCATTGTCTGATTTGCTTAAAATCTGTTCTCTAATTTAAATCTTCATAGGATGAAGTAGGTATTATTTTATCCCCACTTTAAAGGAGAAAAACTGAGGTGGTAATAAGTTGTAGTAACTTGCTGAAGATCATATAGCTCATCAGTTGAGGAAATGGGATATAAACCCAGGCATCATAACCACATATAATACTAAATGCACATTTTAACACTATGTAGACATTTTAAAGGAAAATTTTATTTCAACAAAAATTTATTAGGGAACTTCTATGTTTATGCATTTTGCTAGATCATAGCTAGCAAGTTTTATGTGCGTTTTCTACAACTCTATAAAAGATGCATTGGATGAATCTAAATCTAGCTCTAATAAATATTTTTAAAATTATATATCAATAATGTTTTTCATGTTTTTTAATATAAAGAATTTTCTAGCTTTTATTACAGTTCTCACTGTGATTTTTATGACACACCCAGGTATGAGGATCTTATAAGTAATGCTTTATTCACAGTAAAGTACTTTACTTTAGTGAGGGAATTATCCTTAAAAATGGAATAAATTAATAAAAAGAATGAATCATGGGTTAACTCAATAAAAGACTAATTAGTATTCTGATTTGCTTGCTTGAGGTACAAACTTGCTTGTGAATTGGATGTAAGCCCAGTTTCTTCCATGGTAACATGCTGTGCAGTATGTATTATGTTATAGTTGAGAAAAGTTGGAAAGTATTATTTCAAATGTTTCTGTAGCCCCTTAATGGAGAATAGTAGAAGTAACTGAAAGGTCATAGAATCTTTTGATGCCATCCTTAATGGAAATTTGGTTGTTGGTTTTGGATTGAGTATTTTATTAATAACATTATTATGATTTTCTGATAGAGAAATTCTTATCCTCTTTTGGAGTATTTCAGTTATGTTAAATTTTTAAGCACAAACTAGTTGATCATCAGTAAGGGAGTTGGGGAGACCTGTTATCGAGTCCTCCTTTTGTCACCAGCCAGTCATGTGGCCATCTGAGTCAGTTGACCTTGTTGGCCTCAGTTTTCTTGCCCATCCAAAAAGTGAGAAATACATGCTAACATTTCTTTTTCTTTTTTCTTTTTTTTTGAGACAGAGTCTCTGTTGCCTGGGCTAGAGTGCCGTGGCATCAGCCTAGCTCACAGCAACCTCAAACTCCTGGGCTCAAGCGATTCTCCTGCCTCAGCCTCCTGAGTAGCTGGGACTACAGGCATGCGACACCATGCCCAGCTAATTTTTTGTATATATTTTTAGTTGGCCAATTAATTTCTTTCTATTTTTTAGTAGAGAGGGGTCTCACTCTTGCTCAGGCTGGTTTCGAACTCCTGACCTTGAGCGATCCTCCTGCCTCGGCCTCCCAGAGTGCTAGGATTACAGGCGTGAGCCACCACGCCTGACCCTTTTAGTTTTAATACTTTCTTATTTATTGTGGCAAGTGAAATAGCTGGGGAATGATCTTTAAAAGGGTTCGGAGACTAGTTCAACTTTTTCCTGTGGATAGAATGAGAGAAATGGACTTCAAAAGGCTTCATAATGAATATTCTAACAAACATTATGAAACAATTTGAGGTTGTTGATAGAGAATATGTAAGATCAACACTAATCTGGTATATTTATAGTGGAGACTTTACTGAGTACAGGAATAGATTCTATAGAATGGTAGTTATCAGAGCAGCCTGGGAAGGATGTGGTTGCATGTTGGTGGGGAGATGGGCAGGCTTAAAGAGAGGTTAGTTAATAGGTGCAGACGTGGAGTTAAATAGAAGGAATAAGTTGCAATGTTTGATAGAGTAGGGTGACTATAATTAACAACAAGATATTTTACATTTCAAAACAGCTAGAAGTGAGGACTCAAAATGTTTTCAACACATAGAAATGATAAATGCTCATGGTGATGCAATATCCTAAATATTCTGACTTGATCATTACATGTTCTGTGTATGTAACGAAACATGTTTCCCATGAATGTGTTCAAGTATTATTTATCAATAAACATTTTTTAATAAAAAAGAATAGACTATTAATCCTTATCTAGTCTTGATATGTGTGTGTGTGTAGGTGTGTGTGAGAAAGAGAAAGAGATTACAAATAACAATTAAAAATTATGTTACATTCATTGGGATTTTAAAAACTGTTATTCTGAAAACCTTTCTTAGGTAATTCTATAAAACCCTTAATTTGTTAAATTTCATTGGATGTGCATGTAAAAATGTTAAATCTGGAGATTATGTTAATATAAAATGAATTTTAGAAAAGTAAGTCAGGTAATAACTTTTTTGCCTTTATTTTGCCATAAGAAGTTTATAGTTTTATCTATTTTCTCAGTACTCTTGTAGGGCTGATGTACTTGTTAAAACCTTAAAATTCTTAGGGAGTAATTTTTAAAGTTGAGTTACAAATGTTGTGACCTAGTGACTTTTTAAAATTTAGTCTTTTTCATAACATTTATATTTTCTTTTTTATATATTTTGAGTATTTTTTCCAAATTCTGCACTTGAATTTTGCCTGAACATAGTGGGTAAATAGTAACTATTTGTGGAATTTGACATTACATATGAATTCTTTCATGTTAATATTTTTATAACATTTTTAGCCATATATTAAGAAATGGGTATATGCTATGACTATTGTTTTATAATTTTTCTTCATGATAATTTTTTGATGGAATATTTTTGTTTATTTCTCAATAGCTAACCCGCTCTTAGAAGCCTTTGGAAATGCAAAAACTGTTCGTAACAATAATAGCAGTCGATTTGGAAAATTTGTAGAAATACATTTCAATGAAAAGGTAAGTGAGAGTGAGTTTTGGGATGATAGATTTGGAGAGTGTTTGTGAAAAATACAACGGTCTTGATAGAATTGGTGCTTTACTCAAACTTATGATAAATCCCTGTAAGTTTCTCTGTTACTTAGATGGTTAGCAGAATATATACGTTCACTGTGCTATCCAAAAGCTCCCCTATAATTTATTACACAAATATTAAATTTGACTTCAGAGCATTGAGTATTACCATATACCTTGTCTTCTTGGAAGACCTTCTAATACCTGTACTGAGGCATAGTGCAAAGTCAATCCTGATTCTATAAAGTCTCAAAACTTAAAAGAATCTGTGTAGAGACTTAATGAGGATGTTTCATATGGAGGATGACTGCTACAAATACTCTAAGGTTACATTTAGTTATCTGCTTTTCCCCCTTTATTTGATGAATATTATAACCTCTTTGACAGATAAATGTTTATTAGAAAAGAAAATAATTTAATATTGGTAAGTTATACTTTAAGACTTTAAATGCATACATGTATTTTCTCTAATTTTTTTTTCTAGAGTTCAGTTGTTGGAGGATTTGTTTCACATTATCTCCTAGAGAAATCCAGGATCTGTGTTCAAGGCAAAGAGGAAAGGAATTATCATATCTTTTATAGGTTATGTGCTGGTGCTTCTGAAGATATTAGGGAAAAACTTCATTTGAGCTCCCCAGATAATTTTCGGGTAGGTTGGAGAAAAAGAAATTTCATACAATTTTTGCAAATTGAGTTGCCTTTAATTCTAAAATTTTAGTGAATTTTGATGTCTAGTTTGTATATATAACTTACATTAAATCAAGTATAACATGTTAGCATGACTGCTGTACTGAGGAGATCTCTATTAAGGTTTACTGTTGAGTTTATAATATAATACTGTATAAGGCAGTACATAATGAGGTAGGTAAAAGGATAGATGTTAAACCTCTATTATTTAAACTCAATTAGAAATTTATAATAATTCTTCAATACTAGCTTTAAAGTCACCTTTGATTTATCTGTAACAAAGTTGGACCACTGAATTAATATTAATAAAGGACATAAGGTTGTATTTCTTAATTCAACAACAAATATTTATTGCTTGGCCATTGGGTACTAGGCATTGTGCCAGGATTAAAAATATAAATAAGACACAGTCTCTGCTCCTGAGCAACTTTGTATTTTGTGGGAAACACACACAAACATACACACGTATGTGCACGCACACACTCAGTCTGACTGACATGCCGAATGATAAGAATGAGATATGCATAGAACGTTGTAGCATCCCGAGGTTTTGGAAAGATTTACTGGAGGAATTGATTGCTTGATCAGAATCCTGAAGGAGTTTCAAGTGTTAACTAGACACAGAAAGGTGCAAAGGGTATTCTTGGTATGTGCAAAAAGATGAAGAAAGAAAGGCAAGAAACACCTTAAAGGGCAAGGCAGGAAGTAGTGGCAGATGAGGATGGAGAGTGGTTTACTATAAGGAGCTATTGAAGGGCATTAGATAGGGAGTTAGATATCAGATCTTTGCTTTTCTTTGGCTTTAATATGGAGAATGGCTTTCAGGGGGTAGAGGAGGGAATGGATAGCAATTGAAACCATAGGTTGACTGGTTGGAAACCTATAGCTATAGTTGAAGTAAGGATTTCTAAAGCGCCTTTTCAGGTTTAGCAATGACAGAGTTACAGAGGAGGGAATATGTGAAATATTAGGAGATAAAATTGATAGGACTTGGATACTGAATGTGGTAGGGAGAAAAAAGAGGCTAGAATAATTTTCAAAAATTTGACTAGGGTTATTGGGTGGATGTAAATACCATTACTGAGGTGAGATGTAAGGTTTGTGGCATATAGAATGAGTTCAGTTTTGAGCTTTTGGATTATCTACGTGGAGATGTTCGGGAGATAGTTGGGTATACCAATCCAAAGATCAGCACCTTGGAGCGTGCTGGAGATAGAGTTTGGGAGGTGATAGTTAAAACAGTAGCAGTGAAGAGATGAGATTGTCCAGAGAGATGGCATAATATAGAGAAGCATGTGCCAGGATCCAAACTGGAGTTGATGGGGTTGAACAGATGAAGAGGTACCCAAGAAAACAAACACAGTTGGAGTTGTGAGAATAGTATAGGGAGTGCTGAGAATCACAAGCTAAAAGGGTGTAGAGTTTCAAAAAATGGTGACTGGGGATGGTTAACCCAATTTACAAATTCTTAGCAAAAAAAAAAAAATAGTGTCCCTGTACTGGTATAGGAATGTAGTTTATGTAACATTCATCAGGTGATTCAGTTAGTCCTCTTTGGGCAGAAAATTTGAAAACCGTGGTATACATATTTCTTATTGCTCTGTGTGTGTGTGTGTGTGCACACGCATGTGCATTTGTTTTTCAGACAGCTTCTCTTGTTTCAAGCAGTTTATTTTAATGTGTATTTGGGAATTTTAAAACATTATCATCCTAAAATCCTTTATAAATGCATCTATTTATATATTTCTAAAACGTTCAACCTTCTCTAGAACCCTCCAAATTAACTGGAATTTGAAGTTAGTTACCCATATTATCTTCGTGAAAGTAGAAGAGGCATTTCTTTATTATGGTTTTAAGAAAAGGAATATATATTTCTATGAATCATATGAAATATAATGACGATGTGGCTTTGTCAACAATTAGTTGATGAGAAAGGGATGTGACCGTTCTGGTCTTAATCTAGCATTTCTTTCTGCTTGGAATCTTGGGAACATAGTATTTCTGTGTCTCACAATGTACAGCCTTTCCAGGCACAATGACAGGCATCCCGAAAGGGCAGCTACTAAAATTTATCAGGTCAGAGGGTTTCCTGCCTCTGGTGTAAACCAGGAGGCATGATTTCCTTTCTCACTGGAAAGTCCTACTGGTGGTAAAAGGGAGAACAGGGGAACAGCATTACGTATGTCTGCTGTCCAATTGCATATTCCTCTCATACGTATGCACACACACACTCCTATATCCCTTTCCCCTGCTTTAAAATGACTTGAAGGTATGTTGGTTAATTTCATCAGGTTTTTCAGTAGTTTACCTCTTCAGTTGACCCTGATAGATCAGGTTGTAAAAACAAAGGAGAACCTTATAGTAGGTTGAAAACTTGCAAAATTATTTAATTTTTTGGTCACGACTCTATAGTAATTAGTATGTAAGTAATTATGTAGATATACCTGTTTGAAAACATTTTTATTAACTCACATGTATTTGTATTTTAGAAAATAAACAGTTTAAAATGCTTGTATTATTTAAACTTTTCAAATATTTTTGCAAATGTTTTATGAAAGCATTTGCTATAGACTTGCAAAGATCCTTCAATTTAAAGAAAGCTTGGATAGAGAATGGATGGCAGGAATAGCTATAGTGTCCTAGTTATATAAAAGTTGGAAGAAAGAAGTATCTTTTCTAGGTTTTAATATTAAGTACAGCTGACTAAAAGCTAAATATTTGACAAAGCAGTGGGAGTGGAGAGATAAAACACTCAGTAGCAAAGAAAATGTTTGTTTTGTCTCTGTATGTGTTAGCTCCTCTTATCCTACTAAGTGAAAGAGCTCTTTTTCGAAACAGTCAATTGAAAGTGCTTACCAGCATCATCCCTTTTCCGCTCGCTTTTATTTTTTTCCCAAAGATTTTAGGGTAGAAGAAAAACTCTGCATATCATTGTCCAGTTTTACTGTACTTTAGTATTTCATTATAATGGAGGGGGAATAATAGATGTATTGATTATTCCAAATATTAATTTATCCCTTAATCATTCAAATTTACTATAAATTTTTTCTCAGTGTATATATGATATACTATATTTAATTTTGGAATTCATGCCATGATACAGTGGAATCATGACCTGATCTAGATGTTTAAAAAATTTTCCATCCTGTTCTCTGTGTACTTCCTTCCTGACTTCCTCCTAATTGTGGGTAATAGATTCTCTCTGAGACCACTGTATCAATTTCTTCTGCTTCCCTTCTGTTTTGAAAACACTTAGCTTTTAGAAGGCTCTGGGAAGCAAAGTAAATCATTGAGATAAAAGCTGAAATTATTTGATTCATAAAGTAAGTATTGTAATTTCTGTTTAGTCATTGTAAACCGTCAGTAAATGTGAAAGCCATGTTTTGAGGAAGTGACTCTAAAAATCAGAAATTAAGAAAATCAAGGATAATGTTTCTTATTTATTCAGAATTTAAAATATTACTTGAAGTATTAAACCACAGTATGGGTCCTTATTTGAGACACTTCATATTAAGTAGGAAGGTGAGTTTTCAATATTTCTAATACTTATTTTTTGGATTATCTTTTAAAAAAGATATTTGATACTGAGAAGATATAAAATTATTATTGCCCTTTAAAAAATAGCTAATCTTTATGGTATTGATTTTTATTTTAATCATTTCATCTGCTTTCAGGGATTAGGATTTTTAACATCCCTGGTTCAATTAGTAGGAATAAAATGTCTACAAAATATAGAAGTATTGTTTCAATTAAGAGATTAAATATTATTCAAGTTATATTTAGAAATTCTTTATGTTTAGCAGTATTTGATAAGTTGTGTTTTCTTCTGTATTTCTCTGTAGATCACATATGTTAATTATATTTTAAATTTTTTTGTCATAGTATTTAAACCGAGGCTGCACTAGATACTTTGCTAACAAAGAAACTGACAAACAGATTTTACAGAACCGCAAAAGTCCTGAGGTATAGTAGACTTTTTTTTTTCTTAAAATCTTTAATGCAAAAAAAAAAAAAAAATCATGCTGAAAGATACAGTTTTTTTAATTTGGAGCCCAAAGAAGATTTCTTGCTTTTAGGTTTGTATTTTAAGTACTCTCAAGTCTCTCTCTCTCAGTGCAATGCTTAATACCTTTGTTGGTGTCTACACAAGCAACAGGTTCTGGTTCTTCTTGGTTGGGCCTCAATATACTGCTCTCTTCTCATTCTGTTTCCAAGTATGAAGGTATTAAATTAACTAAGAATTATTCTCTTCTAGCCTTTTTAAAACTTAGCTCATATTACTCACTTGGGATTAAGTATATATTTTTTGTAATTTACTGTCTACTTTAAGGCTGAAGTAAGCTTTGATGTAGACAATAAATAGATTAAGCATTCTTGTGAAAGGATGCTTATTATATTATTGTATGTCTCTTTAAAATATATTACTATCATATGAAAAGTTTTGTTTATTGATCTCACTAAATTATATTTCTAAGAGTAATTAGATATAATTATATGATTAAGTATTATTTTAAAAACATTAAATCCTTAATCTAAAATTTTATAACCATTACACATTTTAATGTACAATGTTTAATAAATTATATTAAGTTGTGTTTATTCAAGATGCTTAAATTATGAAATGCCAAATAAAGATTAATGATAGGGACTAGTTAATATTACCTTTGTTAATTTTATTAAAAGATTTATATTGAGTATTTAATTGAACAAGATTTTATTGTAGTCAGTTTTTAATGCTCCTACATGAACAGCCCGATATTTTTGACTCCTCTTAAAATGAGTGAGTTGAATTATGTCTTTAATATATTCATATAAAGGAACAGAAAGCAAATAAAATTTCCCATTATTTCAAATTCTGAGATGAGTCTACAGTTAATTTTTGTTTAATTTGACATTTTAAGTATTATTTTAGATACCAATTTCCAAATTATAAATCATAAACTTTATGTTACAGTCCTGGTTGGAACTTTAAGAAACAAGATTAATATTTATGGTATCTTCCTTTGTCTTGCTGAGACTATATTTTTTCTAAGATGTCACAATACAAAAGTATTCTTTCCACTAAGATACTGGAGACATTTCCTAGTGGGACATTGCAGCTGTCGTAAAGGAGGAGAGAAAGAATATAAATTTGATCTTTTGGCATAGAAAAAACTGAGTAGAGAAGAAAGAAAACTGGACTTTACTCTTAAAGAGCAGTATGTACTCTCCAAAGAAGAAAATTGTACTCTTTCTAATTCTAGATTCAGTATACTTTGTCAGAATGTATTCACATTTTTGAGAGAGTGTGTGTGTGTTTGTATAAGTGAACAATGAATTAATATGTTTAAATTACTTTTTATGTCTTCTTTATCAGGAGGATGAGGTGATCATTTTGACTAATTAAATCCTTTGCCTAATTATATTTGAATGTCTTTAACCTGTGTGTAATTTTTAGAAGAATGCAGTATTTTTAGTCTGCCATATAGCAAATATATTTATTAACTTTTGATTAGAAACAGTTTTTAAATGAAGCACGCATTCAATTGCAAGACTAAAAATTCTGCATGATGTGTGTTTTCTGTTAAATTTGGCTGCATGTGATTGTTTTCTTTGCTTCTTTTAAGAATAAAATTGAATTTTATTATCTAGACATTTTCCAGAAATTTCATATACGCATAATTGAACATTTTAAATAATTTTGTGGAAGGACAATTACAACTTTAGCTGGAAAGCATTTCTTTGCTGTGAGAAATAAACATCTTCTAGAGGCATCTTTATTGTCCAATTAATTCTGATGCTATGTTACCTAGTGTTTTAACTTCATTTCTTCATGCTCAGGTTCTGGAAAATTTCTAGTTTAATCTTTCTGTGTCCAGTAACTTTTATGTTTCTCCTTCTAATTTCTGCAGGCCTGATTTTCCTCTTCCTTTTTTCAGAGTTTGTTATAGGTTCTAACAAATGAATACTATAGACACAAGTTCTTCTTTTAGGAGAGAAAACATGTTTTCTCTTCATTTTTTTTTTTTTGAAATGTTTTAAGTAATTGCATAAATTCTTAGAGTAAGCATAATGCTTACTAATACACTTTACCTCAAATATATAGAAAGTTTTAAAAAATAATTCTCAGGCCATGAAAATTGTATCAGCCTGTCTACTATTTACTATTTACTATTGGTGAAATTGATGATAATTAACCTAAAGGAGTATCATGCTAATTGTCAGATTAAATTTTTATTATAATTTTTACTTGGTTTTTTCTTTCTTTATTTTTAATTGACAAATAAAAGTTATATATATTTATACAACATATTAGAGAACAATGTAATGTCTTGATTTATGTATATGTTGTAGAATAATTAAATTAATTAACATATTCATCACTACTTCAGTTTTTTTGTTTGTTTGTTTTGTTTTTGAGACAGAGTCTCACTTTGTTGCCCGGGCTAGATAGAGTGCCATGGCGTCAGCCTAGCTCACAGCAACCTCAAACTCCTGGGCTCAAGCGATCCTCCTGCCTTAGCCTCTCGAGAGCGCCACCATGCCCTGCTAATTTTTTCAATTATAGTTGCCCTGCTAATTTCTTTCTGTTCTTTTTAGTAGAGACAGGGTCTGGCTCTTGCTCAGGCAGGTCTTGAACTTCTGACCTCAATTAATCCTCCCATCTTGGCTTCCCAAATTGCTAGGCTTATAGGTGTAAGCCACCATGCCCGGCCCCTCAGTTCTTTTTGATCTGTGGATGTTAATTCTTTTCACCTACTGATATTCTCCCCTCACTTTATATCTTTATATAATATCCTAGCATTATAAGACTTTAGAGTGAAAATTGTAACTTAATTGAAAAACATCTAATTTCATTCTTTTAATTGAAAATTTTATTGAGATAATTGTAGATTCACATGTAGTAAGAAATAGTACAGAGAGATCCTGTGAATACTTTACCTACTCATTCAGTTTTTGAATGGTAGAATGCTAAAGTTTTTCCATTGACAGATTTTATTTTTGCATGTTATATAGTGCATTAATGGACCTGTTATAGTTGTTTTAGTCTACTTAAATAACGTAAAGATAGTTAATTGATGTCTTTTTGTTTTGTAGTATCTTAAGGCAGGTTCCTTGAAAGATCCGCTGTTAGATGACCATGGAGATTTTATTAGAATGTGCACAGCCATGAAGAAAATTGGTTTGGATGATGAAGAAAAGCTTGATCTCTTCCGGGTGGTAGCTGGTGTCCTGCACCTTGGAAATATTGATTTTGAGGAAGCTGGCAGCACTTCAGGTTTTTTTTGTTTTTGTTTTTTTTTAAGAGGGACAAAATTAGATAGTATTTCTATCCTTTCTTTTTCATATGAAAATTGAATCTGTTTATGTGCAGGCTTGTTAAAATTTTTAAGAAATTTCTAGGATATACTGTGTTACATAGTGAATCTCCTAAATGAAGGATACTTTTATGAGCTGTTTCAAACAAATCAGTGATATTGATGAGGAATAAACCTTTCATTTTTGAGGGATAAGTAACTAACTACCAGGGTCATATTCAGTTAAATCTTCAAACTCATGTTGTACTTTTCTAATAGGTGAACAGATTAATTCTCTGTCATCTATTAATGTGTTCTTGAAATTTTTCTGGTTCATGGATCTAAATTTAGATCAGTTAATTAGGGCAGTTTAATATGTAAAAGCCCGTATACTTTATTAATGAGATATGGAAATAAATTAACATTTTTATTTTTATGCAAATTGAAAAGAATATTTAAATGCCTGATAGCAACTTTTCAGCTCTAGTGTTTCAATCTCTATGTAAACAGTAAGACTTTGCATAATTCTAAATTTGATCCAGGAATATAAGGATTGGCAAGCTCTGGCCCCTGGGCTAAATTTGGCTCACTGTCTGTTTTTGTAAGTACAATGTCATTGGAACACAGCCACACCCATTCATTTATGTATTGTCTATACCAGCTTTCATGCTACAGTGGAAGAGTTGAGTGGTTGTGACAGACACTGTATGTCTGTCCTACAAAGCGTTAAATATTTACTCTTTTGTCTTTTAGAGAAAAAGATTATCAACTCCTGTATTAAGACATTATTTTAGAATTGTATACCAAGGATAAGTTAAGAAAAACCTAAATCACATTTAATGTAGCAGTCAGTACCATGAGCTTCCTTGTCAGATCCCAGAGGCTCTCTGAGCATTTTTGAAGTGAAATAATCCAAGAGAAGGGCTATTAAGGTACAGTCCCTAGCAATAGTTTGCATGTAGGAAAGGGGCACAAAAGGAAGGAAAAAAAAGAACATTAAAAAAAAAAGTGTCTTATGTGCAAGACCCTTCATATTCTGTATTTCATCATAAACATAATCTAAACATCATAAATATAATGAGACAGGGGATACTATCTCCATTTTACCAGAAGTGGAACCTGTGTACAAGTTAGGTGATGTATGTGGTTATTAATGAAGTTGTAGGTGTGAGAGCTGGTTCTACTCTTGTCTCACTAACTCAGGCTTGTGGTAATTGTCCATTCTTGCCCGCAGGCCACTCAAATTTGTGATCTGTGAATGAGCAGACAAAAAAAGTCTTAATGACTTTCAGATTTAATGTTCTGTGATGCTGTGAAATCAATAACAAGAGTTGCAACACAGTGTAGTGGGTAAGACCACAGGCTCTTGAACCAGACTGCTTCACCATGTCCTGTTTGTGTGACCTTGGACAAGGAACTTACTTAACTCTTTCCTCGCTGTAAACTGGGGATAATACTGGTCCCTGCCTCATGCCATGAGAAGTAAATAAGTTAAATGTTTGTAAAATGATATGAATATTTGTGCCTGGCATATAGTAATCATTACCAGTGCTTTCAATGAAAAAATAAAATTAATATACAAATTCCAATTTAAAATGAAAAAAATTCAAGTAAAATTAGGTATGTTTTTAGTGTGCATAAAAATTTATTAGTTTTTTGGAGGGATCAGACAATTTATTTTGAAAATATAATGACTGTTAGCATACATTTCATTTGCTCCCCGGCATTATTATACCAAGGGAGCATGTGGAAAATTCTAACACAAAAGGATTTTAAGTTTAGAATAATTAATGTATACTTTAGAAATGTTCCTGGAAGGGATGGGTAGGTGGCATTTTCACACCACTTATTATTATCCTGTGGCAGAACACAGAGATGTATGCAGAGTGTCCTAAATGCTGCATGATCCAGTTGGTTGTTTCCACTTTTTGACTATTATAAATAATGCTACTAAGAATATTTGTGTATAAATTTTTGTTTAGATATATGTTTTTGTTTCCTTTGAGTATATACTGAGTAGTGAAATTGCTGAATCACGTGTTAACTCTGTTTAACCTTTTGAGGAACTGTCAGACTGTCTTTCAAAGTAGCTATTCCATTTTACATTCTTATCAACAGCGTATGAGGGTTCCAGCTTCTTCACATTCTCACCAACAGTATATGTTTATCACAATCACAGTGAGTGTGAAGTGTTAGCCTATTGAGGTTTTTCTTTTCCTTTTCCTGATGGCTCATGATGTTGATTATCTTTTCATGTGCTTATTGGCTATTTGTGTATCTTTTTTTGGAGAAATGTTTGTTCAAATCCTTTGCTTATTTAATCAGATTGTCTTTTTATTATCGAGATGTAAGAGTATTTTTTTAATATATTCTAGGTCCAAGTCATTTTTCTCATTCTATGGGTTATCTTTTTACTTGTTTCATAGTGTTCTTTAAAACACAAAAGTTTTTGATTTCTATAAAGTCCAGTTTATTTATATTTTTCTTTAGTTGCTTGTGCTTTTATGTCATATTAAAGAAATGAAGATTTACTCCAAGGTCATGAAGATTTATACTTATGTTTTACTCTAAGAATTTAATAGCTTTAGCTCTTATATTTAGGTCTTTGATTTCATTTTGAATTAAGTTTTGAATATAGCTGAGAGTAGGGGTCCAACATCATTCTTTTGTATGTGGATATCCAATTGTTCCAGTATCATTTGTTCAAAAAGCTATTCTTTCCTCAATGAATTGTCTTGACAACCACTTATTATAAGATGTCATTTTTCATATTTCTTCAGAGACTGGTCTATTAAATAGTTTGTGAATTTGTCACGATAAGATTCTCATTACAATTTTCACACATTCTTTGTAGTTTTGAGGTTAGATAATCCTGGAATAAATCATTTATAAATAAACATTAATCTTTGAAAATACTTGTAAAATGTTTATTATTTTTAATATTGTACTATAAAGATAAATAATGGTTACTTTTTATATGGTGATTACTATGTACCAGGCACTATTCTAAGCACTTCACATATGTTACTTTATTATACTTCATAACCATCATATAAAGTAGGTACAATTATTATCTAAATTTTATGGATGAGGAAACTGAGCACAGAGACAGTAGGTAACTTGTTCAGAGTTGTAGTCATGGAGCCAGATCAGCCCAGAGACTAGAGCACTGTCTTTCTATATAATACTTTAAAAACAGCCTCTATAGGGATGAATCTATAGACATGGTGTATACGTTGAGCACTCCAATCTGAAAATTTGAAATCCGAAATGCTCCAGAATTTGAAACTTTTTGAGCACAAACATGACACCACAAGTGGAAAATTCCACATCTGACCTCACGTGACAGGTCACAGTGAAAACACAGGTGCACAACACAGTTTATTTAGCATTCCCAAGGGAAAAATGACCCTCACAGCTCCCTTCACCTGAGATATATCTTTTCCTCACACCCCCAGATTCCCCAAGCAAACACAAAAGGTAATAAAATGGCACATGTACAGGTTGGATGTGTCAATGGCAGGTTCCTCACAGTGCTCCACATGCTGCCAAGACCTGTGTGCATTACTCATTGTGCTTTTTTGCTTATTCTCTGCTCTGTGGTGTAAAGATATTGTTGTAAATGTCAGGGAGGCCTGCAGATACCCCTTGGGTAACAGTGATAAGAAAAAGGAAGCATTTATGTTTATCTGTAGCACAGGAAGTCAAGCTATTGGAGAAACTGGACAGCAGTATAAGTGTGTATAAAGTATATATGAACATAAATGAATTTCATGTTTAGACTTGGGTCCCATCCCATGATATCTCATTATGTATATGCAGATGTTCCAAAATCTGAAAAAATCCAAAGTCTGAAATACTTTTGGTCCCAAGCATTTCAGATAAGGGATATTTAGCCTGCACAGGTAATAGCAATTGCCTCTTCACCCTCTCCTTTCATGCCCAGCAACATGAGCACAAGCATATGTACACACATACACATGTACATAGACATCTGTATCCAAACTGGCCTGACAAAGTGCCTTACAACATGAGCACTGAAAATACTGCTTAAAGTTTCCTGGAGTCATATGCATTTTAATGATAAGATACTATATTTCTCCAGAGATTTAATAAAGTGTTATAATCCATCATTAATCTGTTTTACTTACAAAGTCATAAAAAATGAAGCAGTAGCTTAATACTGCTAAATGAAGCAGTAGTTTAATATTGATGAGCTGAAAGGATTATACCGTGGACTGCCCAGAGTGAGGGTCTTGTGTTGACCTTAGCAGTATGGGTGTCTGTCAAGGCTGGTAAAAATGTAAGGTAGATTTAAGAGTTACAAATAAGACTTGTCTATTTCATAGTTTTATATAAGCGAAATATAATTCGAAGGAATGGGTCTTGAAAATATGGTTTATATAACATTTATTAATTTCAAATTAAAATATATTTTCATTAGGTGGTTGTAACCTGAAGAATAAATCTGCTCAGTCTTTGGAATACTGTGCTGAGTTACTGGGTTTGGACCAAGATGATCTTCGAGTAAGTTTAACCACACGAGTCATGCTAACAACAGCAGGGGGCACCAAAGGAACAGTTATAAAGTAAGTTCCTTAACTCATGGCTCTGCAACAATTCTGCCTTGCAGTTTGTCAAGGAAAAATCTTTTTTTTTTTGAGAACACTGAGATTTAAAGTTGACTTTTATGTGTAATTCATTCTTTTCATTATAATGTTCTAAAACCTGTGCTTGATAGATCACAATTCTTGCACCTCACTGTAGTAATCCACCATATAAATAGGGTTTAGCATAGCTCTCAAAGTTGTTCCTTACAGATATTCTAGATGGCACAAATCTGGAATTTATAAGGTAAGAGAGAGATTTACTTTTGTACAACTGTGAAAATAGGAGCTGATACTGTAAATCAATATCTGACTGTGTTAGGCAACAGATCATTTTGCTTTAAAGTGATTTTCCATGCAAATGGTGTGTACTAAAACTTTTATTAAGCAGAACTCACTTAAGCAAAATAGCAAATGAAACTTCCATTACCTTTAGGATTCTTCAGTTAGAAGAATCTTGCACATGATAAGAAAATAAGGGCCTAACCAAGATTTTTAAAATCAGTAGCTATGAACTTCTAGATTATACCTGGGTGTATGTATACTTTTGGCTCCATATCCTATATTTTATATGTTTCTGCTTTTGGTACTGTAGAATAAAATTGGTACTCAGGCTTATCATTCTGAGGCACCGTAAGATCTTCATTTGTGGGGGGGAGTGGAGTCAGATCCTCTCTACCTTGCTAAATAAGATAGGCAGTGAGCTCTAATGACATGTATCAGAAAAATTTTCAACAAAGTAAAACAAAGATTTTTTTGAAAAGCTTTTAGCCACTCAGAAAATTGGCTACCTCTTACATTTTTTGAAACATTAGCAAGATATGCTTAACCAGATTCTTTGCTAAGCTAATTCAAAATTTTTCTTATTATAAAGCAAAACTCTGAAAGGAGTTTGTAGAGCAGTGTCCTACAGTTGCTTGGTTCCTTAGAGATATGTCTGGGGCCCAAGGGAAGGTCCATAAAGGTCCAGGTGGGTGGTCCTCAGATATTGTTTTCTCCATGTCCCTATTTCTGCTTTGTTGCAAAGTGTTTGTTTTATGCATTCAATGGACAGGGTGCCTGCATAAAATTCACTTCAAGAAAGGATTCCATTATAAGAAATAATAAGTTGGAAATGCACTATTTAGGGGGAATTCAAATATCAGGCTGACCTGAATGGCTTTCAAGGCTACTTCCAAATTTGACTTTTTTTAGGGTGTTTTCACAGTGCTCCATGCTTATCTTTGTGGTGGCATTTAGCATGGTGTTTGGAAATTTCCTTTTATGCCAGTGTCTCTTCATCAAAGTATAATTTTCTTGAGTACAATGGGTATGTATCTGTACCTGCAACATCTAATACTGTTACACTATGCAGTTACTTATATTAAAAAGTAGAGTTGGATAGTTCAAATTTTAAGATGTAAACACTTTTTCCCAAACAATCTAAAGAAGTTACCAAACTTTAAAGTTATTCTGAATTAAACAAAACTTCTTTTGCATTTAAATAAAATCAAAAAGAAGATTATTTGCCCGGATAATTTTTTCTATATTCAGCATATAAAGTGAAGCATAAATTAAGGTTAAAATGATTTTTTAAGCCTAAAATTATTTTACCTAATAATAGATTTTCGATCTAATGTTAGTTAACTCCTTTAGTTCTTTTCTTGTAGTTTTCTACTTAGCTGCGTTTATATGTGCCTATTCACACATGACACTGAGTAACTATTTATTTCGTTTTCACAGTGAATATATGCAAGTATACTTTGACCTTGAGTCTGGCATTATTTTTACAGTATACTATCATAAAGAGTTTTTACTGGCATAATCTTCTTTTACAGGGTACCTCTGAAAGTGGAGCAAGCAAACAATGCTCGTGATGCCTTGGCAAAGACAGTCTACAGCCATCTTTTTGATCATGTAGTAAACAGAGTAAATCAGTGTTTTCCTTTTGAAACATCATCCTATTTTATTGGAGTCCTAGATATTGCTGGTTTTGGTAAGTATATTTCTTTTGTGAGTTTATATTACTTTGATGTTTTTTCAAGCATATTAAATTCAAAAAACCTTTTCACCCTGTAATACCTTTCACTTGATGTATTTTCAATTATATATCCATACCTGCGTTTTATAATATGACTTAAATAGGAAGCCAATGCTTTAGAAAAACAAAAGAAAGACTTATGGGGGTTAGTTTTGTCACACTAATGCTAAAATTAAAACATGTTGATTGAAATTACTATAGTTAAGGATATCACTATACTCTTAAATGAGTTCAACTAAATAAAGGTAAGCTCTTGAGTGCTACTAATAAAGATAATAAGATTGCCAGGTATGGTGGCTCACACCTGTGATCCTAGCTATTCACAAGGTTGAGGCGGGAAGATTGCTTAAGCCCAGGAGTTTTAGGCTGCAGTGAACTATGATCATACTACTACACTCCAGTCTGGGTGGCAGAGTGAGACCTGGTCTCTTAAAAAAAGATAATAAGGTCAATAACTAAATACAGGTAATAAATAAGGATAATAAAGTCACTAAAACCATTGACTAACATGTAGAGCTGGGTATAGGTTGACCTAACATATAGGCCAAACTTCATGACTGTGTAAAAATTCTTCACTAGGTATTGTCAACAAATCTATTTTCAATTAATTTTCCTTCAAATGAATAAGATATCAAGATAAGTAGTTGAGAACAACTGTAGAGGTATTCAACCAGAAATGAAATGGGTCACCGGCTTCTTAATGTTGCAGTGTTCTGAATGACTGTGTTGTAAAAATCTTGAAGGAAATCCAGTGGGTTTTGCATTGGTCTTTATCAATGTGTGCGTGCTTTCTGGCTGTGAAGAAGTGGTATCTTCCTCCTTCCTTATTTGTTTGCCTTTCCCAAGGGAAGGTATGAGTGTTTATGTTTTGGGAGGGACAGAGTTTTCCTTTTGATGTGATATATATTTTAAAATTTACAATCAATCATTACCTTTGGTTCAAAGGTAGAGAAACACTCATCACTAACTTAAGATTTTACAATCTATACATTTGTTTCCTGGTCTACACTAGTTTTAGCATAACGTACATATACACAGGATCATAAAATTTTAGAGCTATATAGATCTTATACAGCATGTAATGCTTGATTTTAGAAATGAATTAGTATCCATAGCATTTTTTATAACTGTAATTTTACAGGTTATGTGGAAAAAAGTTTCCTAAAGCACTTGCATTTTAAGTCATTTTTGTGCTTTAGATTGCTTTACTGCCTGTGCTTTAAAAGGTTGTTATAAGTAGCTTACGTTTTATAGCTTTTGCTATATAACATTTATCTCTTCTGACAAACACCTTTTTTGTCAATTGAAGCAGGGTATTTTTAATACTTAATTTTAATGCCTCTCAAATTTTATGTCTCGAAATAAGAACATTTGGGAAGTGTAGAACAATTAATATTTTTTAACCTAATTTAAAAAATAAGCCATTAATACAACATTTTATTCTATGATAAAGATATATGAAGTTGATCTGATAATGATTGTTGGTTCTGGTTTATGTTTTCAGAGTACTTTGAACATAACAGTTTTGAACAGTTTTGCATCAACTATTGCAATGAAAAACTTCAACAATTTTTTAACGAAAGGATTCTGAAGGAGGTAATTGCCATTATACTTTAAGCTTAAGATCTGTGTTAGGCTATTTTAAATTTCAAGAAGGAGAGACATGCTGCAGTTACCCTGATTGATAGGTTTTGATGGGGTATAAGGGATGGTGGCCCAGGACACCTGGGAAGCCCAGCAGGGGCCCCTGGGAACATCAGAAGTGTTAATGGTTCAGCTGAAGCTTAGGGACCAATAAAAATGCTAATAGGTGCCTCCTCAGAAGTGAACATCTGTTGTTTCTTACTAGAGATTTTACTAGACTAGAAGTTCTCTTTGTTTCTTTTTCTAATTCTGTTGTCTCTACTTCTGCCACTGTCAGACAACTTTCTACTTTCATCCTTGTCCTTGGGGTCTCCTGCCCTTCTCTCAAGTCTCTCTGCTGCTGCCCTTCTACTGCCTACTTGCCTTTTCTCTATGTATAGTGGCAAAGCCACCAGGGCAGGAGATGGAGCCATTGGCCTGGAGTGCCTCTGGGCAGTACCTTCCCTGCAGGGGAACCTTGTGGGCTGTACTCTGTGAACAGGCAGCCTGTGAATGGCTTGCCTTTGGCCAGGCACCATCTCTGGTCCATAAGGAACTTCCTGCCACTACTCCTGGTAAATAACTGTGGATATGGCAGACACTCAGAATACCAAGTCTAGGAAAGTTACTTTATAATTCTTTAGAGTGCAGAAAGTAAAGGTAGCTTTGAATTGGTTTATTTATGATTAGGCTCACAGTTTTTTCCCTGAATTTGGATTCTCCACGATTTCCTACCAAGACCCTTGACTTTCTTTTCATTGTGCTATCTGAGATATGTTTTATTGAATGAGACAGAGTTAAAAGGACCTGAGAGGTCATCTAGTCCAGCCCCTTATTTTACAGATGAAGAAACTAATTCCCAGAGCATTTTAGTAACTTCTGCAGGTCTGAGCCCCCCACTTTTCTGTTTGCTGGCCCATAACACTGTACTTTCTTCATATTAGCACTGTTGTATTCTAAGTTCTTTCCTCCCCTGTATCTGTGCTGAAATGTGCAATATTTTTTTCCTGTTCCCATCCCATCTATCTTTCCCCACATTTTTATGATGTCTGTGTCTTTACAGGCTTCCCAGCACATTCCAGCTTTTGTATATTTTACTTATATGCTAGTTAAATGAATTCTGGCATAAACAAACAGATAAAACAAGTTCTTATCAATAAGATACTTTCTTTGAAAATGTTTTATCCAATCACATTAGTTCTTCTATTATCATGTGAAGTTTTACATGCATGTCTTTCATTTAACATGACTTAATCCTTTCTTCCCACACCAACCCAGCAAGAAGCTTTATCTAGAATCTTTATAAAGAGGAGACAGTACCTTGATTTATGTTTTACTTTTATGACATCCTTTAAAATATGAATTTCAAATTCAGATTGAGTTAAAGTGGACAGTGCCTTCTAGAATGTTGGAAACCGTTTTTCATATATCTCATGGGAAGAAATATTTAAACATTCAGGAAATAATGTTAAAACACATTACCTTAAGCTCGTTGCATAGTGTACTCATCTGTGATAAAAATCTTTAAAAATTTTTTTAAGAATATACTAGAATTACATCTAATAACTCAACTTTGATTTATATGTTATTCTTCTAAATTATACTTATTTTCCCCATTTGATGTATACCTCATATATTATATCACTGTGTAGGTATTAGAGCCCATTTGTAGTTAATTGCTATTTCCTTGATTTTAGTGCCTGTCTGCAAATGTTCAAAATCTATTCCATCTCTAGAAAACTGTTTAGGGCTATATTAGCTGTTATATACCTTTACATTCTAATTAATAAATGTTATGATAAGAAACAGCACAAAACATTGAGTCTATTTCATATCACGCAGTATTTCCATAGCTATGATTATGATTATTTCATTTTTAGGAACAAGAACTCTATCAAAAAGAAGGTTTAGGTGTTAATGAAGTACATTATGTGGATAATCAGGACTGTATAGGTATGTATTTTTTTAACTCTATCTTTGAGAAATAAGAGAAGACATAGTGAATACATTTACTAATGATTTTTCTGTGCTCTGTAATTGACATTACTAGTTATAGGACTTGAAACTCATATTTGAAAGAGCTTTACTTGTCTGGTACTGCTTAGAAGTTACTTTTCCTACCAAGACATCAAATTTAGCTTTGTTGAAAGTTTTTTAAAGTCTCCTCTGTTTATCGTGATGGGGGTTTTTCTACTTAAGTAGATAACATGCGAATTATTTAAGAGGGAAACTCAATTGCTTAGGCAGCAAAGGGATTTATCATCTCACACGAGGAAGTCCATGGTTAGGCCAGGCTCCAGGCGAGGTGTATCAGGATTCGGCTGTGGTTTTCTGCAATTCTCTTGGTTCTGCTCCCCTCTGTGCATTGGCAGCACCCTCTGACTGGTTACAGGTTGGCTCAGAAGTTCCACGTGTCACATCCAGATAATACTGTGCAGCAGGAGAACAGGACTCTTTTCTCTATCTTAGCAGTGAAGAAACCTCTCCCTGAAACTCACCCTCCCCCCACCCCCAGCTAGCTTTCAGTCTTATTTTTCTTTCCATCCCATCTCAAAAATAAATTGTTGGACAAGCCTTGTTTTGAAAACTCAATTTGACAATCTAGTTAGTAACTCATGTACTAGATTTGGACAAGATAATATAATACTGATATTACTTTACATCAGTATAACTTTTCAAAACACTTTCACATCCCACTTAGTCTACTCAGCATTCCCTTAACATGCTGTACCCTTTCTCACCTGTGTCTTTGACTGTGTGGTTTGATATCTTGTCTGGAACTTCTCCCCTTCCATTTATCTTTTAGTCCACCTCTACCTCCTTCTAAATCTATCAGAATACTTGCATTTATAGCTTAGTTCAACATGCCCCTCCATCACTATTACTAATTGCCCAACAAGCATCGTTTTCTGACCAATGCAGTTAGACTCTTCATTTCTCTTCCTATAGCTCAACATTTCTTACATATTGTGTTTAAGCAGTTTACATTTTACATATATTTTGAACAGGCAGAAAATGCAAATGAATGAACGGAAGGAACATAAAGATGTGCTGTTTATTGAGAAGCTTTGCTTGAAAGCATTTAGATCAGTTCCTAAAAGTATTACTAGGAAGCTATGCTTGCAAAAGCTTCTGTATTTTTACTTCACTTTGCATACAGATGTCATCTGGAAAAGGAGGATTTTTCTGGTTCCTTAGCTTCTTATCCTAGCATACAAATGGAATGGTTATTATATTAGTTGCCCTCTTTATGACTTATTTTTCTAAAACCTGAATTAAATATATGGTATTGCTTTCTAATAAATGGCCAGATTTGAAATAAAAATTCATCTGTTCTCTAGAGCCTTTGAGAGAATACTTACAGAATTATGTTATGTTGTTTTTGATCAGTCCTTGAAATCTGTGATCATTAAATTGTTCACATATCTGTAAAATGTTATTTTTACCTTACTATGAATATTTCCATTGTTTGAAATAGATTTAATTGAAGCAAAATTAGTGGGAATACTGGATATTTTGGATGAAGAAAATCGCCTTCCCCAGCCAAGTGATCAACACTTTACATCTGCAGTTCACCAAAAGCACAAGGATCATTTCCGACTCACGGTGAGTTTGCCATTCTAAAATTGAGACTCTATAGTAGGAAAAGAAATCGTTAAAAAGATACACTAGATATTAGATATTGTTAGGTAATTAGAATCATAAATTTTGTAGGGTTTAGAGCAACTATATTATATCCAACACAGTGTCTTATATAGATGGGCATTTAGTTTATATATGTTTTTGGTGATAATGATCTGTGTAATCAAGGTTCTTTTCTTTGGATGAAAAGTACATTTCACCTGTCTAAGATTAGCAAAGAGATTTACCTGCTTTCTTCATGTTCTCCCTTTTGAGCTAAGTGACTATCAGTTGCTTTGTTTTGTATCATGTGACTTTGATCATGTTCCAGGGGTTAGCACCTAAAGTCACAAGCAGCTGTCTGTCTGCACACATTTGTAAGACCAACAGTGAAGGATGTGGCTTAGAACTCTTGACTGGTGGAAACAATGCATATTAGATACTGGTCAGCCAATTCATTTTAATCCTCTTTCCTAGGGAGTTCTGAATGGAAAATATACTCCAAGAGGGAAATAGGAGCTGAAGCAATAGAAGGATTAGGTGGAGTAAAGGGAAAAACAGACACAGAGAACAGTAGAAATAAATGAAAGGTGCACTCTAAAAGAGCCAGAAGACCTGGTTCCTGAACTGCCTGAATCCTTGTAGCAGTGAAAAGTAGAGCTGTTCTCCATGAGGCTGGACTGTGTGGCTATTGAGGTGTTCCCTGTATTCACCTAATTCTCATTGTCTCTTCACTCAGCCATTATCACCTGAGATAATACAAGCACATCTCCATCTTTGGGTCCAGAAAAAGTCTGACTAGCACAGAGAAATATGGATGTTACTTTTAACCACAAAGATAGTACAGCCTCATTTGATAGATAACAACAACAATGAAAAAAAAAAAAAGGAGCGAGATAAAGTAGAGCTGTTTAGTTACTTAGTGGAATTAGGGAGCTATCAGGCAAACACATCCCATACTGTATATTATTTTGAGATTGTAGCATAGTATAACGATCATTGCTTTGATGGATCCAGGAGCTTGAGTGAATGGTAACAAATATTTTTATTTCCATTTATCATTAACAAAAGCAGTGGTAAATAGGGTAAATGTATTTACTTGACTAGCTGATGTAATTGTGTTAACCTTCCCTAGGGACTGAAATCCCACAACCAACTGCCGCACTGACTTGAAGTTCTTCTATGTCTTTAATTATTTCTTGTAATGTGGAGCCTGTTTCTGTTACCTCAATGGAGGTAAAAATAAAAAAATATATATGTATCCTCAACAAAACTTGCTAAAATTGAAGAAATGTATATAGTCCTGTTTATTCACAGCTCACTGGTATTTGTTATGACCAGACTGTGGATCCATGGTTACCTTTACCAAGGGTACTGATCACTAGTCAACAAAATTGTGACCAGGATCTCAGAGGCATATAACTCAAAGGTTAGCAAACTGAAGCATCAGGAATGGGCTTTGGCTGCATTTCTCAAATGAGAACTAAAGCAGTAAGTCCTGATTTATATAGGTCATTGCTATTATTGTATATTTTTGAAAATAAATATAATAACTATTTATTGAACACTTATATGTGCCAGGCATTGTTCTAATACTTTTACTTGAATTATGTCATTTAGTCCTGTTAGTCTCCCCATGCTCCAGATGAGGAAACATATAAGGAGAGGTTGAGTGACATACCCAGTATGGCATGTGAAAATGGGTGGGTTTGGCTCTGACTCATTTTCTTCGTTTAGTTTCCTCATTTTTGAATGAGATTACGTTTCTTAACCTTTGGTTATTTTGAGGGTCAGATATGATCTTGTATGTGAAAGCATTTTGGAAACTTTAAATATGATACAAATATGAGATATTATAATTAAATGGTATAATCCCCCTAAAATGGTTTAGTTTTCTTGAAATAGATTCAGGCTCATAATGTAAATATATTAGGACGTATGGTCTGAAATAGTGGGAGAGGCCCTATGCTGATTTCAGGTGTTTACATGGCCGCACATGGGAATCACCTGATACAAATGGCACGGGCTTTGGGAGATTCAAAAATTCTCCATGTGATTCTAATACAGCACCAAGGTCAGAACCACTGCTTTAGAAATAGGAGGGTAACTTTACAAAATGCCAACTATGTTTTGCATGTGCTTCTAAATAGTGGGCTTTGGGGTCTGTGTGTGTGTATTTTGTTTTAACACCTATTTTCTTTCCTAAGATATTATACCAAATATCTGCTAGATTTCACTGATACTTTAAGGCAGGAGTCCTCAAACTTTTTAAACAGAGGGCCAGTTCACTGTCCCTCAGACCGTTGGAGGGCCGGACTATAGTTTAAAAAAAACTATGAACAAATTCCTGTGCACACTGCACATATCTTATTTTGAAGTGAAAAAACAAACGGGCAAAAACACCCGGTTGTGGCCCGCGGGCCGTAGTTTGAGGACGCCTGCTTTAAGGCATCCTAGATGTTTAAAAAGCAGTACAATTGTGGAATATGTGAAATATCCTTTATACTTTTAATTATTTTATATCTCAGATGTTTTCTAAAGGAAGATTATGTAATATATTTTTGATACCTTAATAACTCATATATGTATTGTTTTTCAGATTCCCAGAAAATCTAAACTGGCAATTCATAGGAACATCAGAGATGATGAAGGCTTCATTATCAGACATTTTGCAGGGGCAGTGTGCTATGAAACAGTGAGTATAATTTTTACAAGGAAAAAACCATTTAACGTTGAAGCTGCACTGTACAATATGATAGCTTCTAGCCTCATGTGGCTATTTAAATTTAAATTTAATGAAATTAAAAATTCAGTTCTCCAATACACTAGCCATACTTAAAAGTGCTCAATATCCACATTGACTAGTGGCAAGTGAATTGGACAGTGCAGATATAAAACATTTCTATCATCATAGAAAGTTCTATTGGACAGAACCACATTAAGGGATATTATTGTAAGATGGACTGAAACATTCTTGTCTAACTTATTTTTCAGACCCAGTTTGTGGAGAAAAACAATGATGCTTTACATATGTCTCTTGAATCCTTAATATGTGAATCCCGGGATAAGTTTATTCGGGAATTATTTGAATCATCCACAAATAACAACAAAGATACTAAACAAAAAGCAGGGAAACTTAGCTTCATCAGCGTGGGAAACAAGTTTAAGGTATTTGTGTTAAATAAATTATTTGAATTTTTTACTGCATTTAAAATGAAATATATTGTTGTATTTTCTAAAGTGGATAATGTAGATCAGTGTCAGCAATCCCACAAGTGAAGTTCAATAGCAGACCCTGCATTGTTGATATTTGTATGTAAAATATCATAATGTAGGCCTAATAATTGAACATACAGAAAAGCTTGCAGTTTTCTGAATGTGTTCTTTTTTGGTTCTTAACATATCTGGTTGCTTCTCCTAATGTTCTTGCTTCTGCATACTGTCTGGTTGACCTTCAAACCTTCTCTTTCCCATGTGTTTTCTGTTTCCTTCCTCATTCAGCAGTTTTGTTTTGGCTGGAGTAGTCCAGCTCGGGATGGCTAGAGAGGACTAGTTGAGTTGAGAGGAAAAGCAGGCACAGCCAGGGGCTTCAGGTAAATGATCACCTTCATGGACTCCTATTTATAAAGTGGCTGCCATGCTAAAAAGGGCCCATCTCAAGTTAATGATTCAGTTTGTAATTCGTTTTCAATGTGTTTTCTCTCACAGTGGCATTATGGGTGCGCATATCACACTAAAATTTGATTGAAGCTTTTAATAACTTCTGTAAAAAATATTTGCTTGGGTGTGGCAAACTCTTTAAATTACTTATTTAAATTGAAGAATATTTCATTTGCTTTATTAATTTTGGATCAAGGATTTATTCTTTGAGCTCTGACAAGGAATGTCAACAAGGTGTGTCTTAGAAATGGAACACTACTAATTGTTTTTAATTGTTGAATATTTAGCATAGGAAAAATAATTCAAAAAATTATAATTCATTACAAAAAATAATTCATTACAAGTTTAATGAACAACAAACTATAATACATAGAACAAAGAAATAGAATTAATTTATCTCATATTATATTTCCACAATGTATTATTATTATATTTACAACAAAACTCTACATTTGCCTTTCATTATATATATGTAAATATTGAAAATGATATAATTAGGAACAATATTTAAGTATCAGGATATTGTGATACTAAGTGATAATATGAGCCTCCTCAAATCCCTTTGGATTGAAATGGTCTCTAAATAATTAACTTGATAAAATTGTGTTTATAAGAGTTAGGCTTTTTTTAACCCCTAAACATAAATATAGAGGAAAGCTCATAATAATACATTTTTAGGTAACTGAATAAAAAGCCTTGAATTTTGTTATAAGTTATATTAATTGTGAGTTCCTAATTCTCTCAGTGAGCAATTTGTTCCCTTATTTGGATATTCTTTAATTTCTGAATAAGCATTTGATAACATTGGTTTTAAAATAGTATATTAACCCATATGAAATGGCTGTCATTCATGAAGTATTTTCCTATTGTAATATTATAGTAGTATTGTTGATAAGAACAATACTTGAAATTTTAGACAGTATTAATAAGAAAAATTCTTAAAATTCTTCTTTGGTTTAAATAATCTTTTATGTTGTCCCTTGAAATGCCTTATAATTGCTTATATATAATAAGATGTATTTTTTACCCTAGACTACTGAAAGCTATAACTGAGTGATACTAAAAATATTTCACGTTTTTCTCTGAGATACTTTGAAATGAAATATTAATAGTGTTCTTAATTTTAAATATGGCAGAATAGCTCATTAAATTAAGTTTGAATTATGTAATGCGGTAAGAACAAAACTGGCTACCATTTATAGTAATACTTCGGTTATCCAACATCGTTGGGGGGCCAAGAATTGTCCACTGAAATGTACTTTTTCAGGTTATTGAAACATAAACCTTTTACTGTTAGTGTTTTAGAAAAAGTCCTCCCTTTTGATGGAAGTCTTATCTTATTATAAACATGAATATGTGTATGCTTTAAGATTAAAATACCAATGAAGCATAAGTTGCATAAGGTGGTTTACCCTTATGCAATATGGTCCTTGACTGCTGTTTTTTGATAATTGACTTTCTTCCCTTTTTTCTCAGCTGGTATTAGTTTACTTTTGCTGCTTCTGTTCTTTTGACTTTATCTCCTTTCTTGGAGAACACTGTGCTTAGTCTGTGGATCAAGGAGCATGGACTGTGTGACAGTTGTTTTCTTTCCAAATTAGTGGCTCTTATACTTGCTTTTCAGTTATGTGATGGTCCAGATTGATTGTCAGAACTCTGTTAACCAGATAATTAGGGTATGGCTGTATTTCTTTAATTAAATTTTAGTAACTTAAGCCTCTCAGTATATATAAGTATACTGTAGTGGTATCACAGATAGAAGAATGAAACTTGGTGTTAGGCTTATGTTGGAATCATGGCTTTGCCGTTAGTAGCTCCAATAATCTTGGGCAAGTTATTTATCTCCTTGGACCTCAATGTTTTCATCTGTAAAATGAAGCTAATATGTCCTTAATCAGGATGGTTTTGTTTTATCCTTAATTAGGATTAAACATGATAATGGCTCTGAAAAGCTTTGAGTAGTGCTTAACTCATAGAAAGTGTTCAGTAAAGTATGCCTATTATTACACTTGATCTTAGCCAAAAGGCCGAGAAGCGATGAAAGTATGCCTATTATTAATTATAGCTATGTTTAATACAATATGTTAATTTAAGACTCAACATTTTAATTTGTCTTTTGTAAGTAGTATAATCATCTCACTATAAAATCCAGGTATAAGAATTTTACATAATTAATTTACTTTGCAGAGTAGTAAAATGAATAAATGAATTTAAGTACTGAACCAGAATAAAATTATGATTAATATTATAAAAACAGGAAAGCATAGTAACTTATAATGTTCATTGTCTATTTTTTTTAGAAAATTATCCAAGTTTTTAAAAATAATTGAAATGTGAAATGTTTTAAAATAATAAAGAGAATTTCTATAGCTAGGCAGGACAATTTTGTTTATGCTAAGTGTTCCATAAGACAATTCTAATATGTTTACCATTAGTGTATATTTTAAACATTAAGTCTTCATTCTTAATGGTGTGTGACACACACTACACCTAGTTTGCCACACATTCAGATACTGTACTATTGATCTCTTATTAAATGCATCCCCACCATTTTCATTTTCATTGCCTATATATTTTTTCCTCATTCCCACCTACAAATGTATGTATGTTTTTTAGTA
Source organism: Cheirogaleus medius (assembly GCA_008086735.1). NCBI lineage: Eukaryota > Metazoa > Chordata > Mammalia > Primates > Cheirogaleidae > Cheirogaleus > Cheirogaleus medius. The sequence goes on from VBSM01000361.1 coordinate 34,485,331, forward strand.
TTGCAATTTTTAGTTTCTTAATTACACAAGTTCTGTGTAAGAAAAGTGAGTTCTTTTCCTTGACATTACGTTAGCCATTTTGCATGATGCTGTGTCTGGTAAAGAGTTTGTGTACTAGGAGTTTGCTAAATCGTAGTGTGTTATATGTGGATGTTATTGCATGTTGTTTTATTCTAATATTGGAGCTCTTAATATTAACTCATGACATTGTGTGCTTTCGCTTTTCAAAATAAACTGCTTTCCTTTCTTTCACAGACACAGTTAAATTTGCTTCTGGATAAACTTCGAAGTACTGTGAGTACTCTTAAAAAGAAAACAGGGTTTTTTAAAAAATGATCCTTTAAAATTATGATTACAGATTATACAAGTAAGCATAGTACCCTGGAATCATTAGAAATACATTTTAAACCATATTCCCTTTATTTAAAAAAATAACCTTTTTTTTTATTTGTTTTTTGAGACAGAGTCTCACTCTGTTGCCCAGGCTAGAGTGCCGTGGAGTCAGCCTAGCTCACAGCAACCTCAAACTCCTGGGCTCAAGCAGTCCTTCTGCCTCAGCCTCCCGAGTAGCTGGGACTACAGGCATGTGCCACCATGCCTGGCTAATTTTTTCTATATATTTTTAGTTGGCCAATTAATTTCTTTCTATGTTTAGTAGAGACGGGGTCTCACTCTTGCTCAGGCTGGTTTCGAACTCCTGACCTTGAGCGATCCTCCTGCCTCAGCCTCCCAGAGTGCTAGGATTACAGGTGTGAGCCACCGCAGCCGGCCTAAAAAAAATAAACTTTTAAAATGGTTTTCATTTGATTAGGTTTGTTCTGAAGAAAAGACACATATGTATGTGAAGCCAAATTATTTTAGAAATATATAGAACTCTTTGAATATTATTAAATTAAGATTATCCTGTAGTTTCAGGCAGGTGTTAATAATTAGTAATTATAGAGAAGGAGAATGTATTTTTTTAGGATTAAAGAATAAGCATGTAATTCAACCTGATTTTATTACCCTTGTAGTGATATTCTCCAGATATACAATGTTGATGTGGAAAAAATGGACATAATATTTTTATGTCCTATCATAGAGGCAAAATTTATTAGCATATTTTTTAACTATACATTTTAGTGAATCACCGTGTTTTTTGAAATGAAAAAAAATCATAGAAATTTAATATGTGGTTTATATAAATGAAACATGATTCCAAAGTATTCATTTTACACAAATCCACAGAACTGAGTACTCTTCATTTTTAAATAGTTGTTTTGAAAAGAAGGCATTTCTAAATGTTTGCTGTGAGCATCGTTGTTGAAGTAATTATTCAGTTTTGCAAGGTGACTACACTGAAGAGAAGCAGTTGTTTGGATGTCTAGTATATTAGCATCAGCACTCAGCAGTCTCATTGTATACATAATCAGTGTTCTTTCTGTCTCATTCAGCATAATCTGATAATTGATTCAAAATGCCTTTAAGCTTTTAAAAGCATTATTTAACAAACAAAACTTTAAAATATGCAGCAGTACAGCTTAGAGACCTCTGTATATTTTTGAAGTAGAATGATTGAAAAGATTTTTTTTTTTAACACTTTGGTGTAAATTTTAAGGGGCATAGTTTTATTTATTCCTCTTTTCATAGGGCAATTTTGTCATCACAGAAATATAGCATATGAATACATTTAAGTGTACAATCAAATCACATGTATATTAGCTTGCAAAATATATTGTTTAAATATGTTAAAAATATTTTACAGTTAGAGACTTTCCTGTTTGCAGTGTTTGGCATTCCAATCTAAAATGTAATATTTTTCTAGTACTATTAATTTATAATGCAAACATTCATTCTAAGCTTGAAATTATAAAAGTATGCTAATAAACTTTTTAATTCCTTAAGTAATTATTTTAAAAGTTTCATATGTTAACATTAATTTGCTTTGAAAGTTGCTGGTATTCATAGAAATAGAAAAATAAGGATGCTGTATTTGTTGTTTCAAAAAGTACCTTTATTTTCCTAGGGAGCAAGCTTTATTCGTTGCATCAAACCTAACTTAAAGATGACAAGCCACCACTTTGAAGGTGCTCAAATTCTGTCTCAACTTCAATGTTCAGGTATTTCCATATTTTCATAATCTATGTCAGTGTCCATCAGTAGTCGTAGCTCAAATGTGATTTAATAGGTCCAGTGTTTTCAAATAATTCATCATTATCTTGATTATTTTAAAGTGCAATGAGATTTTCATCTTCTATTTTCTTTAATTATAAGAAAAGCGTTAATGGCAAATTACTTGAGCAATATTGGGTTATAGTTTATTGTGAAATAAACTATTTTACATCATTGACGTAAAATGTATGAAAACTCTTTAATGACAAACCTGGATCTCCTTTAAGTCGGCTGCTTTCCTATGGCCTTCTCAGTCGGGCAGCAGTTCATTTCTCATTCTCCACACAGCTGGGTGAGGAGGTGGGCTTTGCTGTCCTTGCTTCCTACTCCACCACTAGTGAAAAAATGAAACCCGCACAGTGCCTCTGTGACACTTTTATGCATTTGGTTAAACTGTCACTTCCTACCCCTGTCTGCTGTGTCCGACTTTGCTCCCCTGATTTCTCTGAGCGCCATGCCCATCCTCCATCCCTACCCAGACTACCCCTGCTTCCTCCCAAGTCATCAGCTTTCCCTTTTAATTACCTTTAGGTCCAGCTAGGGCCCCTGCCACTTCCTTAGACTCCCTTACCTGTCTGACTCCTTATTTTGTTCCACTCACAGGCAGATTTACTATGAAGCTAAAGGTCACTTGAGCTTTAGGGTCCTTCATTTAAATAAATTCCTTCCAAAGCCCTGCACTTAATTTTGTATTATTTTTGTGATTTTCAACTTTGTGTTCTTTTCTTAATGGGCCCTCCCCACAGATCTGGACCTAGCCCTGACACCTCTCACAATACTCTAGCTGTTTATGAATCTAATTCTGTCCCTCTTCCCTGTCTGTACAGGGTTGGTAGGAAAGACAAATTGGTACCAATTAAATTCATGATCGCTGACTTTTAGAGGCTCTCCTCAAATCTCTGAGCCTTACCTCTAATAAAAAATCTTAAGCTTTACCTGTTTGCTATCAAGCACTTCTACCTACCTACATAACCTTCCTTCCTATTAGGAAAGCTCCTGCCTCTCTTCCTAGCAGAGGCTTGTTATTCCTTGAAATCCATTTCTTCTCATGAATCTTCAGTATTGATTATGTGTATTGAGCAATTCCCTTTGAGTTGGATCTCTCCTGTTACCATTTAAACATGCTAAGATCTCATTTCTGACCCACATTTTCCTTCAGCGACCTCCCTATCTTCTTCCTCACTGTTTTTCTCCATTTATTCCTTTTCTTTCTGAGAATATTCTTGCTTTCTCAGTATCCTGCCTTCCATTCACTCTAACCCCAAGAGAATTTAGCCCCCACCTTGACAAGGTCACCAGAGATTGGCTTGATCCTAAATCAAATGTCCATTTTGTTCCCCTAAACACAATAGGTGAAAAAAAGAAGAAAAAAAAATGTCCATTTTGCAATTCTTATCTTAGTGGACTTCACAGCCACATTTGACTCCAGCCAATCCGTTTAACATATCCCTTCCTTAGCTTCTGAAACGGCATATGCCCCTGCTTTGCTTTTGAATTCTCTGATCATTCCTGATTTCTCTGTAGGCTCATTCTCTTCTTCCTGGACATTATTTGTTAGAGTTTTTCAGGGTTTGGTTTAGGCCTGTTTTTCTTCTCATTCCATATCAGTGCTGTCCAGTAGAATTTTATATGGCAGCGAAAATATTCTGTATGTATGTTATCCAATATAGTAGCCACTAGACACTTTTGGATGTTGAGTACTTGAAATGTGGCCAGTATGACTTAGGTACTACATTTTAAATTGTATTTAATTTTTTAAAATTTAAATTTAATAGTCACATGTGGCTAGTGCAGCTACAGGACACGTGGCTAGCGACTGTCGTATTGAAAAGCACAGGTGTCTATTCTCTAAGGCTCTCCGAGTCCCATTGAGCGTAACCTCCTAAACAGTGAGTCCTAGTACTCTCTCATCCAAACTGCACCATCTCTCATCTGGGTTTTTGCTGTAGAATCCCAAGTATCCTCCTTGCATCTGCTCCATCTGTTTTTCTCATGCATTCAGAATGATCAACTTATCTCTAATCATCATATCTTTTTACTGCTTAAAATGTTCCGATGGCTCCAGATCAGTATCAGAGTGAAGAGCAAAATCCTAGTAGCCTATGAGGTCCCATATGGCCTGGCCCATGAGTCCCTAGTTTCATCTCTTTCCACTCTCTCTCTCCTCTTCTGTGCTCCAGCCACACTAACTTTCGTTTTAGTTCCTTGAATGTTCCATATTCCCTCCCCATCTCAAGCCTGTGCACTGTGACAGTACCAACCAAACTTTACTTTTATTTCTCCAAGCAAAGCCTAGAACTAAACTGAGTTCTGGAGATTTTATCCTATAGGAATGATTTCCTTTATGTGTTTCATTAATGTATTTTCATTAATTAAAAAATTATAATAGTTTATATGTTCATAGTAACAAAAATTAAATAGTACAGAATATTATAAGTAAAAAGAAGTCTTCTCAGGCTTGACCATATAACTATGTCTTAGATGTATTTTTTATGCTGGTTAGATAAAACTCTTTTCTATTCTTTTTAATTAATATATTCTATCATATTGTTGGTTGTACCATAATTTAATCAATTCATATTTAAGTTATTTCTTTTTTTTTTTTCTATTACCACAATGACCCCTGAGGACATCTGAACATTGTCTACACATATCTTTGCCCACAAGTATAAAAAGTTGTAGGATAGATTTACTGAGCCTTTCAGTATTTGGATAAATACTTCCAAATTGCTATCCAAAGTTTTTACACTAGTTTACTCTTCCACTAAGAATGCATGTGTGTTTTTGCCTGTGCTGTTACCAACTCTGAGTACTACTGATGTTTTATACCTTTGCCAGTCAAATAGATGAAAATTCAAGCTGACTATCTAGAAAAGCCATCTTTCCTATGAGATTATTTTAAAATAAAAATTCACTCATTTAAAAATTTTTTATAGTTTCTTTTTTTAATTTAAATTTTTGACAGTAAGAATTTATTTTGGTGTATAAGGAGTGAGATAAGGATCTACTGTTATTTTTGTTTTCCAAATGGCTGGCCATTTGTTATAACACTTTTTATCGAATAGTCTTTTCTCCATTGATTTGAATAGTCTCAGAGACTGAAATTCAGATCTTCTTGTAAACAAAATTTCTGGCATTACTTATAGCTAGTGAGCCTTTCCCTGCCTGTTTTACACTTTTTCTGATCTGAAAAGCTCACATTGACTCAAAGCTCAAATTAAACACTTTCTAGAGTTATACTGAAAATAGATATTCATCTTATAGACTCTTCATCGCAATAGACAAGTTTCTTTGAGAAGTGAGTGAAAGGGGGTCTTTATGGTGAAATAGTGAGCTCTTCTTTCTTTTCCATTTGTTTTGTTTAAGCTCTGGTGAGAACGTGGGAATGTATTTGACTACTTTTTATAGACTGTATTAGAAATCTTATTCTAAAATTAACCTCAGGGACTTGGAAAGTGGTCTAATTCAGGGCTTTGCCTTATATACTGTGTTTATGACACAGAGACTTCTAGCAGAAAAAAAGATGCAAACTAAATTTGAGCTTTCTAGAGACTAATAGTTTGCCTCTAGGAAATGGTTAGTCTTACTGGTGTTAGATGAAATTCAACTGTAGTAGTTTTAGGTGGTGGGTAAGCTGGGACATATTGAGTATAAAGATAATATTCTTATTAATATTTCATTACTGATAATTCCTGTAAATTACCCATTTCTAAACACTTAATTTCTAAAATTGCTCATTCAAATGTTACTGTAGACTTCTGTATGGTGATTGGTAGTGATTTATGTTTGTTTATGAATCTAGGCATGGTATCTGTTTTGGACTTGATGCAAGGTGGTTTTCCATCCCGAGCTTCATTTCATGAACTCTATAACATGTATAAAAAATATATGCCAGATAAACTTGCAAGATTGGATCCAAGACTATTTTGTAAGGTACAAATGCCACTCAAATTGAAATGTGTTAGCTATAAACTTACCTTTCCTACTAATTACTAGTTGGCATTTAACTTTTTAACTTTTATTTTTCAGGCTCTTTTTAAAGCTTTGGGCTTAAATGAAATTGACTACAAATTCGGGTTAACAAAAGTGTTTTTTAGACCTGGCAAGGTAAATATATATTTTTATTTTAAACTTTAACATCATGAATATGGATAGTTGGGGTTAGTGAATATTTTTAGGTATTTAATGATTTGTGTTGTTCTTGAATTATATGGTCACTAACAGCATGAAATATATATGTGTGGACACATACACATATACAATTTCCCTGCTTGTGAGAAGTTTACAATGTGTAATGCTCTGTATATAATTTTTACAGTTTTATTCAGCTTTCGAAGTATTGGAATTGCAGCACTGTTTACTTGACTTTTTTTTTTTTTACTTAACTAAGGGTTAAATACTTAAATAAGTATTGGAAGAAAATACTTGCATTATAAACATCAGAAGCTTTTCTAAAACATACTAATTCAGTCTTCAGTGGTTTGAGATTTTTCACAGTACTTTTGAGTTTTTATTGTGAGAAGAAGCTCCATTGAAGTATGGTAGATGAATAAGGAAAAGGAAGTTGGATTAGAATTTGTGCTGACCTCTCTCAAGCTCTAGAATGAATGAATGTATAAATACTTTTGAATGTAACATGATTTTTTTAGGCTAATACATAGTCCTGTAGTTTTAGTATTCACAAGTTCTCATACTAAATTATGAGACTGAATTACAGAATACTTCTTAATTTTGTTATGAATACTTCATAACTAGTATATTCAGTACAGAAATATCTAAATGCTATTCACACTATTTTCACCATTCCTAACTTATGTAATATTGATTGGATAATTGCATCCTCATAATTGTTAACATGATTATTACTATATTTAGCCAACCATACTTGCTTGATTTAGCAGAATCACTTAATACCTCTAGTGTCTTGAAAGATAAATTAATCATTATAAATAAATATGATTTTTCTTTTTTAGACAAGAGATGAAAGGTATGTGTGCATTACCAATGTATGTGCTTCCCTCTGAATATTTTTATTGCAGAGGGCCCGCACCATTTCCTAAACAAGAAGAAAAATTAAGAGAAAAAGAATATATAAATGTTCATAGTTGGCTTAGCTTTAAACATACATATTTATCATAAACTAAACATTTCTCTTATTTCAGAACTATAGTAATTATTTAAGAATAGCCTGATAGAGAAAGCACTTGGTCTTGTTTACTTCCAGAAAAATTAGAAGGATTTGTCGAAAGCCTAAGGCAAAGATTCAAAGATCTTTAATCTCATTATCTTACCTTTAATTTAATTTTGACTATAAGAAGCTGTTATGTTGATTGGTGTGTGACATCCTTGATGTTGTAGTGGGAAATTTGGTAAAGGGTAGAAATCATTTTGAAATTTGGTGTAAATAGTGGAAATAATGCACTTTATTTATTAGGAACCTAATAGCTGTTTTATTTGTGTTGTCTGGCTTTTGGTATCAATGTCTTATCTTTGCTCAAAACAGAGATGAGGGTTGGGAGAGACAGAACAGTTTTGGTGTGGTACCTGATATTATATAGCTGACCTTCACTTATCGAGAGTTACATAAGGGTATCTGACAATGTGGGTGGGCCAATTCAGAGATAAATTAGTCCTTTTTCATTCTTTTCTCAATAAAGCCTTGCCAACCATCTATAATTAAGTCATTTAAGATTTTTTTTTCTACTTTTATTATTGAATCTGCTACCTAGCAATGAGTAGCCTCCCTTACCTCCAAAAAAAAGCTCCTGAAGGAAGGAAGAAAGGGGAAGCAAAATGTAGCCAAGTGTGTTTGGGTTTGCTGTATACTCTGCTAAGACATGTTTGTGTAATTGGTATGGGACCATTTTCAGAAAGTTAGATTTTGGACCTGAATTCTATTTATTTTGTGTCTTTCTGTATGTTTAAACACATTTCTCTTTTAATACTGATACTAAGTTATTTTACTTCCTAGTTTGCAGAATTTGATCAGATTATGAAGTCTGACCCTGACCACTTAGCAGAGTTGGTTAAAAGAGTTAATCACTGGCTAGTCTGCAGTCGATGGAAGAAAGTTCAATGGTGCTCACTCTCAGTCATCAAATGTAGGTGTCCTCCTTCACACCAAGATCTTCTGTTACTTTAGAAGTGAGATGGTTTGTGCAATGTTGTAAAGTTGTCTCAGACCTGAATGGTGGGCAACAAGGACTATTGTTCACACTATGTCCCTGGTTCCTTAAACAATACCTCATGTATAGTATGTGATAAGCTAGTATTTGTAGAGTTTTAAAAAAAATTTTGGGAGATGTTTGATACTTTCTTTGTCTGAATGTGTTATAGGGGTATTAATTTCATTGTGTCCACAGAAAACAGAACTCACTAACTTGACTCTTTCCTCTCTCTCTGCCCCCAGCCCCCAACACCATACACTCATCTCGCAGACTTAAGCCAGAACTTTTCTCTTTCCACCTATGTGGCATCTACAATACACATGCCAACCATTTCAAGATTGTAACTGCCCCTCCTTTTTTATCCCTGAAATCTTGTCAGTCACCAAATCCTATTGATTCGTCCTCCAAATATTGACATTCCTTCCTTTTTATTGTCATTGCCTCAGTGGAGCCCCTTTCCCCCTCTTGTATAATAATTTCTGTAGCTCCCAAACTGATTTTCCTGGCTTCCCAGAGTTCTGTCTCTTAACTAAAAGCCTTTTATGCCTCTCCTTTAGTAGAAGGCAAAGTCTAAATTCTTAGAATGTCTTTCAGGGTCATGGGGTTTCAGTTTTTCGTGTTAGCCTCTTCCCATACATTCCCTTCTTAGATCCTCTTTGACAGGGAGCCAATGAGAATCCCGAAAGACACAGTCCCAAACACCATAATCCCGAATGTTGGAATCCCAAAAGATCAAAAGTCTGAAAGTATAGTTCTGGAAAAAAAACAATTAAAAAATTATTTAAAAGATATTTACTTAAATGTTTAAAAGGTAATTTATTTAAGAAACATAAAAACACAGCAGAACACTTCATGGGCCACTTTACACAATAAAATAGGCAATAATAGCATACATATTTTTGCAAGAGTAAACACTCAAGGATGCATGTGTATAGCAGTTATGAGCAAATGAACTGTATTCATAAAGAAATAGGTCAAAAAGGGAAATATATAAATGCATATCACTATAGTCAGTAATTGTGTGCACCCAGCTTTATAACTGTAGTCATCTGAAATACTGTGATAAACAACCTGTGTTGTGACAAGATCGCACAAAAACTATGAAGGGTCGCCATGGCATTTGCAGTCACCCAAAGAGCGGAGACCTCAAAAAATCTTATCTTTCACAAATGCAGATGTACAAAAAGGACATCTCTTCATTAACTGAGGAAGTTTTAATGTTTTTATGTATACCCACAAGGCTTATACAACAAATTCAGTGTGGTGGTAATACACTTTTGTGGAGTCAAGTTTGAAAAAGAAAAAATAAACGAATTAAATCTCTCTGAAAGCCTCTACACAGTTTATACGTCCAGTATTGGAAATTATGGGAAGATAAAATACATAGCATAGCAAATTGTAAAAAATACTGCTGACAATCTAAAATAGTGACCAAAAAACTAACAAAAGAAAAACTACAAAACTAAAAAGAAAATTTGACATATGCAAAAGCATATTACAGGGATTAGGGGCAATTACATGGAGGTAGTTCTTAGGAGCTGGCTAGCTTTCTTGATCATTAACATTTTGAAGACTTCATCACAATCAACAGCTGATTTTTTTCTTTTAGGATGTGGCTGTCCTTGGGGAGTATGTTTACATTCATTTTCTCTGTGACACTCTTTTTGAAATTCTTCTATAATTCCTGTGATTGGGATTTTGGGGATTTTTAGATATTAGGGATTTTAATCTTTAGGGCTTTTGATCTTTAGGGATTTCAACATTTGGGAATATGGGTTTTGGGATGGTGTCTTTCAGGATTATGATCCATACTCTTTTGACACACTCAACTGAGCTGCTCTTGTGTGTGTTTTAGCCAGGTCATAGCATTTGCTTATCTAGGACCCAGAGCAAGGGTGAAGGACAGAATATTTTCGGGTCACTTGAGGATTTATGGCAGACCTTTGTCGGGAGCTATATGGGAATCATTCACTTGATTAAATGTATAATTGCCTCCCATACTCACCAGAGTACCTGGAATAGTGCTAGGCACATGAAAAGGATTCAGTCAATTGTTCCTTATTAATAGAAAAATAAAATTCCTTTGGCCTAATGAAAAGGAACCATGCAAGGATTACTATTGATATCTTTTGTTAGATACTTGTGAATATAGATAAAAAGAAAACTATAATAAAAAAGATAGCAGAATCTCTTTTCCCCATAATTTTCCAAGTAAAATATAACATATTTGTTACTGTAGTTCAATGCTTTCATCTTTATATGTTGCATCGTGATGGAAAACACATTGTATTAAAATTGTGCTATACTGTTGATGTGTAGACTGTATTGTGTTGTGGTAGTGAGGTCAGGAAGCAGACAGGGATCTTTGCAGAATGTAAATAAGGAAGCTCTGAAAAAAAAAAGTTCAGGTTGGGCATAGTGGCATGTCATGCCTGTAATCCTAGCACTTAGGGAGGCTGAGGCAGGAGGATTGCTTGAGGCCAGAAGTTTAAGACCAGCCTGAGCAGCATAGTGAGACTCCTTCTGTACAAAAAAATTTTTAAACATAATAAATAGATAGATACACAAACCCAACCAGCCAGTCAGCCAGCTGGGCATGGTGGTGCACATCTGTAGTCCCAGCTACTTGGGAAGCTGAAGCAGGAGGATGGCTTGAGCCCAGGAGTTTGAGGTTGCAGTGAGCTATGATGATGCCACTGCACTCTAGCCCAGGCAACAGGGTGAGACACTGTTTCCAAAAAAAAATTTTTTTTGAAGGTCAGATCATACTAGAAAATTCTGGGTAACTGAAGTTAAGTAGATTCTTTTACTGTAGGATTCTCAGAGGCTTCACTGTATGTTCATTGCGAATCTTCAAAAGGAGGTAGAGTGTATGGCTTTTCCTAAACTTGTTTGATGGATAAATCCTTTTTTCAATACATCTATTCATATTTCATAGAATAAGTGTTGCCTAGGATAACTGGAGAAACATTAGGATAGCATAATAAGAAAATAATGCATTTAAAATGTAAACCTGGCCATGTACATGATAGTACATGGAAGTATAAGAAATTTTGAGCTTCAAGTTAGTGACAAGTTAGAAAACAGTATAAGAAATTAAAGAAATGTTAAACTTCCTTATTTTGATGTCTGATATAATATGTTCTTTGAAGTTTTATATTTCTTGAGAATTGCTTTGTGGAAATGTAATTTATATATATATATTATATGTCCAATTAAAACTGAATAATTTTCTGTCATTTTATTTACTCCTACACATAGTGAAAAACAAAATAAACTATCGAGCTGAAGCCTGCATTAAAATACAAAAAACTGTTCGAATGTGGCTTTGCAAAAGGAGACACAAACCCCGGTAAGATGAAGAGTGCCTAAACATAGCCCTATAAAACCTAATTACCCTAATATAAACTGGCAATAAAGTCATAATGAAAGGCAGTTTGGATACTCAAGGAGTTTTCTCATGCCATATGATTCTTGCTATATCATTCTTTGTAAAATGATATATTAATCTGTTGCTTGTAATATTTATTTGAAATTAATTTATTCATTACCTTATTACTTGCCTCATTCTACAAAAGGATATGAAGTGGCTTACAAAAATGTAAACACTATAACAGGTCGAAATAAATGGTTGAGAGAAGCTCTTTTATTTTGTTTATTTTAGTTATTTGAGTTTCTTGGCGATGTCAAGTTGACATGGTCTTTAAAATCATCTCATTAATATTTTGACCATATTTTTAAAGATCATCTATAGGAATTACATTGTCTCACTGTAAATTTAGTCTTTATTTCTTATTCGAATCTATCATTATTAATTTAGACTTTTTAATGTTAGTGGTCTGAATATCTATTGATCCATCATACCTCTTCAAACAGATTAGATAACTCTTTTAAGTTCTTCTATAATTTAATTCTCAAAGTCTATAATCTAAGCATAGAAGGCTTTAATCCTATTGGCAGGCATCAATGTCATTCACACCCACATTTAATTCCTTTAACCCTCAACAAGAGATCTGAAAAAGAGAATCCTAAATAATATTGAAAACGAATGAAATATCCTGCTTGGCAATATCTGCTTAGTATTTTATAAATGAAAAATCTACCTAAAGCATTAAATGGTGAAATTAAACTCTGATGACATGTTACGTGTACAGCATTGATGGCCTGGTTAAGGTGGGCACACTGAAGAAACGACTTGATGAATTTAATGAAGTTGTAAGTGCATTGAAAGATGGAAAACCAGAGATGAATAAACAGATCAAGAATCTTGAAATTTCTATTGATGCTTTGATGGCCAAAATTAAGGTATGTAATTTTAGCTCAAATGACTTTGACTTCTTATCATTTAGTATCTTTTGTTATTGGTATTGAAATTGTATAGAAAATGCCCTTATTTTTTCAGAAGTAGAATATGTTAACAAGTGTCAAGTCTCAATGATGGCAAGTGGATACTCATTCTATTATTACCTCTACTTTTCCCTGTGTTTGAAAAATTCATAGCAAAATTTTAAAGAAGACAGTTTTTATGCAATTTTGTCTGTTGCTAGGAAAGATGTCTCCCCCCAAAAGAGTAACTAAAATACTCTTTGTTGGTAAGCTTTTGCATAATCATGATTTAGGATTAATGCAAATAATTTTAATTTGTTTCATGTATTTCTACTTTCAGAAATTAATTTTTAAATTATAAAAGTAATTTAAATTATAATATTTAAAGTAATATTATTGAAAATTTAGAGAAAACCACCCAAACTCCTAATATCCTCACACTAACATTCAACTAGAATATTTTTATATATTCCCCTTACAGTCTTATTTTATATGCATACATTTTTACATAGTTCTTATCATAATACACATTTCGATTTGTATCTCTATCATTATGGGTTTTTTTTAAAATTAATTAATTAATTTTTTTGAGACAGAGTCTCACTCTGTTGCTCAGGTTAGAGTACTGTAGCGTCAGTCTAGCTCACAGCAACCTCAAACTCCTAGGCTTAGGGGATCCTCCTGCCTCAGCCTCCCGAGTAGCTGGGACTACGGGCATGCGCCACCATGCCCGGCTAATTTTTTCTATTTTTTAGTAGAGATGGGGTCTCACTCTTGCTCAGGCTGGTTTCGAACTCCTGAGCTCAAACGATCTGCCCACCTTGGCCTCCCAAAGTGCTAGGATTACAGGTATGAGCCACGTTGCCTGGCCTCTACCGTTATGTTATATGCCCGTCCATGGTAACATATTATCTTCATAGAGGCTATAACATAATTTACTTAACTGTTTATGAAAGTAGCAATTAGTTTCCTCCCCAATTTGTAGGGAAAAAAATGGGGCCTCCTTTTTGTTTTGATTTTTATTCGTGTGATTACTAGTGGGATTGGAAATTTTTCTATATGTTTATTTGTTAATCTTATTTCATGTATCTCTTCCTATTTTTTCCTCAATTACATTTTAGGGTCTTAAGGCTTTTCTGAGCTACTTTGATAGGTCAGTGCAGTTACGTAGGATATAATAAGTATCTTAAAGTGAGCTTTTCATATTTTCTCTGCAGATATTTTATGTAGACAACAGTAAATCTTGGAGTAGAAAGGAGAAAAAAGATCAGTAGAGGAATGAAAATGCTATAGATAGACTTGGCTGATTTTACAAACCTGTCAAGGACCATCCGTTTTTATGTGGTGGTATTATAGATGAAAATTAACTCAGCCACATTTTTTGAAGGCTAACTTAGGAAATCATCCAACTATTTTGGATATATTTAGTAATTTCTTTAATATTCTTTAAGTACTATTCAAACATTATTATTAAAGATTAGTAACCTTTGGCTAAATTAGCAAATCATTCCTCAAAAAATAATTTTTAACTACAATATATTACCTTGTTCATAGTACACCTGTAGGTATCGATCACTTGATTTATAGAAAAAAGAGTGAAGTATTTGTGTGCAGAGATAGCTTTTAAACATTTTTCCTATAGTTTTTAGTGTACTTTTGTAAAATGGGCTTATTGCTTACCAACTTTCCCAGTTTTTGCTGTATATGTGCATATTGGAGTAGTTTTTTTAATAATTGTGGTAAAAACACATAACATTAAGATTTATTATCTTAACCATTTTTAAGTGTTCAGTTTAGTATTGTTAAGTATGTTCACACTGTTGTGCAACAGAAGAGATAATTTTAAGTACCTGTTTATTATTTCACTTTTTAAGTCCACTATGATGACAAGACAACAAATACAGACTGAATATGATGCACTAGTCAAAAGCTCAGAGAATCTTCTCAGTGCATTGCAGAAGAAAAAGCAGCAGGAAGAGGAAGCAGAAAGGTTGAGGCGTATTCAAGAGGAAATGGAAAAAGAAAGAAAAAGACGAGAAGAAGATGAACAACGTCGAAGAAAGGAAGAAGAGGAAAGGCGGATGTAAGGCATTTATATTGTTTTTGAATTAGAAACTTAATAGAGCAGTGAATTCTTGGTAGTGATGGTAGTTAATGACTGTTCTTAAAACTGTATTCTGATTTTAACGAACTAATTTTGGAATAAGTTTGAAAGTTGAAAAAATAAGCTCATTTTATAATAATGATAACATAAAATGATTTTAACTATAATCTGAATTTTGGTTAGATTCTTAAACCTGAGGATTTCTTCTTTTTAAAGCTATGACCTGTACATTAATTTATAAGCTAGATAAAAGGCACTTCTACTTTTCTGCAGTTTTACAACTGATAACATTTTGGGAGATGGCCATAGTAGGGTAGAGAGAAGGAATGTGAGTTGTTTGGTTGGAGAGGGAGTGGAGGGAAGCACATGTAATGAGGGCCTTACAGCCAGGCTTTGTAACCGGGTTAATCTAGAGATGTTAAAGGTTATAGAATGTAACTGTACTTGTTTTATATAAGAAGAATCCCTGTCAGAGTAGGTTTTGTTTTATTCAGAGTAAGTCGATGACGTATGTGGCTAGTAGGTTAATTTGAGTTCTTAATCTGTTGTCTATTAATAGTTAAATTGCCTTCTGAAGGATTCTTTTTTTTATTAAGTCTTTGAAGAGTTTCCTATTTTTTGTTAGGAAACTTGAGATGGAAGCAAAGAGAAAACAAGAAGAAGAAGAGAGAAAGAAAAGGGAAGATGATGAAAAACGCATTCAGGTATATATTTATTGGACTGGATTTTTATCAAAATAGAATGTACAAAGTTATCAAAGAAGCAAAAACAAGATGTTTATTTGCTATATAAGCTGTCATTGATTTATCTCATATGAAAGGCAGTTTCTGAAGTGGTTATGGGAAGGGACTTGGGAGCTAGGGAAGTGGGTTCAAACCCAGGCTCTGTCACTGACAGAAATTGTGACATTGCACACATCATAATGCGTAACTGTGGGCCACAGTTTTCTATCTGTAGAGTTGGGTAAATAATAGTCATGAGCATTAAATGAGTTAACACATGTTAGAGCATTTAGAATAGTGTCTAGTTCAATAAATATTCAATGTTAGCATTATTGTACCTAGGGGAAAGTCAAATGAACATTCACTTTTTTTTTTTGAGACAGAGTCTCACTCTCTTGCCTGGGCTAGAGTGCCGTGGCATCAGCCTAGCTCACAGCAACCTCAAACTCCTGGGCTCAAGCAATCCTCCTGCCTCAGCCTCCCGGGTAGCTGGGACTACAGGCACATGCTACCTTGCCCAGCTATTTTTTTCTATTTTTTAGTTGTTTGGCTAATTTCTTTCTCTTTATAGTAGAGACGGGGTCTCGCTCTTGCTCAGGCTGGTGTCGAACTCCGGAGCTCAAGCAAGCCTCCCTCCTCGGCCTCCCAGAGTGCTAGGATTACAGGCGTGAGCCGCTGCGACCAGCCATACATTCACTTTTAAAATATTCTGTTTGACAAAATTATCATATAACTTTGTAGATACTGGTATTAATGAATAAGGATTAAGATAGTCTCTCCACCCCCAGTTTTCAAAAAGTCTCATGTCTGAGAATAATTGATCATGTATTTGAGTTTCTGTTTGTGTGGCTTTCATAATCCATCCTAAGCATAACCAACAATGAGACAGAAGATATCAGGAATTTAAAGCATTGGTCCTAGGATACTCATGTGTTGTTTGGGATACTGTTATCACAGTCATAGAATTGTGAAGCCATGGTTCTCCTACCTCCTCTTAGATTTGGGAATGAGGCAAGATGGGGATGTGTTTGAAGCATTAATCATAATATAGAAGAAAACAGAGACTGAAGAGATTTGTGGTTAAACAATATCTATTCCTTAGTAAAGAATTTTACTAAGGAACAGTTATGCTTTCTCTGTATTTTAAGTAGTAATGGAAGTCATTGAGTGGACCAGTGAAGAACCCTTGGTGAAATGACTTTTCTGACATTGGCAGGCTGAAGTGGAGGCCCAGCTGGCCAGACAGCGGGAGGAGGAATCCCAGCAGCAGGCAGTGCTGGAGCAGGAGCGCAGGGACCGGGAGCTGGCCCTGAGGATTGCCCAGAGCGAAGCCGAGCTCATCAGCGACGAGGCCCAGGCTGACCTGGCGCTCCGGAGGTACTGGGCCCCTGGGTGGGGTGTAGCACCCTCTCATTTGCTTTCTTCACCTCTCTGCTTCTCATTTCCATGTGAAAGGGAATAAGAGAAAACCATATTCCATAGGTTCTGATATATTTGAAGTATTTTAAAATTTAAAATTCTTTGTATCCCCTTTTATACCCAAGTAAGTGAAGTAATTGATTTTCCATAAAATTGTTAAACTGTTGAAAAATATTAATAAAACTGAAGGCCAGGCAGGAGGATTACTTGAAGCCAGGAGTTTGAGACCAGCCTGAGCAAGAGGAAAACCCCCATCTCTATAAGAAAATTGAAAAAAGTTAGCTGGGCATGGTGGTGTGTGCTTATAGTTCTAGCTACTAGGGAGGCTGAGGTAGAAAGATCGCTTGAGCCCAGGAGTTTGAAGTAGCATTGATGTATGAAGATGACAGAGCAAGACCCTGTCTCAAAAAGAAAAAAAAAAACTAAAATTTCATTAATGAGTACTCTGTTAAGAAAATATTTCAACTTTTGCTCTGAAATTGTCTAAGAGTATTGTATATTAGGTAGACATCTAACTTCTAAATACTTGTCATCAAACACTGGCATAGAAATAAGTGACTATATTAAAATGCAGTTTATTATATTTGAGGTTGAGATTTTTATTTTCCTAATGTAAAAACATTTTTTAAATATTTCATACACCCTCACACTTGAAATGAGGAGAAATTTACCCTACTATGTCTCAAAATAAATTGGAATGCATTTCCAAGAAAGGTGGTAAAATACATTGAAATATATTGCCTTCTCAGGTTTCCAGATGATCCCTAAATACTGCATTATTTGTATCCACAGTGGAGTATGGAGGAATATGGAAGTTCTTATTAAAAGTTGCAGGAAGGTTTAATATAACTGATTGATTGATTGATTGATTGAGACAGAGTCTCACTCTGTTCCCCGGGCTAGAGTGCTGTGGTGTCAGCCTAGCTCACAGCAACCTCAAACTCCTGGGCTCAAGCAATCCTACTGCCTCAGCCTCCCGAGTAGCTGGGACTACAGGCATGTGCCACCATGCCCGGCTAATTTTTAGATATATATTTTTTTAGTTGTCCAGCTAATTTCTTTCTAGTTTTAGTAGAGACAGGGTCTCCCTCTTGCTCAGGCTGATCTCGAACACCTGAGCTCAAACAATCTTCCCGCCTCAGCCTCCCAGAGTGCTAGGATTACAGGCGTGAGCCACCGCGCCCTGCCTAACAGATTTGTTTTTTAAAAATTTAGAATATGGAAACATTAGTTATTTTAATTATTTACTTCTAAAAACAAGTTTGTGAGGTTCATTTATATGTCAGTATATCTGTTGTACACATACTGAGAGGCACATAGGAATAATATGCCACCATGGCTTTCTGAACTTGAGAGCACCGTTTATGACAAAATATAATTGAAGTACAACCACTGGATGGAGCTACTTCCTTGTGAGAGGCTCAAATTGCAAGGCAGTGGTTAGATTTTATTTAGTTAAAAACAAATATGGAGGAGGAAAAGGGCATATTAAGTTGCCTTCACACTTTTTCTCATAAGTGATTACATTGGGGAATGCTAGGGTCTCATTGTATATGAAAGTATATTATATTGTAAATGAACTGAATAAGGCTATATAAGCAAAAGAAAGTCCAATATTTTGGCTCTTTATTAACATTTTACTGTAATTAAAATATTTTAGCCTGGCTATGGCTTTTGTAAATGCAGAGTCAGCTCAACTGCTGTTCTGTTCCTTCCACTTGTGTTATGTCAGAATGGCTGGGAGCCTTTGTGTGTAACTGACTAGCAGCTAGGTCAGGCTTTTAAAAGACCCAAGCTCTTCCAGCTGCTATCCCTGATGTCTGTGAGTTGACAGAGCTGGCTTTATTATGGCTGAAGTTCATTTCTAAAGAACTCGTTAATAGAGTCATTATTAGTACTCATTGCCAAGCTTTATGTTTATGCATTTGAAATATTAAGCCATATCCAGAGCCATTCCATATAGTGTGTACAAGATATTGGTTCATAGGCAGACTCCTTCCCATCTACAGAAAGGTGCACTTCTTCCAGGGTGAGTAGTCTCCAAGAAAGAGTAGGCCATTTAGGACTGTTAATGTAAATGACAAGTTATACCTGTGATTTAAGTTAAGCAGAATTAGCTAGTAATGGGTCCACTGTTAAGTAATAAGGAGGTATTCAAGCCATTATGACTTGGAAGGCAGAGGGTTAGTTTTAGTTCTCCCATGGACAGGCCTAGGGATGGTGTCCCCTCCTCTGGAATGCCCTTCAAATCCTTTCTGTCAGCTCTCTTCCAGGAAGCTTTCCCTGACTCTCAGGTCCTCATGAGAGCACCTTCTGTTCTGAACTTTGTGGTTATTTTATATTCTCTACTACAAGCATTAGCACTTTATTATGGTTGATATGCTATACTGATATTTGATGTTTGGTACTTTAATCTTACTCTGTGGGCTATAATTAAATGTTTTTGAATGTTTATTTTACCTTTGTTAGCACTGGATTTTTTTTAATAAGAAATTTATGAGTGAGAACTCTCTAAACCTGTTCTTAATATATTGCATGAAGATGTTCTTGGATTCTATGATGTGTTAAAAAATATATGTAGATTGATTCTGCTGCAACTTACCGTTTTAAGTTACTTTTTCAGCGTGGATTCCTATCCAGTGACTTCTAAGTAAGAATTATTCTCCACATATGTAATATGTTTTAAAATACAATCTTAATCAATTTCACATGTGATCCTGATGCAAAGTGATGGTTTCAAATTACCTGAAATTTTACAGTAGTATCCTGATTCTATTAAAAACACACCTCACAATGTATGAATTTTCTAATCTAAATTTAATATACTTCCTCTTTAATTTTCACTGGATGCCTTTAATTTATTTTTTCCAATCATTTTTAATGAAGATTTAAAAATAAATTAAATTCTGAGTGATCTTATCTGTAGATTAAAGATGATTGAGTTTTTTTAATCAATGAGTAAAGTAATTGAAACACAAATTTGCACAATCCAGATTATCACAGTTCAGATCACATATGATATTAACTAAAATATATTCTTTTCACAGAAATGATGGAACAAGACCCAAAATGACACCGTATGTCATTTCCCTTTACCTTTTTTTAATAGGTTGTGGGTACTTTTGGGGAGAAGCCGTTTCCTCATTGGTGTAAATTTCAAATTATTTTATTAAAAAAATTAAATAACACTTTTTTTCATTTTTTCTTGCCCAGGAAAAATGTTTAATGCTGTTTGGTGCTCAGTTCATAATTTGGTTTCCTTCTTTATATTGTGTTTGTTTAAATTATAGAACTCATTTTATTTTATCTGTTTTTAACTGTTCCTTACCTTACATCTTTATAGAATCAGGTGTGGAGGCATAAATAAGAATAATTAAAATATTTAGTTTTTGATATCATAGTTCATTCTATATCTAAAATAGGTCATAAGCTGAAGTTATATTGATAGTGTTAATTTTGGTGCTAATGTATCTTTGTTTTGGAAATCTTTCCACATAGAGAGACTCCAAGTAACATTTGGAATATAAATTAAATATATTTGTATATATTTTATATATGCTGTGTGTATATATATAAATTTTGGAACGTGCGTAAAATCTGAATTTTTACAGCTTTAAAGACTCCAGCTTTAAACATGCCACCTTTATAGTGATGATTCTCAACTCTATCAGACTCTAATACCAATACCAATAACAACTGTTTTATAAATGATGCAACCTATATAAAAGGAGAAATGATGGTCATTTATAATAAAACATATTAATTTATTTAATATGAAAGCACTTGCACATAACTACAGTGGAAACAAGTAATCAGATATTTTTACTGATATTTAGAATCACCATGAATGCTAACTATAGCTACAAATGCAAATTGATATAGGAATGTTGTGTTGGGCACTCAAATGCCATGAACTTGTGAACAATCCTTTGTGAAGTTCTGAACAGAGCCAACTACAGTCTCCTCTCAATTAAACAATATCTGCATCCCTAGAAAAAATTCGTGAATATTAAAACCATGCAAAAATATGTTGTTTGCATGTAAAACTTTGCTTACACGTAAAATATGTATTTGTGTATGTGTTTCACCTCTATATGTCTGATGGACATGTTAAAATTACACAGGGCTTGGGACAGTTAGTTCTTCCTTGTGCAGTACATTTGGCATTCCTGACCTTGTACCTCAACAAATACCAGGAGTGCACTACCACAACATCACTGCTACCATAGTGCCACCAAAAATTTTGCAAATATCTTTGAGCAAGCACTGTTGCCCTCCATTATTAGACAGCAGCTTTATAGTTACCATTTGAGCTTGAATTAAATAAGCCCCACAACCAATGTCTAAGGTGAAGTTGTGAATATTTGCATATAGTTTGGTAAAATCAGAAAAAAGCACCTGGGTGCAGGAACCATTTCTATCTGGTGAATTTGGTGTATATTTGGTGTAGGCTGGGCATGTCTTGGTGTAGGGTCAGATAGAATAATGAATCAGTAGAGATTGCCATCCATTGTAGTGTCAAGGCATACAGAGAAGTCTCTATATGATCAACAGACCAAGTGGTAATGAGCTTTGAAAGGCCATGTAATTCCTTGATTGAAACCTGCTATGGGAAAAGAAATGGAGAAAGCATTAGGAGACAGAGATGGTAAAAACAGAGATGCTCTTGGATACTGAGACAGAAACCACGAGGTCGGGTGATAATAGAATTAAAAATACTTGTCAAAGTCATGCTGAGTTTGAAAGTTAGAAAATTCTGAGAAACTACTAGCATAAAGAGATAAGTGTATTGCTTAAAATATAATTTTTATTAGATTATATTGGTGTATTTTATTTTATGTTTGCTGTCCTCCATCGTCAGTTTTGAAAGATTACATTTTTGCTGACTGTGCTTGCTGGGACAGACCTCCACCAGTACGTAATTGTAGCCAGTGTTCATCACAAGGAAAGAGGAATACAGGAGTCCTCCTCTCTTTTAGTCAGGGTCCCAGCTCTTGGCAGGCATCCAGGAAATTGTGCCTTACCATCTTCTTTTCTTATGATTTTTAATGATTTATAAGGTTTCAAGGTTATCAGAGTCTGCTGAGTAGAATGAATGAGAAAATAATTATGAAGGAAAAGAGCAGGGGAATAAAATAATGAAGTTAATGAAGCGTTGACAAACACAATGAAACTTCATTCCATTCTACAGAATTAAACAAATATTAGGAAAAGTTACTCTCTTCTGGGCACTAAAAGAAAAAGAAGTTTTTGCCTTTGAGAAATGATTATCCTTAGAATCTGGTCAGAATGCTTCAGATCTTTCACTTAATAAGTCCTTGTATTGGTATTCTCTTCTTTTAAAAAGCATGCTTTGGTTTAGAATTTTAGAGCTTTGAATACATCAGATTATTTTTAAAACTCTGGCACTGTAAAATACATCAGCTTAGTTTACCACCATTCTTTGTCTAATTAATATTTACTAAGCAACTCTGGAGCAAAAATCCTCATATAGCATCTATATCCTGCCAAGTTCCTGTATGCATTTAGAACATGCTATTTGTATTCTGTGCATAAAAAAATACCACAGAAGCATGACTTTCATGAGATTTTATCTAAAAGTTGCTACTACAAAAATGGAGATGTGTTTAAATAACTTTAACTGGATTTAAACAAAAATTTTGCTGTGTTTTATGGCTAGATTTGGTGAAAAGTATATATAGACGTTTACAAAGGAAAATAAATGTGAATAGTTAATAAATCAATCATATTGAAAATATTTATTTATACTTTTAGATCTTATAGTAATTTATATAGTGTGTCTTTTATATAACCATATTATATTATTTTTCTTATAGGGAAGAAATGGCCAAGGAAATGTCAGAAATTTTGAGTAGGTTAGTGCAGTGTAATTTGGGGAAATGAGTGTTCACATCAAAATCATATTTTTAAATTACTTTTGATTATTTGGACCAGAACCTGTTATATGAATAGCCTGTTCTTTTCATGTACATTTTCTGTGCAAGATGTATCACTTCTCCCTTAGCCCACCCAACACAGAGAAAGATAAAAAGCAATATTTCTCTAAATTGGTATTTTTCATTGGAGATACCATTGGCAGTTTGGATGAGACAGTTCCTTGTTAGTGGAACTGTCCTTATCTCTGGCTTCCACCAACTCAATCTCAGTAGGGGAATCCTTCCCTTTATCATCGTAACAAACTGTGGTGCCTCGCCTACATTGGGAACCACTGTGCCTCGTTGAAGGGGAAGTAGAGGAAGAGCATGGCTTCTGAGGAGCTCTGAACCATAGCACATTGCTTAAAAAGCACGGATATATTCTTTGAGCCATGAAAGAATGTATCTTCACAGCAGGATCTGGTCCATTATGGGTTGATAGGAATCTAACATGTTAATTCTCAATTTTGAAGTTAATTAAAAGTGTTAATATATTTTAAAAAATCAAGTCAGTTTTGCTACTACCTTTCTGTATTGTTTACATGATTGTCTTCATAGCAAGTATAAATAATCAGTAAATTATGCTTTTATTTTACTATTTTAATAATCCAAAGGTGGGAGTGGAGAAGCATTTAAATGTATTGCATTCATGTACTACTTTGGATGCTATGTTTTTTTTAGCAGATGTATTTTTGTTTGAGGTACTATGAATGAAAAGTTAGTGATATTAAAACCATATTTTAAGCAATAATCATTTGAATTTAATGTTATTTTTTCAAAAGTATCAAAACACACCTTATGTATATTCTAACACCTTAGGTACATTCTTACAATCTATAAGACTGTAAATTTACTTTCTCTTTCAAAAGAAAAGCAACAACAACAAAATACATAATCATTTTCAGCTGCCCTCCTAGAATAGACTCCTGGAAGAGGGGAAAGAAAAAAATAATCTTTTTGTTGTTGTTGTTTATTGAATGGTGGTTTAGGAATGTAGAAAAGAAAAAGAATATTTGAATAAATGTTAAAGCATAATTTTTTGTTAAGGATAATAGACCTTGCTGACACATAGCTGGCTCTTTTTGAGCAAAGCAATTAAGAACAAAAAGCTACATGGAAAATTGCCACACAGCGTATGAAAAGTATAGATTCTACTACAAACCTAAAACAGATTTTAAATCATAAAAATACAGGAAAGACTAAATGGGCACACATTATTCTTTAGCCAGTCTTATATGTAACTAACAATCACCATGTCAAACAATTTTAAGTATTGGGTGAAGTAGGCTATTTTTTTATTCTCTAAAATGAAAGCATGTGCAAGCCCTTTAAAGAGGCAAGGTGCCTTATTTCATTGTTACGCTTCATATTGAAAGAATAATTTCCTTTACTTTAAGAAGAAGGTAACATTTTCAAACGTCATTTTTCAGTAACATAAGTCTTACTTAGTGTCTGTGTGTCTTGACTGCTTGCCAGGATTGCTATTATCTTTCCAAATGCAAAATGATGAGAGAGTATGTGCTTATTTTTGGGTACTATATATTGATCATCCCTCTTTCAGAGAAAATATGTTCCAAGTAGTAGATGATAAAAGTGAATTTTCTTCTGTGATACCTGAGAAACAATATTTCAGTTCTTTAATATTTACTTATTTTAATATCTGTGCCACCTTCTTTATATGTCTTGAAATGTGATGTTTAAACTCCCTTTGTTACATCGAGCTTAAAAGTTTTACAGATTATTCTGAGTGTCTGCTATGTACAAGTGTAATTTTTTGCTGAAAAATAACATTGATTATTACAGAAAATAAATTGTTCTGATATCTTCTGATTAATGATCTCAAATTATGTGCATAAACACAACTCTTAAGCCCTGAGTAGCACTATTTTGAAAAAGCTGAATTTATCCCATTTTATTGAGTACTTTAGATCTTTTTTCTCCCTTTCCCATACAGTATTCCTACTACATGGGGCACGATACAACACTTATGCCCTTTGAAATCTCTGTTGTCTACCTCATGAGCTAAAACCTCTTCCTGTGATTTACTAGTAGTCATATTCATATTCATTCAATATAAGAGTGTGGTTTTGTCTGCTTATAGAACTTTTCTAAGTGTTCTCACAACAATGAAGCTTAAAAAGTCAGAAGTCCAGGCTCCAGCAGTTCTTTTAGCCTACTTTAGTGCCTCTAATGCAGTGGGTTGCAGTTTGGCCATTCACCTGTGTACCCTGTAAACACCCTGATCCCCAGGGAGATTCAGAGCCAGCAGGTGGGAATGGAGTTTGGCCATCTGTCACTTTCAGTGGTCTCTGCAGGTGATTGTACCGTGTAGCCTAATGGCTCATAAACAAACCATTAATGTGCTTCTAATGATCTTTTAAGTGTATTGAGGATTTCTTTTTTGATTTTGAGGAATATATGTAAGTGTATTTTTTAACTTCAGATGGTCATATATCTATCAGTAAAAACATTTAAACTGAAGTCCATGGTTCTAGAATATTGGAATCAAATGTTCTAATTTAAAATCTAATATGACTATCAAGTGGCATGCTGGAAAATTTTAATTTACTTGACCATCTTTTAATACACTATTCTTAATCTTATCTGTCAGAGATACAAAAATTATGTTTTTCTAGTAGTTGCTGAAAGTAGTTGTTTCCAGTTCTCAACTTATACATACTTTCTTGCCTCTTTAGTCAATGTTTCTTTCATGTTTCTAGTTTAAATAAGCAAAAATATATAATAATTACAGAGGTCCTGCTGTACAAGCTACCAAAGCAGCTGCTGGTACCAAGAAACATGATCTTAGTAAGTGGAAATATGCAGAACTACGTGATACCATCAATACTTCTTGTGGTAAGTGTATGTAAAGGATGAAAAATAGGAAAGGTCCCTAGTGATAGGTAATAAAATAAATACCTAGATTGGGGCGGGAGATATATACATGTATATCGAGAGAGAGAGAATGTACATGTGCTATGTGAATTAGCTTTTGCTAGTCTCTTTGTTACTATGCCCTCAATGTGAAGACCTAATTTATTCATAAAGCTAAAAAAAAAGACATTATTAAATTAAATCCATTTTGCCTATTCTTGCCCAATGAGAGAGGAAGAGCAAAGACAAATTATGGTTTGGGCTGTATGAATGACTGGCCCTTGTAATGTTACTCGAAGGTTAAATACCTATATATCTGAATCTTTAGGTCCATGAATGCAAAGTAACAAATAGGAATGCAGGTTTTTCTTTTTAAAGCTATTTTTCTTCCAACAGAACAATTAAAGTAAAATACTATATCCAAAAGATCCCTCATAGTTATGTTCTTGTTTAAGTCACAGTGTTTGAATTCTAGACACTATGACTAGAAACAAAAGTATCATAGTTGTACAGAATTCTCATTACATTCTTTTCCTCCATACTGAGTTTATCTGCATAATTATAAACATTAAAAAACACGTTGCATATAAATCTGCTTGTATTTGAGCACAGTGACTTTTTTTTCTATTGTCAAGGCTTGTGGCCTTGGACAAGTGATTTAACCTCTCTGATTCACTTTCTGCATGTATAAAAGACCTTTTTTAGTCCAGAGTTCTTGTGTGGGTATAAGATAGTAATAGTGTGTAAGAAAATGCTCTCTAAATATAAAAAATAATATCATAAAATGCTTATCTCTGTGAATGATTAACTTACTTTTGATTTTGTACTTTTAATTTAAAACTGAAAAAATATAAATATGTGTGTTTATGCCATAGAATAGTTATATAATTATGTTAGATGAATAAATTAGGATGTTAATTCTTTTTTTTTTGGCTCTTTCTATGTAATCAATAGATATAGAGCTTCTGGCAGCTTGCAGAGAAGAATTTCATAGAAGACTAAAAGTGTATCATGCTTGGAAATCCAAGAACAAGAAGAGAAATACTGAAACAGAGCAACGTGCTCCAAAGTCTGTTACTGATTATGGTAAAAACAAATCTGTACTTTTGAATGTTCCAAAGTATGTGTATATAAATGCATGTAACTATACATAAGGCATTTGGGTAAAATGTCCAATATAAATTCTTACTGTAGAACTGTGATCCTTTGAACCTAATACAGCCATGATGGCCTGTCTTTTCCAGGATTATTTCTATTATGTCTTTAAAGTCATATTTGTTCAGCTATATTGAATTTGCTTCTTAAAGTGAATTCTAGTAATAACAATTTTCTTGTCTGTACAGGAGATTGTGCATACATAGTTTTCCCATATGTATGTCAAGATTACATGTGAAAATGTAAAGATTACCATGAATCTTTTTCATGTGAAATGAGTTTTACATATAAAAATGAGTATTTTTACACTTGCTATAAAAAGGATCATGTTTAATTTTTATTCTTAAATTTTTTATTTTTTAATTTAATGTAGCTCAGTTTTTAGGGACATTTCTCTGAAATACCCAATATTGTTATCTTTTTTATATGTAGACATAAGAACTCCTTTGTTTTTCCCAGAATATGATTATAGCCTGGAAAAAGAAAGGAATTGGTTAATGTATTCTCCATTAACACTCTAATTCCTTTGTTTAAAGAAGAGTATTTACTGCAAACTTTATTTTATAATACTGTGAAAATCTAAGAGTGAAAAATATTAGCTTGGTTCAGACCAGAGTTTTGCCTAGATCAAAACTGGACTTTTTGACTGGGATCCTAAAAATGGATTTTGTTACTTTGTTGTTCAAAAGGCCAAGTTGTATATTTGAAATTGGAAAACAGAGTAGGATAGAAATAACCTAGTTAAAAGCACACATGAGCTTTAATATTAACTTAAAATTCCTGTGATATATGAGTTATAATTTCAATCTTTAAAGCAGTACTTGGAATTTCATTTGTTTTACTTGCTGCTTTTAAACTGGCACAATTTATTAGCTTAATTCTGGTTAATGTCAAAGTGGCAGCAGATATTTAATGTCTTTTTTTTTTAAGGAGTATATTCCCAACACTGTAGTGTAGTTTAGCAATGCAGGATCCCAGTTGACTTAGAAAATGAGCCCTTGGTTATATTTTGCTTCCGTTACCACCTTCCGAATAAATGAAGGCAATGTTTAAGTAAAGTCAATTTAATGGAATCTTAGTGTTTCTAAGTTGTGGCAAAGAATAGATTGAGTGAGGGCAATATTGTTATTAATAAGGGAGATACTAGTGCCAGAGAGTGTATGAGGGCTATTATCAGTCAGAATATAACATTGTGGAAGGGCAGTGAGAGATCACTTGTAACTAAGAAATGACAGATGGAAGTCCCACTAAACATTGTGATACCACTCTCTTCTCCAGTTTAAAACTTTTTTTCTTTGATTTAAAAAAAAATGACAGGATGATTACATTACCTGTTCACTGTGTACTAAGTTTGTGACCACAAGTTACCTTTGTTCTGTAAAAAATGGCACTGGAGTGTTTTTTTTAGCTATAAATGTTCTAATCACTACCTTTAGCTTAACAGACTTTCATTATGTTGTATTTCAAAATTTATATATCTGAATGATTGCACTTCTCAAAACAAAAAGAAATTAATGTTGTAATATTTGGCACACACATTTACATGAATATATAAATATTTCTTGTATTTTTAAACCAAATTTTGATACCTTACTCATCTCATCTAGCTTTGCCCAAAAGGGTGCAGATAATGCATGGCTCACCTTACTGGTTCAAGTACTATTTCCATTCATAACATAGTATTTGAGAGAACAAAAGAGTAGATTAGGAAAATTTCCTAAGAGTCCTATCAGGTATATTAACAAATTTAGGAATTTTATGTGAACACAATCCACATATATTTAGCCTTTGGGGGAATTTGATTATGAGCCATTTTCTGAATAAAATGTAACTTCTGCTCTTAGAAGTACTTATCTTGATTTTCTTTTTATTTTTTTCTCATAATAAAATTCATTTTGACACAGGAGCATAGCTAAAAGGAAAGGTGAAGGGCACCAAGATGCTTAACAGCTCAGTCAAGAGAATTCTGTCCTTAGGTAGTTTCCTAATGGGGCAGCTAAACTTTCAGCCTTTGAAAGGAACTGCTGTGTACTCTGATATTTAGAAGGATTAGAATTCATTAATTTGAGAAAATAAAATGACAACTAATGATTAACAAAAATATAACTTGATACTGTTGACTTAAAGAGTAATACATTGACAAATAGTAGTAAATTTTTATGGTAGTGAGTAGGGAGCATCAGACCCTTTTCCTGGTGATAAGCATGCTCTCATCTCAGTTGTTACAGAAAGAGATTTTCAGAAATAATTTTTGGGGCAGTGGCAAATTACCCAGTAAATATTTGTAATATATAATTGCTTAAAACAGTGATTTTAGAAGATAGTTTTATTTTATAGTTCCTAAAATAAAAATGGCATGGGTTTAAAATTTAAACAGTTTGAGAAAAATAAAATATACTGAGTATATGAAAAAGTAGCAATGCTTTTTTCCTCCTCTAATGCATATATAATTTTCTGATTACTTTATTAGTTATTCTGTGTTTTCATTGGAAAATTCTAGTAATGTGTAAAAGATGCCATAATATCTATTACATCATTGTGTTAGGTTTTTGTTTGGAAATTACTGTGTCCCAAAATTACAAATTAAGTATGATTTTTAAATTTTGGTCCTCTTCATATATGCCTCAATCAGAATTTCTTAAAACATAATCAAATAGCCCTTTTTTAAAAAAATTAGAAAACAGCACTTGTAGGTAATTCTGAGAGGATTTGGCTTGTAGATAGGATATTTACTTGTTAGTCACCACCTCAATTGATGGAAAGGCTTTATAAATTAGAAAAATGCTCATTTAACAGTTTTGGCATTTTTATCTTTTCTTCAATATAAAATATTTGTTCACAGATTTTGCACCATTTTTGAACAATTCACGTAAGTCAATGGGTGGTAACTCATAAGCTAACTGGAAAATGGGTTAAAATACTTTCTTTATAAAGCACTAACTTCTATTAAACATTGTTTTGCTACAATTTTGGGTAGAATTTTAGTACATTAAAGTTGGCATATTTGTACAAAGATAGATTTTAATTTGAGATGATGCTTTTATTTGGATCACTCCAAAATACATATGCAAAACAAAATCTATACGACAAATTAGGATAGATTTTTTTTTAAAAATAAAAATTTTAATAAATTTAAAATTAAAAAAATAAAAAACCAAAAAATAAAATCTAATGTTTTTATAATCAAATTACTTCCATTTAAAAAAATAACTAGTATTTTAAACTGGGAGTATATGCAATTCTTATTGTAGCAAAACTATCTTAAAATAGCAGCTGATCTTTTAGAATAAAGACTAACTTTTAGGTGCTGGTTTCAAACACTGTGATGGTGTCTGCATTTCTGTCTAAAGAGGTTTGAATTTTGATAATGTGCACAGGTTTAATAATGATACTTTCCAATAGGAAGAGGAGATTATTCTGTTACTTTTTTAGCTTCCTATAATGTACATTCTTTGATAATTTAAAAACTTTTGGTCACCTCAGTGTATAGTAAATTTCTTCTAGAATCAGTTGAACAATATGATTTGGATATGATGTCATATTCATTTGTCAACTCGTTGGACCTGATTTTTTAAGTGCTTCTTATAATTTATAGGGCTCCATTTGAAACTTAGTTTATACTTTTGAAGATAATGCAATTGGATGTGTAAAAAGTTGTTTAGAAGATGAGTTTTAAGCTTTTTAATGTCTATGTCTTTGTACTTTTCCAGAAAGATTAATAGTTTCCAGCCCTCCCCAACAAAATTTTAGTTCTCCCATAGTAAGAAAAGCTATCAAAGACTTTCTGTTCAGGTTCTTAATTTTATATAATATATTAAGTTACAGAAGACTATTTTTTTAAAAGAATAAAGTAGGTTACTTAATGTATGACTGTCAGTATCATAGTAAATTTCCTATCAACTGAACATTAAATTGCAATTTACTACTTAAGATGGAGGGAAAGTTTGTTTTTCTCCTCCGCTTTTTAAATATTTTAGTTTTGAGTCAGTGTATTTTCCACAAAGTAGGTAATTTTTAAAACTTAAAATGGAAACACTGAACTGTAAGTTGCTTTGGGGAAACAGGAACAAAAGAAAAAATAAGCACATCTCTGTTCATATGCTAAAGATGATGCGGCTTTTTAAAGTCACTAACAAAACTGAACCTCTCATTCTTTCATAGGCATATATAGCTTTGCTAAATACTTTTTGCTTTCTTTGGTTTACGAATAAATTCACTTTCTGTAAAGCTTTTGCTATTTCTTGGTGTACAAAAGAGAATAAGAGTATTTTCATCCTTTCAGTATTTGCAAATTCTTACAAAAGCCATGTGGCTATTCTTGACTTTTATATCATGATATATATTATGTATTTTTCTTTGGCATACGTAGATTTTCACAATGAAATTCTTAATTGAGCCACAGTAAATGGTTGATCCACTTTTAAAGTTGTGAGTATAAAGCATATTAAACAGGCTAACCGAAATAATGCTGCTAAAGATGTAAAGTCATTGCCCCAGGGAAATGTTTACATTTGCAGATAAAATAAAAACCTAATTGTTCAGTAATGAAAATTGAGCAAGGGGAGAAAGATTGATATGAGTGCAATGCTCAGTACTGGCAGAAAAGCAAGGATTTTTCTTTCCTATTGCTGAGGAGAATCAAATGTTACATATTTCACACTTCATTGGATTTTATTCCAAGAGAAATCTGATTTCAGAGTAAGTAAATATCTTTCAGAAAAAGTTCATGCTTACTCTTACAGGGGATTTTGGGTGGGTAGGTCGGTAGTTTTTTTTGTTTGTTTTGGTCATGAGGTTGTCTAAGTATTATTTATCTGTTATCTTGGCCATTTTAAATTCCAAAATCCGTTGGCAAAACAAAGTTTTTATATGGCTTCTACTTTTTGTGGAAATTATTATTAAATTGACAAATGTCTGTATTCTTCAGATTTCTGAAAATCCTGTTCATTTTTTTTTTAATTGTAAATAGTCCAATAAAAGTTATTCTGCAACCTTCATTTGAACTCTTTGGAGGAAAAATATAAATCTAGTAAATAATACTAGTTTGTTTTCCTGTCACGTGAATTTATTTTAGGTTACTGATGCAGTCATCTGTGGAAATCTGCTGGGGGGTTATCGGTGGTGGTGGTGGTGGTGGTGGTGGTGATGGTGGGGTGTGTGTGTATGCGCTTGCAACGCCAAGGAGCATCTTTAGGGAATGACAATTCTAGGAAATCATACTCTGAATTGTGTTCATTTGTAGGCAATTCATATTTATATTTTGTTTTACATTTACTATTAGAAACCTTTCTTCTTCTCCCTTAAACAAAAAAATGTGGTGCGTTTTAGGATGAAAGGCAGTTTTCCTTTCCCTTGAGTTGCTGGTGTAACTTGCCTTGTTTCCTGTGATAGCTCAGCAGAACCCGGCAGCGCAGCTCCCTGCCAGGCAGCAGGAGATCGAAATGAACCGGCAGCAGCGCTTCTTCCGCATCCCATTCATCCGCCCCGCCGACCAGTACAAAGACCCTCAGAGTAAGAAAAAAGGCTGGTGGTATGCCCATTTTGATGGACCGTGGATTGCCCGGCAAATGGAACTCCATCCTGACAAGCCACCCATCCTTCTTGTGGCCGGTGTGTATGATTCACCTGAAAAAAATTTATATTAAAAAAAAAAAAAAAAGATTGTAAGCCCTCTGAATCAAACATTCTAGTATATAATGTAATAATTCATTAAATTTCAGGGTTGAGGTATGGAGTTTTGCAATTAAATCACATTTCCAGTTCATTGAGGATTAACCCATTTATATAATGTGAAATTGCTGAGATTAATTATGTCCTTGTCGAGCACACAGAAACTTGTCTGTGTCCTAAAAGCCTTTTCATTGGTGTTTAATTATGTCCATTGATTTGTATGTAGTAGCTTGAGGAAATGTAGCATTTCTATTAATCCTGACAGCTTGTTTGATCAACTGCAGTGTTTATAAATTTTGAAAGAGTCCTTGGTGGGGGACAAATTTAAGTTGTTCTTGGTGAATTTATTAAGCAGATTTCCCTCTTAGAGGGAGAAAAATGCAGTCTTCAAAAGTGCTCAGATCTATGAGAATTGATGGGTATTTCAGGAATAAAATTGATAAGAAATGGTCCTAAAGAGAGAGTTGTTCATTTTCTGCCATCCCATCGTTGCAGGTAAGGATGACATGGAGATGTGTGAGCTAAATCTGGAGGAGACTGGCCTGACTCGGAAGCGTGGCGCCGAGATCTTGCCGAGACAGTTTGAAGAAATCTGGGAACGCTGCGGAGGCATCCAGTATCTTCAGAACGCGATTGAGAGCAGGCAGGCGCGGCCCACCTATGCGACCGCCATGCTGCAGAATCTGCTCAAGTAGATGTCGCACACCAGCCTCAGCGCTGGGAGCCTTTGCCATGGCACTAGGTGGGGTGTGTGCCCAAAGATTTTAACCATTCCATGATCATGTTAGAGTTACTTCTACAAAGTGACCAGATTTTGTTAATCGTGGCTTTTTGTAAATTTGTTTAAGGTTAATTATGGTAGTGAATTTGGGACCTAAAACTTATCTTCCCATATCCGGCTGTAACTCTGAAACTTTCATACTTGT
>VBSM01000361.1:34518880-34531071 GCA_008086735.1 Cheirogaleus medius
CCAAATGGATTTTTAATGACTTATCCCTTTAGTACTGTTTTCAGAAATAGTTTTATGTATCTTTTAGATATGCTAATAGGCACTAGATGGAAAATTAATCAGAGGTTAAAATTGTTAAAATGAGAACTTATTAACATTTTCAAGAATTTGTAAGAAATATATCACAATAAAGCACTATTACAAGTCTTTAAGTTTTTACTCTAATGGTTAATAAAATTATAGTTAATCTTAAGCCATTTTATTTTTAATTATGTCACACAGTTGTCCTAGAACTTATCTATTTAAAATAGTCTCTTGAGTTAATTTTGGCTACCAGGAGAACTGCCCTAATTCTGATAGACTTATAGTAACCTACATACAAGAAACGTGCATACACATAGACGCTCCTTTGCTGGAGAAATTTAGGACCCTGTCAGTGTTTTAAGGGAAATAGCAGAAATGGTGTTCTAAAAGATGTTGATGCAACTGCTTTACCTTGTTCATAATCAAACCCATACATTCTAGGTTAAAACCGTAGAAATCAAAAGTAAATTAATTCATATTTTAATCAGTCATTTTAATTGAGATTTAAAATTAGGAGGTTAAGCCAGTGTACTGTATATAAAGATCTAATCTTAATACAAGTTCTTTCCATAGTATATGCTTTACGAAAGTAGGCATACATAAAATATTAAAAGTGAGAGGACAAAATGTTTTCACATTCAATTCAGTTATAATGTAATTCCTAATTCCGCTAACACAGTTGAGATGTGTTATGAGCTACGAGTACTCATTGAGAAAAGGAAGTTTCTAATCCACATATGTTAAAAGAATACTGAATTTTCTTAGTTGTAAAGTTGGGGAAATGGCACCTTCTCAGAGGATTATATGAGGAAGAAATAAAATAATGCATGTAGCATCACGAGCCCACACAAAGATATTCTATTGTTACATTCTGCTTCTATGCATTTTTATAGGTCATTCTTTCCAGTAACATAGTGAACCCTTTTGTTTTGCAAGCAACCAAGAAAAAAGATCATCTTAAGTGGAAGATAGGTGGTGTTTGTGGAAGCTTAGGGAATAGAAACCCACAGGCAAGAATAATAATGAATATTTATTATTTGTAGAGCTTTTTTAATTGGATATTTTTTAAAAAATGTCTTCATTCACAGGTTATTACTGTGGTTCTCAGGGAACCCAAATACACAGATCTTTGATTTATTTACCTGAAATAGTTTAAGAGTACTTGGATCAGCAGAATATTCATTGAATCAGTCAGACAGTTAATATGATGTTAGGGATAGACCTTTTATGGAAGGGGTAACAGAGATCCAGAGAGGTCAAGTAATTTAATTCTAGACTGTGAAAAAGATATAAATGCCTTTGCTCCAATTATATGTGGCCAAAAGAATCAAAACAAACATGTTTTAGTAGCCCCCTGAAGATTTACAAGGAGTTGCCCCTCTATCATTTCCACATCTTCAGAAGGCATAA
Source organism: Cheirogaleus medius (assembly GCA_008086735.1). Taxonomy (NCBI): domain Eukaryota; kingdom Metazoa; phylum Chordata; class Mammalia; order Primates; family Cheirogaleidae; genus Cheirogaleus; species Cheirogaleus medius. Next base: position 34,520,354 of record VBSM01000361.1, read on the forward strand.
CAGCTTTTCCCTATTTATCATTACTAGTCATAACAAGTATTAAGAGTTTCAAAATTTTTCCTAGAAGATAGACTAACAAGTGGGGAGGAGAGAGCGGAGGGTATCTGAAAATGAGAATAAGGACAAATTGGGGGAAACAGTTGTGACAATAGGGAAGAGAATATCAGGGGTGGAGGAGACAGAAAGGTAGCGTGCTCCTGAAGACTCTACATGCTCAGGTTGAACACACTGATAATATTTTAGGCAACAGAGCAGTCCTAGGTCTTTGCCAAGTTTTAGAATGAATTATGAGTAACATAAGAGCAGAACCTATGGCTATTAAGACTTGGATCAAGGTACACCTGGTGTATAAATTCTTAGCATACAGAGATTGCAGTGCCACGCTGGAAAAGGTCAGCAATTAGTAGACATTCTGTACATAAGCCTCACGGAAAAGTAAAATAGACTTTCAGAGGTAGAGCTTAACCCATGCCAGGACCACATCTTTGAATACAGTTAAGTTCAATTCAGATCAATGTATTCTTTCCCCATCACTAACCTAAGACATCAAAGAAGTTTAGTTGTCTCAGAAGTTTTTCAAGAGATAATCAGGAGAAATTAATGCACATTCAAAAGAATCGTTCATCCTAATTTGTACAAATGCAGAATGTCACTTTTAATCCACAAATAGGCTTATTAATTGACCATTTTCTTCTCACTTCTGAAAATTCATTTAGTTGCAACCGTTACTTAATTTTCCTCATTTCATTAAAAATGTATATCTAATGCTTTCCTAAAATACTGATGTACTGGAAATATAAATAAATGCTTTCTATGTAGAACTTCCTCTTGCATCTTGTGCTTTTCATAGAGTTATGGGGTGTCATGAACAAAGTTGTAAATGTTGTACATGTCTCAGATGGAATAAGTCGGAGAAATCTGGGATCCTGAAGCCTTTGCAAGGAACTCAAAGTGATTCAAACTTCTTTGAACTCTTGCCCCAGACTTCTATGTGATCTCTATCCAAGGAAAGGGTAGGACTGTGTGTGAGCCACTACTACTCATTTTGCCTAGATTAGAGGCAAACCAAATCTTGGCTGCCTTTCCCCAGCACTTACTGATCTGTTTTGAGAAAACACAGGATGTAAAAACAGGAAACCCAAAGAAGAGTCCTTCTAACTAAGGTTTCGAACATAGCTGGTTTGTATAGCTACTCCATGCCCCTTGTCTGGAACCTACCATGATCCTGGTGGATCTTCTGAGAGTGGAAGGAGAGTCTGGCCATCTTATCTCATCAGCTGGTCTCTAGCTGGTTGAAAAGACCAATCCAAAAGATGGGTAATCTGAAGGGTGAGAGGCACTTAAACCACAAAAGGGGACCCCTCCCACACAATGTAGAGCTTTTACTTCTCTTTCCCCATCAAAATTACATTCCCTATACTAGTTAGAGCACAACTGAAATGTAGGGAGTAATAGTGGTGGAACCTTTTCTTTCTTGATGGAATTTTTTTATGTGATTTTGGTTGGCCTGTCATGCTTCTATTAAGTTTGTTTTCCCTCTGAGAAGTTACAAGGATGTGGCAATGAGCAGGCACACCTCCTGCCACCATTCTTTGTTCTGCGGCACCTTGTCATCATATTTTAATTTGAAGTCCTTTTCTCATATTATAGATCTTCACTTTTGGGAAGGATTGAGATGGAAATAGTGACGGAAGCTACACGTTTGTGAGACCAACAGGAATACATTTTCAAGAGTTTGTGACCCTTCCCCGTATAGGATTACCACTTCCCCCAAAATTCTCTCCATTATTAGGAAACATTTTGTTTTTATTTTTGAAGATTACCGTTAAATGTTGCCATCAGTGTTTAGTATTTTGCTGTCTTCTGGCAACATTAAAATCTGCATGCTTAAAATCATTTATTGAATCCATAAAGCAAATCCAGGAAATAGTTAATAAAACACAGACTCATTTTATTATAAACCTAAGAATACAGTGCCTTTATTTTATTGAAATTAAGGTTTACAAATATATTTGATAATGGAACAACTGAAAGAGACACAGAAAAATTCATTTTCATTAAGTAGTATATTAAAAGCTGATGGAACTGGGTTATATTGATGCCAATCTAGGTATATACACACCAGAGTTAGTGTGAGGAATTACTCAATGAACTTACTATAGAAAGACTGTGTAGAAAACAGGAATTGGTTATGTCATGTACTACAACCTCACCTCCACCCCCCAACTCCCAATATAGTGTTTTCCTTTAAAATAGCTTTGTGTAGTAACAAGAAAAGTAAGATTTTTCATAGTATGTATATCTGAACTTCAGCTCCACTTTCTTTTAGAGAATGATTAAAAAATGATTGGCAATAAAACAACCTACTATGTAAGTAGTAATTGCTTATATAAAACTAGTGTGCTTAGAAACTGAAGTCTGAAGAGAGTGTGTATGAATCAGACATTGCAGTATGGGACATGTATACTCTCACCACAGTGCTTATTACAGTCTGTACATTCTTGCATGTAGAGAGACTGGCATCTCCTTGCATAAATAATCATCTTTTAAATGTACATTCTGGCATATGAAGAGCTTGCTTCCTGATATATTGTTAACTCCAAAATAATAAGTTGCAATTGTTACAAATGATCTGTGAGTGATATTTTAAGGGCAACTAGAAGCAAAACTGGTTTACTATCACTTTGACTAGCATCCAAGAATAGGCAAAACATGTTTCTCCACTTATGTCTGCGATTTTGATAATAAGCATCTTTTTCTTCAGCATTTATCAGTTATCAAGTACACGACTCCTCCACACTTGAAACAGGGTGTGTGCTGGTTCTCAGTGTTGACTACATCCCTGGATTCTGATGACCAGTGAATAGACTTGCGAACGTTGACAGAGTGGATACAGTTTTCCTTGAAAAAGCAAATCATGTCTCTTGGGATAGCTTAAATGATAATTTGTGCATTTTCAGTAGTTAATTTCCTTCCCAATCTTGATGGTTTAATTCTTCATATCCCACAGTCAGTAATTCAGAATGTCTTTTCCTGGTTACCTAAAAAAGAAATAGTTTTAAGAACTTAAGAAATGCTACCCAAGGTCAAACCAATGGTGCACTACAATATTACCTCCACTAGAGGATGAGAGGATATGCTGGCCATTTAGAATATTTCCTTTGAAAGGCTAAAGATGCCTTCCAAATATTCTTAGCTTTATAACCTACTAGAAATCTATTCCATCTCATATTAAACCTATTTAGATTCTGAGGCTGACCCATCTCTTGGAACAGGGGTGGCAAATAGTCTGTGAATGAGTCACCGTATTCCCTCCCAACCATACATTATTCATCTGTTACAGCACTCTTCCTCATGGAACTCAAATTTGTCCTGAATCTCTGTCACCACAGCAATCTACATGGCCACATATAAACAGCATTGGTATTTAATGTTTGTCATACCTGCCACGAAGTAAGATCTAGTTCTTCAAGTTTATTTGCTACTATGAAACTTATCACTTCCTTTTATTCATTTGAAATGTCCTTAGTTCTGTCTGGTACTTCAAGATTTAGTTGGTATGTCCTTCATCCTGGACATTTTATCAATATCATATCTTGTGTCTTATTGTCACTTTACGGCCCTATTCTGAACTTTTTTTGTTTTTCCAATTTTCTTGGTTTCAAGAAATTAAAGTGGCACACATTCCAAATGTGTACTTGGATACATAAAATTATGATTAGCGTTTGGTGTGATTGCCCCAGTATCCCTGATTGTATATTGATTATGATAACTTTTTCAGGTGCAAGCTTTGAGGCATTTGTTTTCACCCAGTGGTATAGATCTGGCTGATTATCCATTGTTACCATCATAGACTGTAATTTTTGAAAATAGTTAAGTTTAGGCTAAAAATCATCCAAGGCATTTTCCCAAAAGTTATATATATATATATATATATGGAAAAAATGGTCTATGTAGGCTATATATAATCTGGTTAAAGATAAATCATTTTCCTTTGTAAAACAAAATTATTTTAGTAAAATTTGTTGATTAAATGAATATCTTAAAACAGACATCTAGGACACTAGAAGAAACATTTATCCAAAAATAAACTTTTAGGAATTTTCGAAGTTATTCACTGCTTACAAATCATGTCTCTTCTACATATTTTGCTACATATTTTTGATTTAGCTGATTATTTTAAATCAAAAGATATTTTTAAATTATATAAAATTATTCAATGCCAGGACTATAAATTATTATTGTAAAATTTCAAACTTGTTGAAATGCATTTGATAAATCACATGTATACTTTTACAAGAAAAGGTGGAGAATATCATAAAATACTTGGTTTTTTTTTTGTTTTGTTTTGTTTTTGAGACAGAGTCTCACTCTGTTGCCTGGGTTAGAGTGCAGTGGCCTAATCATAGCTCACTGCAACCTCAAACTCCTGGGCTCAAGTGATCCTCCTGCCTCAGCCTCTCGAATAGCTGGGACTATAGGTGCATGTCACCAGGTCCTGCTAAGTTTTCTATTCTTCATAGAGTGGGGTCTCACTCTTGCTCAGGCTGGTCTTGAACTCCTGACCTCGAGCGATCCTCCTGCTCGTTGGCCTCCCAAAGTGCTAGGATTACAGGTGTGAGCCACCACGCCTGGCCTTGGATTGCTTTTGTTATTCTATTGTTTTGTCTACACATTTCAGTTAACTCTAGCCTTCTGTATCTATCCTTCTTTCATGAGGAAATATTTTTTCTCTCCTTAAAACGGTAAATTAAAAAGCCTGACAAATAAAGGAAAAGTGCTTTACTTATTTCTATTTAAAACAAGAGTCAGGTACAGAAATGTTTTAAATTTTCTTCAAAATTCAAATTCAGTAATTAAAACCAACGTATAAAAGAATGAATTTACCTTGTCATTTTGTTGACGTTGGAACTTTTTAACACGGGTTTTATACGCTTGATTTTTAGAGTGATTTGGTGACCTACAAAAGAAAGCAAAAATATGATACCTATTTCCCGGGCTTATCAATAGCTTTCTACAATTTTAGTTTTAAAATTATGACACGTGAAAACGGATAGCATATTTTTGCAGATGTCTTCCGTTTGAGTTGGAGGAAGTATGCTTCTGCCTTCCCCCTGAGTTTTGCCTTTCAGTTGTGTTACTATTTCTTAGGCAGTGGTCTCAGAAGGATTGAAGGAAGCTCATGGGAAAGATGAGGGATAAGTTCATCTTGCAAAAAGTGGAGTTATTTTTCAAGTCAAGTTCTGAGTTGTGGTGCCTGAAAGACAACGCTGTAATAGCATTTTGTTCATAAACTTTAAACCACAATAAGGTATCAACCTTACTCCATTTAGACTGTCTATTATTAAAAAGACAAAAGATAAATATTCATGAAGATGTTGAGAAAAGGGGACAGTGTGTAAACAGTGCTTGTGGGAATGTAAATTAGTACAACCATTATGGAAAACAGTATGTATGTTCTTCAAAAAATTCAAAATAGAACTACCATATGATCCAGCAGTCCCACTACGGGTATTTATCCAAAGGAAATGAAATCAGTATATCAAAGCGATATTGCATTCCCATGTATGTTACAGCACTACTCAAAATACTCAAGCTGTAGAATCTACCCAAGTGTCCATCAACAAATGAATGGATAAAGAAAATGTGTGATGTATACACAATGGAATACAATTCAGCCATAAAAATGAATGAAATCGTTTCATTTGTGACAACATAGATGAACCTGGAAAACACTATGTTAAGTGAAATAAGCCAGCCTAGAAAGACACATACCGTACTCATACGTGGAGTCTTAAAAGTTGATCTCATAGAAATAGAATAGTAGTTACCAGAGACTGGGGATGGGAGCGGGGAGAATGAGGAGGGATTGGCCAATAGGTACAAAGTTACAATTAGGGAGGAGGAAGAAATTCTAATGTCCTCTCCTACAGTAGGGTGACTGTAGTTAATAATAATGTGTATTTCAAAATAGCTAGAAAAGAGGATTTTGAATGTTCTCACTAGAAAGAAATAATAAATATTTGAGGTATTCTAAATTACCCTGATTTTTATCATTACACAATGTATACATGTATCAAAACATCACATTGCACCCCATAAATATATATATTATGTGTCAATTAAAATAAAAAAAATTAAAATGTATTTTTAAATTTGATATATATTATTTCCAGACATTTCTATATAGATATTTTATAATTTTTGTTGATAAATGTATATACATTTTGTACTCCATGCTTTTCCTCTTAAAACAGGTCTAATATTTGGGGGATACCTTTCTATACATGTTCCCTTATCAGTAGACTATTTGCTTTCTCCCAACATTCTGTCTATTACAGTTTCAGGGAAAGGGGAAAGGAAGGAGAATCCTGTCTCATTCCCAGTGCTTGATGGGAAGAAGGCAGAGGAGAAGGGAGAGAGGGATAGTTTAAGGAGGTTGATGAACAAGTTTCTTTTTTTCCCTCCCACCTACTAAGGCAGCATTCTTGGTTCCTGTATTCACCCTGTTTGGGAGATATGGAGGCTCTGAGACTACCAGGGAAGGGGCAGGTGGCTGGGATCAGAACTCAGAGATCACAGGTGAGGGCAATATGGGATTAGAAACTTTCCAAAGAACCTGGTGAGACCCGGAAAGCCATACTCATTATATATTCCAAGGGAACTGTATTGCCTAAAGTGATTGCTCAAATTATTAATCAGATGAAGTTTTAAGAACTGGATTAGACTATATTAAACTCCACTCCCCCCAACCTTCCCACTATTCAGTGGAGAAAGCCCAAAAGGGAATTAGTTAATAGTTATCTGGAGAGAAAAAAAATGGACCTACTTTCCCCATCTAAGGTGGCACGTACGTGAGCTTGTGACCTTGCTGTAGTTGTAACAAGGACTTCCATATTATTAAAATATCCCCATAAATGTCACTTTGTACCATCTAATCTGGCCCCTATATTTAGAAATGATTTCATTATTATCAATAATGTCACAGAGAACACATTAGGCCTATTAAATTAAAGGACAAAAGTGTAAATTTTTAGATCTGAAGAGAAAAAGTCATAAATAATTAACTGTTAGATCTAGATTTGCATTTTCTGTATATGTGTAATGATAATTGTGATTAATAAAAGTCAAACTCATTACACCGAAAAGGCAAGTTCTGAGTAAGTTCCTAGTACAACAGAATCTATGTATAGAACATCTAAAATGGAGGAAAATGAAAAACATATGGAGTATAGTCATAAATATTGAATGGAGGAAAAGAATAGAATGAAAATGTAATGAACGACAATGACTTCACAGCAGAATGGCAAATAACTGAATCACCTGAAGTTGCTCTTTGTGTGTCAGTGGACTAATCTTCTCAGTAAGGCCTCAGTATCATTTTCCCATCTCTTCACTTTCAGGCTGAGTAACACAAATGCAGCAAGTTTATAGTTCCTTAGAGAATGCTGTTTACAACGCTTAGTGTTCCAACAGATTTGCTTCTGAGTTTAGGTTTAAGTGCCAGGTAGGGAATCTCAGTTTTTCCTCACCGGGCTGCCCTTTGTTGATATAAACAGCTCCAATATGTTAGTAGCTGAACAGTTTACACCGAGGGGTATCTAATTTATTCCTTCCCTACACTCATGAATTTATTCCTATTATCTCCATTATATAAATGAGAAATTTGAAGTTTAAAGGAGGGGTAGGGAACTATGGCTCAAGTCACACCTAGTTAGGGGCCGAGCTCTAACTTGAATTGGGTCTGACTTTAAAGCCTCTAATTTTAACTGGTATCTAACCTGTGGTTGATTAGGTTTTAATTTGTCAGCTGATCCTCATAGAAGCAAACTGTCTTCACACACATGATGGCATCTTGTGAGGAACTGAAATAACTGGTAGGAGAGGGATCCCGGAGGGACCTTCAGAGCACCACTGAGCTCCTGTTTCTTCTCCACTGAGAGTCTGCCTGAAGTATTTAGCTTTTGGGGCCAACAGGGGTTTGGCCTCATGCTGAGGATATGGGGGAGGGGGCGGCTTAATACTTAACATATAAAAAAGAACATTTAGTCAGGCAATTGAAAAGGGCAGGATTGGGGTGGTATGGGATTTCTCTGTTTCCCCTGAAAAGAAATTGAGAATCTTTCCTTCCCTCCCCACTTCCCTCCCTTCCTCTCTTCTTCCCTGTCTTCCTTCCTAGTCTCCACTGATTGTTCACAGTCAGTTATAGATCGAACTCCTTGTACTACTCTTTCCCCCTTCTCACTGCTGCACTTGACTAGTCTAAAAAAAAAAAACCTTTAAAAAATTACACAAATGATATGTGAACATATTCTCTTTATTAAAAAACCTGGACCCAATTCCACTCCTTGCCATGTTAACTGGAATGACAGTTATGTGTATCTATTATTACACATGTTTACTATGTATTTACTTACATATTAGACTGAACCATACAAAACTGCCAATATTTGATGATTTGTGACTGACAAAATGGCAATACCATATGGTCAAACCTAATATAAGTACATAGTTTTGTTATTAATTTATTACATGTACAAGATCCATTATACTGCAATTTGCTTTCTCACTTAATATGTCTTGTTTTTTTTCCCTATGGCATCTCCAGGAGAGCCATATTATTGCTTTTAGCTGCTGTGTTCCATAGTGAGTAATATTAATATATTACACTCTAGATTATTTAACTGTTTCCCTATTGATGGGCTATACAATTGTTTCATGATTCAAAGGAATGATGCTGTGAACATTTTTGTGCACACATCTTAGTGCATAGGTGCAACTATTTTTGTAGGAATAACTGTCTAAAAGTAGAGTACCTCAGTCAAATTTAAAATTTTATACTGTAGGTATTAATAAATTTCTCTTGAAAAAAGTCTTTTCTAATTTGTACATCCACCAGCAATGCTTGATAGAACTAGTTTTCCTCTGTGTTACCCACACTGAATATCATCAACCTTCTTTTGCCAAACTCTCAAGCAACAAATGTTATCTCCTTATTGTTTTGGGGTTTTACTGAGTATATAGTGAGATTGAGCATATCTACATTTTGTTGATCATTTGGGTTTCTTCTATGAATTGCACCTCTGTATTTTTTGCTCATTTTAGTATTAGGATTTTTGTTGAAACATAGGCACTGTTATTACTATAGATGTTCATCCTTTGTCAATAATACAGGTTGTATTATATAAAAACCTTCCTCTTCCCTGTTTGTTCATAAGGCCACCTACACCCTGAAGTCTGGTTCGTGAATAGAAAGCCAATTATATCTTGCCTCCTTTGCCTTCTCCTAAAGATCTTCTCTTGGCTGGGCGTGGTGGCTCATGCTGCAATCCTAGCACTCTGGGAGGCCAAGACAAGAGGATTGCTTATGGCCAGAAGTTCAAGACTAGCCTGGGCAAGATCAAGACCCCCATCTGTACAAAAAAATAGAAAAATTAGCTGGTCATGGTGGTGCATGCCTATAGTCCCAGCTATTCAGGAGGCTGAGGCAGGAGAATTGCTTGAGCCCAGGAGTTTGAGATTGTAGTAAGCTATGATAAGGCCACTGCACTGTAGCCCAGGTGACAGAGCAAGACTCTGTCTCAAAAAAAACAAAACAAAAAAAACCCCACAAAAAACACAAAAAACAATCTCTTAACCTAGCTGTCTGTGTCTGGAAATGAAGAAGTGATGAAACACATCATAACACATCTAGAAAACGAACTAATATGTAATCATTAAAAATGAAGCTACAGAAAATATTTCATGACATGGGAAAATGTTCAAAGCTGAAAAAGCTGACTACAAAACAAGAAGTCGGTCTGATTCTATTGTGCTTTAGAAAATTCTATATAAATCAATTCTGTATAAACATGGACACCAAAAGATAACAGTTAATGTGATGAATTGAATAGGATTTTTTCCTTCTTTCTCATAATCTATATTTTCTAGCTTTCTTGTGGTGAAAGCTATTATGTTTGAAAACAGGTGAAAAAAATCAAATTTTATTCTCCTCCCATTAAGGTAGGAAACCAAGTATTCTGTCTTTGAAAGCTGACATGGGTTCATTCTTCCTCTTCTACTGGTCTTAGAAAAGCCTAGAGCAGGCTCTCAAAGTGTGGTCCTTGGACCTGCAACATCAGCCTCACCTGAGCCCTACCCAGACCTACTGAATCGGAGACAGAGCATGGCAGGGCCCAGCTATGTTGTTTTATCAAGTCCTCTTCTGGGTGATTCTGATGCTCACTGAAGTTTGAGAACCATGGGTTTAAAGAAGCATATGAATGTATTCTAATGATGGGTTTCTCAGAAGTACAATGAATTTTTTGGGTCTGTGCAGTGTGCTTGACCTACCTGCATGGAGCTCCCTTTCCCTGGATGACCTCACATTCCTCTGTGCCAGGGGCACAAAGGCCTGGGTCCAGGCGGTCCCTGCGCCCCTGGTTCTCATACCCCGGTCTGCAGCGACACTCCGCTTCCCCGGTCCACTCATTCTTTACACACTGGGCAAATTCACCACAGGCCAGGAATTTGCAGGGATCTGCTTGATCAGCTGTAAGAGATGGGGCAGATTTTAATGAATGCATGGATATCTAAGCAGTGAAACTGGCAGCTGTCAAAGGCAAGAGTCCAAGTACATTTACCATCGCCCCATTTTGGAGTGGGTTACACGGTAGTGATATCAGACAGGAGTGAAAAGAAAACCACACGCTGTATCTTTGAAAAAAAAAATAGGTCTA
>VBSM01000361.1:34531171-34566563 GCA_008086735.1 Cheirogaleus medius
AGTAAGACTCTGTGTCAAAAAAAAAAAAAGTAAATAGAGTCTCTTCTTTCTTGTCATTAATTATTCTATTTTACTCTATTCTTAATTCTATAGCGTTGTCTCAAATTCTTTGAAAAGTGGATTAGAAATCAAGAAAATCTCAGAATATTTAGCTCTGGAAGGACAAGGGGCTCCTATCTGCCCTTCCTTGTCTTTGTGGAGCTGAGCAAATTCAGCTGTCAGCAGAGAAGCAAATGGCCAGAGTCCCCAAGTGCTAATGGCAGAACCAGCACAGGCCTCTTGTCATCAGACCATTGTTCTTTCTGCCCTGGATGGTTCCTGTTTAATCACATCAGCCATTTACTCTTCAGATTATTATTTTAATAAGCTTCTATTATGTGCAAGGAACTAGGGAATAGCCAACCATATATAAAACCATTTTTCTAAGAAGTTTAGGGGAAATAAGAAATGTATACAGATAACTCCATACAAGAACCCCAATAACTTGTCCAGTATAAGAGCTCTAAATAAGTTCTAAAGAAGATAAATTTAGAGAAGAGATCATGGAGGGATTGCTTTGAACCGAGCATTTAAAGTGGACTGCATTTGTACATGCCAAGACTGGGAAAGGCATTCCAACTGGAGATAGCAGCGTGAGCAGAAGCACAGAGGTGGGAAAATAACAGAAATATGAAGAGACAACAGGGGAAACCCAGTTGGGAAGGAGCAGAGACTTGTGGGTGGGAGGGAAGGGAACTAAGTAAGACTGGGAAGGTAAGTTAAGGACAATATCTGAATGCCATGCTAAGGAATTTGGACAGGCAGATGGGAGCCACAGAGGATTTTTGAGCAAAGGAAGGGTATGATCAGAATTTTGCTTTAGCAGATATGTAAATAGAACTTAGAATTTTTAGAAATAGGATGACTTCAGAGATCATCTGTTTTAATATTTCCCAAGTGGGAACATTGGCTGAACTCTAATTCAGTAGGATTGGATAAGTTTTATAATAAAAAGTTCAGTAGCTAAATACATCTTTAAAAATGCTGCATGAAATAAATATAACAGGTTTCTTCTCTCTCTTTGCTTTGCCTTCTTTCTCCCTCCAACCCCATCCCATTCTCTTTTAACTTTTAAACCTTTTAGGGTCATTAATAAGTTGATGTCTATTGTGAATCTTCAAGCAGAGAAAGTAGTCAGCTGCTTTGCTGAATATACTAACTACAGAAACTCCTGTGTGAGGGTGGGTGGAATTTCAAGGAAATGCTTTGGTCACTGTTCTGATCCAGTGCCTCCTTGTGATGGGAGATGTTAAAGTGAGGGAGGTCGGTGTGATCAGCACAAATGTTTGGGCAAGAGCAGGTCCTTGAAAAACACGTTTTGGGGTCTCCCAGCAAGGTAAGTCTGCTAAGATACAACTTATATGAAGTTGTGTTTTCTGTTACTTGTGGATCCCTTTTGGACAATCAGGCCTGGATAGTGTGAACTGGCTTTCCCTGCCTCACAGTTCCCAAAGCTGGCATGTTAGTTAAGGGATCCTTGTCACTGTTTAGGAACTAACTCAGATTCTCATTGACAACCCAGGTGATTTCACGTCCAGGGCCTGGTTTAGTAAATAACAGCTGTCAGCAACTTTACACTCAGAACTCTGGTCTTGAAAACAGAAGCTGAGAGGGAATAGTCAGAGGTTCCATTTCCTTCTCCCTGCAATGGAGAAATATATTTAACTTGGAAAGCTGACGAATGCATGGAATCTGCGACCAAGGAGTAATAGGAAATGTGTGATAACCAAAAGAGTTTCTCCATGAAAGTATATATTTATATTTTACCATCATTTCCTTTAGTCCAGCCAGGAATAATAGTCTATGCATCAGTAAAGCTGCATAGTACACAGTTAGGCATCACTGGAGAAATGAATTTATCCAAATGTGGGGGTCCTGAATTATGTATATTTGAAGAATAAATGCAACCAGTTAATAAAATACTTGCTTTCCCCATGTTATTTATTTAGGACCAGTCTACAGAGAAGAAGTAGGAAACTTTAAATCACTGAGCTTATGGTTTGTTTGCTGTGTATGCCTTCGTGGGTTACTAAGACAACTAAGACAACATTCATTCATTCAACAAATATCAACGTAGTCTTTCAAAACCTTCAGCACTGAGAGTTTCAGATCAGATCATTGTTTTAAATTTGTATTTTATCCATGTTTAAAATTTTACATTTCAGATAGAATTTTAGAGCTAGGAGGTATTTTAGAGACTTTCTAGACTAATTCGCCCACTTTACAGATGAGGAGTAAAGTGAGCAAATTAGAGCTGAGAGCCAGCAAAGCTGATTGTGGCCCACATCATGCTTCTTTGTGCTCAAGTCCCCTGATGGGGTCTCACTCCTATCCGTTTGTGGACTGTGTGAGAAGTTCCAGGGAAGGGAAGAACCCCAAGGGAGAACTGTTGAACTGTCTCCTAATATGGCAAGTGAAGGCAATCGCAGCTAGAGTCAAAACAGAGGAGACCATATTTACAACATTAATTTGTGAAGCAACTCTTATTACCCTAAGAATATTTCCCCTATGTATTTTGAAGATCCTTTTTATTTACATGTCACTTTTCAAGGGACAACTGAAACTTTGGGCTTTAGGCAAAGACTGAGAATTGGATGTGGGTTAATTCTGGGGAGGAAGAGTCATGAAAGAGATAGAAGAGAAAAGATTGGTTCTATTAATATGATGAACGGAAGTTTAACTTGCAGGACTTTCTTAAGCAAAGCTTTCCCGATGTGGTTATCATTTTCTTTCTTTGTCATATCCCAAAGACCTTTCTCCTTAGAATGATGGACTCATTCCTGGGTAGGCCATACAAATATTTGTCTCTTCCTTGACACGTCCCCAAGCATTTGTACAAAACAAATTAATCGGAACTTCCCACTTTTTGCTCAATAATAATCACACAATGTAGACTTGAGATCAACAGATTAGGAAGGAAAAAAGATGCCATTTTCTAGGAGAATATTTTCAAGTCATAATCAGAATTGTTAGTGGATCTGAGGAAGTGAAATCCTCATGATTGGTGTGTAGACTAATTGGTCTATAATTGCTTTAGCTTCCTGGATTTGCTTAAACCCCCTTTAAACAGATTATTGTTATGGTTGGCACTATAGAGAGGTTTCACCATGAGCCTGTATGGGCCACATTCAATAAATACCTAGTATGGTTTAGGGCGTCCTCTGGGCTTATTATAATTGTTTGCTGACAAAATAACTTAATTTTCTATTCTTCATCCATGTGGATAGCTCTTCTGCAGAGCAGATTTGAAATCTCTCCACAGAAGCAGCCCAGGGCACTTGGCCTTGGTGAGTCAGGCAGTGTTGGTAGCTTCTAGTTAGCAGTTGGCGGGAAAGGTCCATGTCCATCCTGGCACCTAGAGGTCCTGGCCTGGTCCTTAGCATCCCATGCGGATTCTGGCTGTGGTCAGTGCACGCATGTCATTCCATTTCAGGCCTTGTACCTGAAGTGTTCCCAGGAGGGACCATGAGCCTGAATCTCCAGCTTCACCAGGAGTAGAAAGGGCAATTATTTATATAGACAGGGAGCTCGCCTTTACCACCCGTCATTATGTGTTCGGCACTGTGCCACTTTAAATATGTGTCTTCTTCATTAACATTCACAACTACCTTCCAAATCCATAGAGATATTTCTTTTCTTTCTTTCTTTTTTTTTTTTTTTTTGAGACAGAGTCTCACTCTGTTGCCCGGGCTAGAGTGCTGTGGCATCAGCCTAGCTCACAGCAACCTCAAATTCTTGGGCTCAAGTGATCCTCCTGCCTCAGCCTCTCGTGTAGCTGGGAGTACAGGCATGCGCCACCATGCCCGGCTAATTTTTCTATATATTTTTTTAGTTGGCCAATTAATTTCTTTCTATTTTTAGTAGAGACAGAGTCTCGGTCTTGCTCAGGCTGGTTTCGAACTCCTGACCTCGAGCGATACGCCCGCCTTGACCTACCAGAGTGCTAGGATTACAGGCGTGAGCCACCACGCCCGGCCCAGTATTTCTGACATCATTTTCATAGGCGAGAAAATTGAAGCCTATTTTAGCTAGTAAATTATGACCCAAGATTAACATTCATACCTGTCTACAACATTTGGCTTTTTACATCGTTCTAGTGGTTTTCAAATAAGGGGTTTCCAGGAGACACCTCAGGGCTGCAAGGGGCTAATAGGGGATGTGGGAAAGTGAGGTCCTCTCCACACCAGCATCTCCACTGTGATCAGCTGACAGATCAGACATCTATGAATGCTTTCCTTTGAATAACCAAACAAAAGCTCAAAACCATTGTCTGCCACCACCCTTTCATGAGGCAGAGGCAGAATGTTTCTTGTAGAAAGTACAGTCTGGCAGCACAGTGGCTCCAAATCATTTTTTTCCAGTGTTCAAATGTGACAGCCATGAACATGGTTTGAAATATGCGAGCTGCCATGTAGGGCTTGGAAATATTTGTATCATTCTGAGATTTTCAGTGTAAGTGCATTTTATCTATCAGTTTCTCCCCTGGATTTGCTTATATAATGTCTACTTTATGCATTTCAAAGGACCTGAAAAGCATTCCCAATTGGCTGACTGAGGAAGGATGTCTCTCAGCTCTTCATCATGTGATCAAAAAGCATTTAAATCAATGTCCCCTGCCTTCAGGGAACACTTTGAGGCATTTTACAGTTAAAGTTAAAACGATTATGGGCCTGTCATCAAGAAGTTTATAAATTCCTGGAGGTCATAGGTCCCCGATGGTACAAGTCTGTCTCTTTTTCAAACTTCTTGTTTCTGATGCCAAATGCAGTTATGCTTGTCAGGCCTGAAAATAGGGCCGGCAGGTCTGCCAGGCCTCTGAGTGAGGATTTCAGACTCGCATTTCTCCAACTCAAGTTCATGCCCCACTCCCCACCCCCACATTGTCGCCATGTGCTTGCTCCATGCCCTAGTGGCTGGGTACTAATTGCCTTTCTCTCCCTAACCTTTATCATTTCATCATCTCCTCCTCTTGCGCTGTCACCATCTCACTCAACGTGTTGGACAGAAAGCGAAACATCTCCTTTGATTGGATCCTGTCCAAGGGCGGGATTTCAGCTCAGCTTGTCTAAAATTCAGGCTCCACCTGGGCTGAGGGCCCTTGGGTCTCTTTTGTGCGCGTTTTTTCCCCCTATGCCATGAAACCTAGTGTTCGCTAGATGGCGCTCCATTGCAAAAGAAGTGGCACTAGACTTAGGGAATGAGATTTTAAGTACCCGAACTGATTTCTGTCTCCCGAAAAACCAGCGTGCCGTGCGCCTCGGTGGAGCCAAGCGAGGCCTGGAAGGAATTGGAGCGGTGGCGGGAGCAGCTCCAGGGGACGGCTGATAGAGCCATTATTACCCCGCGATTACAGCGGCAGATCGGGCCTGCGCAGCTGGGGTAATGTGGTGGAAACTCTGGGTCATCTTTTCTCATTTCGGAAAGGCAGAGCCAGGGCCCTGGATGGAGTCTGGAGTCAGGCGGCCCCACCATGCCGCGGCGTGACCAAGCCTCACGCCGGCACAAAGTGACCAGAGCGCTCCCGCCGGCTGCAGGGGCAGCTGTTGGGCCGCCTCGCCCTCCTCCCGTCACTCAACTCATAACCAAGGCTTTGTGGTCGTGGTTTTGTTAGTGGCGAGGAGGAGGTGAGAGGGTCATTCCTTTACCTGGGGGCATCAGAGAATAGCAAACTGACTTGTCACAATCAATAGCAAAGTGCAGGGACGCACAGCTTTAGGGCCCACTATTACTTTTAGGAGTCTATGAAAATGTTTCCTTTAAAATCGGCAGAAAAAAATTAATACATGCCAACCTAGATTACATTTGTCTTTATAGTCATGCAGTCTTAAGATATAATTTTAAAATATTCTTAATTAATATTGATATTCTTTATTAATATTCATGAAGGCAAAAGGGCCTAGAGCCCAGGAAGTCTTAATGTGGCCCTGGCAGTCTGACTGTTCTCAATGCCCGAATGTCATTTTTACATAGTGCTTGAGGCTTAGCGCTCAGTAATTTGAATACATATGACCCTCTACTGAGGGCTCATCTGAGATGCAACACAGAGACCTCACCTTCCACACGGGCCCCTCAGGCTTATTTCCCCACATCCTGAGAACACTGTGGGAGTAGCTGTACCCTGAGAGGGAGTGGACCCCCACACCCATTCTGTCAATGAACAGGCCTCAGGAAAGCGCCCGGGGTGAGAAGGCCTGGTTTCCAGAAACTGTTTGTGGTCCTGGGAACATAGTTTAGCATCTTTGGATCTCACCTTTCTCTTCTATAGAATGGAGTGTTTAAAATCAGGTGATCAGTACTGTCCCTCCAACTCAAATATATATGGCCCATTCTGGGTGTTCTACCAGGATAAAGACAACAGGACTGTTTCCTGACACCTCCAAAACTGCTGATGCAATTCAATGATTAAAAGAAAATTTTAAAAATACATTTAAGTTATTGTTTCATTATTTTATTGTTACTGGCCAAAATGTTTTGCTTATGGCTTATTGCTGAGGGGTAGGATTAGAGTGAGAATATTCAATGATAAATAGCACATAGTACAGCACCATGCCCTGAACTTAATGCAGATTTGTGGAAATGGGAGTTCTTTCTGGTTTAGAGGGGCAAGTGATGTGAAGCACTTTGAATTCCATTTCAATTCTCCACCACTCTCAAGAACAACCAATGCAGAAAGTTTATAGTAGGCTCTCAGTAATCCTTTCTTGTATGCGTGGATGTGTGAATACCCATACACATTTGCCCTGCATGTAAGGTTGAAGAATCATCTCAGCTCTTGGCCATTATCCGTATCTGCCAAGCAGAGGTGTTCTGGGTGAATTGGTGTTAGGGTGAGGGCCTAAATGTCCCAGACTCAGAGGATGGAGAGACAGCTGTGACATCAGGGGCAGTGGGAGGTGGCCCTGCAGCTGGGCTAAAGTCCAGACTTGTGTGGAGGGGTTTGCATTAAGGCATTGGATGAAGGGCTCCAGGAGTATCTTAAGGAAGCTGGAAGGGGTGGTTGAGGTGTGGAATGAGGGCACAGATTGAAACCCTGGAGAGGGGTGAAATGTATCTGGCAGTCCAGCTAGTGTTGAGGTTCTCTAGTGGAAACAGGCATTAAACAGGAACTCTCTAGTGATGGGCATCACAAGAGGCAAAGGGCCAACAGTGTAACCCCGGGAGACAGGGCCAGGGACGTAGGAGATAAGGGGGCCAGAGAGAGGGGAGAGGCAGGGGAGAATCACCTGGAAGGATAATTCTTATGACTGCTCCAGCATATAAAAGGGACATTTGGATATTTGGACATTTGGGACTTTTGTTTGTGGGAGTGAACCCTTTTTTTTTTTTTTGCATTCTAAGAATATGACAAAATATTATATAGGAAATTTCATTTGGTGAAGTGTAGAACCTAACGATTCATTTAGGATTAATTAAACCGAAGTGTGTTATGACATTTTCTAATTAAACAGCCTCTGTATATCCAGTTTGGAGGGTTTGTAAGACTTCTTTTTGTAAAGAGGCTATAGGGTAGAGTTGAAAGAGGCACACAAACCTGGCTTTGAATTTCAGATATAGCACTTGTGTGACCAGTAAAAGGTAAATTATTTATACCTCTCTGAAATACAGTTTCTCCATCTATATAATGGGGAGAAAGATACATACATTGCCTTTTATTAAGATTAAAAATACTGTCACTTAATAGTAGCTATTATCATTGTTTTATTGTCAATATTGTGGTGAGTGACATCTACTACCACTTCTGAGCTGGTGATTAAATGGGAGTCTTGCAAATTATGCATTTTCTAGAGAAAATGAGTTTGTTGATCCACATTTTTGCAAAAGCGTCCTGGATGCCAGACTGTAATTAATTTTAATGTTTACCATTTACCAGCCTCGAGGGCTGCCCATTTTTGAGGAGGCTTCTTAGGAATTCAAGGAAAGAATAAGTTATATGTGGTTTTGCATTTTTGAAATCTTCAACCTGCACAACTAACTGGCATAAAAGCCCTACATGCTTCTGAAGAATTTTCATAGCAGCCCAAATGAAAGACGCCTCTAGTTGCTGGGGATGCTGGCAGAATACCGAGCAAGCTGTGATTTATTCGGTTTTTCAGTTGATAAATCACAGAAAGTTCTAACACTGGTTTATACTTTTTATATCACAGATTCATTTATTCAGGGGGTTTTCAAAAGGTAAATGGCAAACCAAATGCAGTAATAACAGCGTGTAGCTTCTCCTACATGCCTGCACCTCGGTAGGTGTTATTTGGCCTAACGGATTGCTAACCCTCATTTAGAGGACACATCCAGGAATTCAGATGCTGATCTGAATGTGAAATGATATTCTCCGAGGAATCTCATAAGATTTTTCAAATTCTGTCTTCTCTTTAGTTGAAAAGTAGTGATAGAATAACATTTCGCCCTCCCAGCATTAATTCCACAAACTACTTTCCCACTCTGACATTAGGCAAAAGGAAAAGAAAAGAGAGAGACTTGATTGGAATTTGTGTCAAATTTTGCAAATGAAACTAAATAGTCTGTCCTGGCATTGCCTGCAAATATAATACAATTGGGGGCATAGACACGAAATATGACTTTGACCTAGAGAATCTTACTGTTCCCCTTGGCTTCCCTCTAAACTTTCGACTGGCTCCATCCTGACTCCAGGGCCTGGACCTCCCTTTTCTTAGAGCAGTTAGTTAGGAAAACCGGTAACTTCAAATTCTTACTATGCACCTTTGAGATGTCAATGTTTAAAAAAGCCTCTTGCCACTTTTACAATTTGAGAATTAGGAAGGTTATTTATTCTCAAAGGCCTGGAGCCGTCCCTTTGAAATGTAATCATCTGGTTTCTGGAAAGGAAGGAGCCTAACATCTGAGGGCTCCTTGCTCTAAGTTCTAAGGCAGGAGGTGACCAGAGTTTGTTGACTTTCTCATTGTCCATTTCCAACCTTACTGAAGGGTTCTAAAGACCCTTAATGGTCCACTTACATGACCTCCACCCTTTGTTCACTTGCAGCTGCTGCAATTGTGGACCCGGCTTCTGCTGCTTCTCTTTGGTGGCTTTCTGCAGAGTCATCCTGCCCTGCCTTCCCCTCCCTCTGCACTGCTCTTTCGTGACTGCACTTACTGACAATCCTCTGTCTCCCCATTAAATGATAGAGTTTCTCAGAGTTCCGTTCCCAGCTCTCTTTACCTCTTGCCCTGCACATTGCCCTGGCCATTTTTTTTTACTTGTGCTCTGGCTTCAGCTGAGGTTTCCCAAATGTATACTTTCAGCTCTGGCCTCTCCCTGGCCTCCAGACACCTACTTCGTAGGCTACAGGTCAATCAATCCACCTCGTGTCAATTTCCTTAGAACTGGTTTCCCCCAAAAGATGGAGTCTTTTTAAATTCTTAAGGGATCTTATTAACTTTTGCCTTATTTTTTGTATTTAAAATAAAAAAAGCCAAATTAATCTATGTTGTACTCTTTGTACCTATTTATATATTTTTACTAAGTATTTTCCAAACTTGCAATACTTTATGAATGATAAGCTGTGTTTTTATTTTATAAACTTGAGAACACTTTAAGGCCTGTCTAGTACTTACTTTGAAGACTTTTCAAACTTTCCAAAATTTTATTAAAGTTTAATTTTAAAAGACCATAATTCATGGGGGGAAAAAAAGAAAGAGAAATAGGGCACCAAAATGGAAGCAAGTAGATTTGACAGGGGTTTTTAGACAACCTGGCTTTCAGCAAACTGGCTCAGTCTGGCTTTCCCTGTCTTCCAATCTGAGCTCCCTTCGCTCCCTGCTCCATATCCAAAGCTGTAATCACAGTGGAATAACTGAAGAACCCGGATATTCCCAGAAATGTCTGCATTTTCCTCCTGCCTCTCCTGGAATACCCCCTCGCTGCCCTTCTCTGCCTGGGCCCACCACCATCATACACCAAGGCCCAGCCCAATGGCACTGCCCGTCTGTGAAGCCTGCCATGATACCCCCTCCTCACCTCTGTAGAATTAATCGCTCCCTCCTCTGTACTCCATAACATTTCTGTTCACAGTTCTGATTACAGTATTTAACAGACCCTATTATAGCTTTTTCTATGTGCTTCTTTTTTTTTTTCTTAGGCGTTTAGCCTCTTGAGGGAGATGAGGTTGATTCATCTTTGGGTCCTGGTGGCTATCACAGTGTCTGGCTTGTGGCAGATAATCCATAACTGCTTACCGTGTGTATGAATGAACAGGGGTCCAAATCATGATCGTACTATCATTTACTCATGAAACTTTTCTGTAATAGCAAAGGCCAGAGAAAGAGGCTGGGCAATGGTAGATGGTTTAGGAAAAATTATTCAATGTTTGGAAATAGGAGAAAAGTTCACTGCATGACCTTCAATGTCATGTCAGCATACAAACAATCCCACCTGTAGACAGGGACCTCCTGTGGGCCAATCCGATCAGCCACTTGCTTTTGTACAATCTGCAAGCTAAGAATATTTTTTACATTTTTGAATGGTTAATTTTTAAATGATTATATAATTACTTATATAATACCTTTGATTTTGCCTTTTGGCTTGCAACGCCTAAAATATTTACCATGTGGCCCTTTAAAAAAAGTCTGCTGACACATAGAAGGCAGTAACTTTGTTTGACTCACTATTTACTATTGATTGTGGCCCAGACATTTTATAACTCTATAAAGTTAGACGTTAATATATAAAAAAATTGATGATACAAGGATTGTATTTTCTGTTTTATATGTACCAATCTTATTTCATCATCCTCTTTTGTTCTCTGGCTACACACTAATATAATAAAATCCCAGTTTCCATATCCCCTTAAAACCATCTTTGTCATCCTAATGATTCCTTTATTAACAAGTTAAATAAAACTTTGACATGTGCTCACTCTCTATCTGTGACGATTATGGTTTCTACATGTTGCAGGTGCTTCTTTGATAGGGTTGGGGGAGGCAGGGATGGGCAGGGCCGTGACTCTGGAGGCTGAGGGGACGCTGGCCTTGCAGAGGGAGGACCTTGCTCACCTTGCTCAGGGGATGGGCCTTGGTGTATGATGGTGGTGGGCCCATGGGGAGAAGGGCGGTGAGGGGGTATTCCAGGAGAGGTAAGAGGAAAATGCAGACATTTCTGAGAATATCTGGGTTTTTAGTTATTCCACTTGGCTCTCTTAGTTCTTCCGGGAAGGTGGTCCAGGAAGGGAGAAAGGGTGAGAAATCCAGTAACTCAGTTTTGCTATATTTGGTCATCCTCACTGGGAAAAAGGTTAAAATCATAGGATGCCTTCTCCATTTTCCAAGGATAGATTCTTGGGATTCTTTCCCAGAGACAAAGCTAAGTATTGATTCCTGACATGCACTGTTTCCAGCAGCTGCCCTTTTTCTCTCTACAGATTTCTGCCTTTGACTTCTCTTTTAAGGAGAATTTCTGCAGCAGGTTGGACCAGCATCAGTGAGTTCAAGCAAATGCTTGATCAAAACCTGAATCAGGGGTGCTTCTTGTGTTTGCTAAAGTAACCTTCTGGTGGCATCAGGGATTGTGATGGTCAGTGACCCTCAAGCTTATCTTCTTACGTGCTGGAGGACGGGTCCTGCCGTGGATTAGCCTGAGCCTTCAACACCCGAAAAGAGCACCCCAGCAATAGAGCCAAGAGCCGTGTAAATCAGAATTTACATCCTTGTTCTCCAGGAACCTGAAGTAATTATCTTCGCTCAGGGTCCAGTGACCCGAGAGGCAGCACGATCAGTTGGTTGCACTGGTTGGTTGTACTCGGAGAACACTGTAATCAGCTCGTCTGTCAGTCACCATGACGGCTTACACTCAAATATACCACCAAAAGGAGAAAATCTGGATCAGCTAGTCACACTGAAAAACTAGAAGCAAAATAGCTGTCATAGTACTAGATTTGAAAAAAGGACATGATTGAAAATCATATTCTGCACATTTTCAACTAGTCTGTTTTAAAATTTAGACACCTACTTCTTTTATAATAAAAAAAATTTTTTTGTATGTGTTTCCCCAAACTAAAATTGTATAGGAGTAATGATGCTAGAAATACTTTACTGTAACTGTACAGGCTATTTTTTTTTTAGAACAGTGTTTTAAATTGCATGTTCAAGAGGTTTTATAAGATATGTAGATTCATAGAATTAAGAAATTAATTAACTGTGTTCAGAGGCACATGATGGGGAGTTTTAATGGGTTTTGGTGCTGTCTCTTCCCTGGATTGGAACTAGGAGGAGTAGGTGTGAGTGAGGGTGGTGTTTGCGAGTCTGTGCCAGTGTGAATGTGACCACCGCACACCTCCTTCCCTTCTGCAGCCACCTCCCTCCAGTGGCAGCTGGTACTGCTGTGGGCCCTGCACGGTCGTGTCCTGCCCCCCCAGCTCCCGCCCTTCGTAGCTGCCACCAGCTCCTCAGTCCTGACCATCGCCAACCATCGAAGGTTGAATCATTGACCAACCCCGAGCACCTAGAATTCTTCACATTTATTTCTACTCCTACATTCTCCCTTCTGTTCAGGCTACCAGGTCTTAATGAAATGAGATTAAAAAAAAAAACTCAGTGCTCTCTTCATTATGGGACTATCCCTTAGTGATTCCCAAGCCCACAGGAATTTACGAGTGGCCTGGCACATGAGAAAGTGGTCAGTAAAAAGTCTTTTGGAATGAAAAAGACATAGTTTTGATCCCAGCATAGTTCTAAGACGCCCCTTTCCACCACACTGCAAATTCCTTTGGGCAAGGACTGGCTTTCCCAGGTTAACACGCTATACCATGGTGAACGAATGCTACTGTTTTTGATTCATCATGTAGAGGATGGTCAAGGCCCCGATCACCAGCTCTAGTGCCCGCTTGCTGGTTGCATGGGGGATCTACCCTTTGCCTTTGGTGACATAACTAAACTGGGACCCCCAGCTGTGAGGAAGCCCACCTGATCAGTGACTACCCCCTGTGCCCACTGCCACTCCTTGCCTGTCTCTCCCTGCCTGCTCATACCTTCTTCCTTCCACCTCATTGTGAATCAGGAGGAAAACCTTTGGGGGCACTTTGGCGCAGTGGCTTCTCACCTATGCACAGCGCACTGTAAATAGGACCCATTTGGAATACAGGATTTATTCATTTTAATTTACATAGGTGAATTCATACAGTTCATTGTTTAACTTTTATAAAATCAATATTTGACTTTCTAATTCTGCTGTCCTCAAACCCTTTAGTTGAAGCATTATTCACGTCCTAACTGGCTCACCACAGCCATTGCTCAGCTCGGCACACCGCTTCCACTCATTCATGAAGGTATTTAACATTTAGATCTTGTCACTCTGACTCTGCAGGTATCTGGTAAGGAATAGAGTTCACCGAAAAGCTGACTGTAACATTTTAGTAGCTTTTGCAAAGTATCTCCCTTGTAGTTACTACCATGAGTGGTCATTCATTCATTCGACATCTTTCATTCAGATTCACTGCTTCACCTGGCTTTAACATGTCTATTTCTCTGGAGGTTTTTGTGCTGATTCAGGCTCAGGGTTGAGCCACCTCTGAAAAGCAGGAAAGTCAGGTCTTCTAGCATGCACCGGCTTTCACCTATTGTTCTAACATAAAAAGTAAGAATTGGGCCTGTACCCCATAGTACACTGGGTAGCCTGGAGGCATTCTTAGCTCAGCATATATTTGGCCCCAGCAAAGACTGAAACTGACTTTAGCACCATCTCATTTTTACTGCCGTTGACTTCTTAGAGGAAAGGTTGCATAGAACCGTTCACAAGAAATTAGTGAAAATAATTTCGGTCGCAACCCTCCCATAAATACCTTGTCATGCTACTTTGTATTGTTTTTGCTGGTTCCCTACACAGGCAATGAATAGTTAATTGTGACCATGTTGCAATAATAACTGCTAACATTTATTAGGCAACTGTTGCGGTTCAGAAAACAGCACCCAAAAATGAAAGCCTCAGAAGCAAACGTTTTTCTCTGAACTTCTCCTGCCTTCCCGTCTCTGGCCCCTCACTGTCCCCTGGGGCTAGCCATAGAAACTAGAATCCCTCTTCCCCAAGGCAGGTCATAGAAACCAGAAGCCCTTTTCCCCCCAAACCAGCCATAAAACCTAAAACTATTGTTCTAACTTTCCTTCTGCCCTATCTGTGTAAAAACTGGGCATGAAGAAATTATCTGATCTACCTTGTTTGACTATAGGTCAATAAGATCCCCATTCCAGGGAGAGTCCTGCCCCATACCCGGAAGGAAGAAACACATGCTCAGAGAGGTGGAGAAGAATCTAGACAGACAGGCTTTGCTGGGTTTCCTCACTCAGTCTGTTAGCTTTACATCATGCCCTCTTTGTCCATTCATATTTCTACACAGCAGTCGGTACTTTCTGGAACCTAAGCATAACAACGGATGATGTTTCCTGTATCTTTGGGTTTTCATTCTGAAGGCTCTCGTGTATACACGTTAAATACATTTGTATGCCTTTTCTCCAATTAATCTTCCTTTTTCAAGTTGATTTTTCAGCGAACCTTCAGAGGGCCAAGGGGAACTCAGCCCTTGGCCCCTACGCAATTACGATTTGTCGAACCCTATGCTAAGTATTGTAAATATTCCTTTGGTTAGTCCTCACAAATGTTACCATTTCCACTTTCCAATTGTGGAAATCAAGTGCTGCCATTAGCACCGAGGACTCGGGACCAAAGCCATTGCTGCTCTGTGCTTGCTTCCAACATTGCCAGTGTCCTTTGCACAGCCCTGGCAGTGCGCGAACGGCTTCCTACCCTCCTTTGAGGGCACTGCTTAAGAGGCACCTACATATTGAGAAGCCTGTCCCCACAGCTGAACACCACCTAACTTGGCTCCTTACACTGACTGTGTGTTGCTGGTTGGGACCCTAAGTAGTGTCAGCTCCCCGAGGGAGGAAGGAAGGGAGGGGACTGGGCTCTCACCTCCCTTATGCTTTCCAAGTTGTCCCCATGCACTTCCTGTTATCTTTATTAACTGGCTGAAGAAATTCACCTCCTGATCCTAACTGGCAAGGACCCCCTGGTTCCTTCTCAGTTCTAAGGTAGTTTTCTGGGGAAGAGGCAATATCTCCCTAGCATTTGGAAGGTCTTTGATGTCTTAGGGGGTCCAGCGGGCTTACTTAGCGGCTCCTGTACGGAGGTAAGTACTGCAGGCTCTATGCCTGTGGAGCCTTCTGTCTTTTTAATGATCCTGTTTACTAAGGTACTGAGGCGATTTTCTTAAAGTTGCTGAAAGCCCTGCTCTGTCAAAGATAAATGTCTCCCACTGAGCCTTTTGGTTTGCGTTTTGCCCAAGGCCTTTTCCCTCGGCTTTCATTGTTAGTCCACAGAGAGCCAGAGAGGGTGTTAAAGATTCACTTCACTAATTCATTGCCAATTAGGAAGCTTTGTTTTGAATCTGACTGGGAGGTAGCTTCGGCAGTAATTCTGGAGCCCTCCTCCCCTCGCCCTCCAGGGAATAAAAAGCTTCCTTCAATTGATTAGAAAATAGAATTTTGAAACTAATGGTGAAAACAGTTCCCAATTTGGGCGTAGTGGTTACACACTCTGCTTTATTATCAGAACAGATGTTTGCTTTCTGTTACGTAGCTTTGGGCTAAGCCCCCTATCTGTAAGCGTTTTCTCCAAGTTTAAGTCTTCTTTGCTTTAATCTGCACGTGGAAGCCAATCTAGAGCACACAACTAGGAAGCAAAATGATTTTCTTCTTTCTTTGTTGATGGCGGAGTGACTTTCTCCAAGTTTGAATTTTGTATCTAATGATTATTTTTCTTTCCTTAGGATACTGTCTCAGTTTCATCCTGAATTATGTGGTGAAGAGGCTATTCTGATAGTTAACTGTGATTGAAAGCTTTCTTAGGTAGGAGCCCTCCAGGCTGTTGCAGGGCACTGAGAAAGTGCTTTTGACTTCTAGCAGAATGTAAATTAGCTTGGCTGTGGGCTACATTAAAAAAAAAAATCGCTTAAACACAGCAAAAGTTTTGTTCTGAAGGGAAATTAAAACTTTCAGATTGTGAAGCAAGAGGTGTGCTTGTTCTTTGCTTCTTTTATTTATTTATTTTTTGATGTAGGAAAACTTTAACTTGCATGTCTTAGGACTCTACTTTTCTAAGAATATGATCTGTAGCTTCCAAAAGGTTATCTTGTCAAGTGTGATTTTAGCCTGATTTTTGTGGCCTAAAGGTCTGTGTGCTTAAAAACAAAACAAAATGAACACAAAATTCCCACCACTCTCTGGGTTGGATTCTCTTACCTGGTTCAATGTTGAGAGAGTAGCTGTCTATTTTCAGATTGAGTTGTTGGGCTATGACAGAACGAAAATCCTCCAAGACCCCGTGCACTGCCTGGGTGAGGTTATACGGCACCGACTTAGCAAACCTCATTTTGCTATTCACGATCACACTCCCATTTCTGAAGTTAAGTATTTCGAGCTGCTTAAATCCTGTAAGATTGGATCGTAGATATGGAACCAGCTGCAAAATAAAAGATGGTTTGCTCTTAGTTGTGTTCTAAGTGCTCAGCTGCTGCTAATTCTATTTATATTCACTTTTCATTATCTGAGGCATAAATTTCAGTTCCTTTTTATTGCTTATATTTTTGTTTTTGGATTTAATGTGAGACCAGAGCACCACTACTTAATGATCTATTTGCAGTAATTACGTTCCACATTTCCACCTTTCTATCTGTGTATTGAGATGGATGGGCAGTGATTTTCTTCATGATGAATTGTGAGAATAGATGACTTTTTAAAAATCCAGGCCAATGCTATCAGCAAAGCTGGAATGCCAGGTTCAGTCAGTTATTTAAAAAAAAAAAAAAATCCAAGTAAATAGAACCGCATTCCAAACTAAGCCCAGGAGCAGACTGACCTACGCCTGTGTAAATGGGACATTTATTTGGAAGCAACCAATTTCAAATGATCTGTTGAAACAAACAACAGCTTAAACATCAGCGTGTCTGTCTATGCAGTAAATGTCTCATAGTCAACACAAATGTTGTGCAGTGGAAATAGCAGGAAGCTGGCAGCCAGGAGACTTGGGTGCCAGTCCTGGAACTGTCTCCAACTAGCTGTGTGACCTTCATCAAGCCATGCAATCACTCCACTGTGTTGTACCTCCATGCCCTTATCTGAATTGTGAGGGAGAACAGAAATTGGTTCCATAGTGACCCCTTTCCAAACTAAAGTTTAATAATCTCAAAAGCATGTTCTAGGGCATTCTGCTTCAGGTTCTCACACCTACCTGCCTCTTGTGAGCTACAGCCATCCTTGAGATCATTTTCCAGAAATGTTTGAGACTCAGCGATGTCTGCCTTAACTTTGGCCCCAAAAGTGAGCGCCCTCATTCATGAACTGGACACCAATGAACCCAGACAGCACAAAGATGCCAGCTGCAATTTGCCAGGCTTGGCTCAGACCTGCTTTTTCTTTGTCCCTGTCCCCATCCCACCAGAATTTTGACTCTGACCCTGACCCACATTCTGGTACTTCTCTCACAAGGTTATTGTGTAAATAACATGAAATTTTATACAAGGTGTAGGACTTCTTTTTTCAATCTCCTCTCTCCTGATTTCTCCTACTTACTTTGGACTCATTCTTCGTATCTTAGCATTGCTTTGGCCTCTGGTAGGGACTCCCTGTCTTTACCTGGTACGCAGAGAGCCAGCTGCCTCTTCTCTCAAACCCATTCTCCTCTGCTTTATAGGAGAGCAGCTGCCTAACTGGAGACCACATTTTCCAGCCTCCCTTGCAGCAAGGTGTGGCTATGTGATTAGTTCCTGCTGTTAGAATATGAGTGCAAGTGATGTGAGCATCTTTGGTATCACCTGCTTACAAGCAAATTGCCTTCCCTTAGCTTCCTCTCTTTCTGCTTCTTACAAGAGGAGGCAGGCTTGTACCAGTGACCTAGTTTTGACCATGCAAAGGAGGAAACACCTTTGGGGTTGGCAGAGCTGTTGGCTACAAGATGGAAGAAATGTGGGTCCTTGAGTGACACTGTAGAGCAGAGCTGTCCCACCCATCACATGAAAGAGAAATAAACTTGTATCTAATTAAAGTCACCATATTCTTAATCTCTTCATTATGGCAGCTTAGCATGAACCCTAGTGAATGCACCATGCTTGAGTTCAAGGGGACTCTGTTCCCTGAGACTCTCCCAATATCTGCTCACCTCACTGTGGGGGGTGGGAGGTGGAGGGGATGGCACAGATAAAGTCTCACTTTAAAGCAGATATTTACTTGAGAAGTTGGGTTTTATGTGGATTATAATTTATATAATGATTTAACTTCTATGAAACATATAAGTATTTTTTCCATTGTCAGAAATTCTGTAATCTGTGTTATATGCATTATATAATTTACTTTTAATTGGCATAACTGTGTAGAGGTATCACACAGTTCAACATTTCTTTCTTTCTTTTTTTTTCTGAGACAGAATCTTACTCTGTTGCCTGGGCTAGAGTGCCGTGGCATCAGCCTAGCTCACAGCAACCTCAAACTCCTGGGCTCAAGCGATCCTCCTACCTCAGCGTCCTGAGTAGCTGGGACTACAGGCATGCGCCACCATGTCCAGCTAATTTTTTCTGTATATTTTTAGTTGTCCAGCTAATTTCTTTCTAATTTTAGTAGAGACGGGGTCTCGCTCTTGCTCAGGCTAGTCTCGAACTCCTGACCTTTAGTGATCCTCCTGCCTTGGCCTCCCAGAGTGCTAGGATTACATGTGTGAGCCACCGTGCCCAGCCCAACATTTCATATTGGATATGTATTTCTCATTGTACTTGTGGAAACAAAATAAACGTGTGAGTTAGGGGTGTTTTATTATCAAAGATATACGTCATCATGATCGTCTTCTCATTTTCTTTGTTAGGGACCAGAGATGATAAGCCATTTAGTTATATTCTAGGTTGACAAGAATTTAACGGGAACTGAAAAAGGAGCCCTTACACCTGAACTCAGCCTCATCGGTGCTGGCTCGTCCTGTCTTTGTGCCTTTTTGTCAGATGACTACAACTTAGATTGTTTTTAGATTCCAAGTTCAGTACTAGAGTAGTTATGTATTATTCCTGGATAAACTAAGTTAGGAAGAACTATAATGAAAAGATTTATTTATTTTCTTTTTCTTTTTTTTTAAAATTTTTTCTTTTTTTTTTTCTATTTCTTTTTTTTCTCAAGAGAGGAACAGCCTAGGCTTTGATATAATGAAAAGATTTAAAGGATAAATTTGTTCTGATGAGGCTGGGTGGCAGTGTCTTCCCCATTTGTCTATCACAGAACTTACTTCCCCGATTAGATTTGAATCCATTTCTCTAGCTGCATTGCTCAAGACAGCCAGTGATTATATTATAAAATATAACAAAAACAAAATGACATAGAATTGAGAACTGTAAGCAGTGCCCACTCACCAGCTGTGTGAACTGTTGCTCCAGAGCTTGGTACTCCAGAGAGCTCTTGTTGAACAGGTCGTCGGAGAAGGGCATGTTAGCAACACGCAGACTGAAGAACACTACCAGCTCTTGGCCCTTGGTGGCAATGGTCATGGAGCTAGTGGTGATATACTGTTCAACTGGGACAGGCGTGGTATCTTCCAAGGAGTGATCTGGGGTAGAAACATAGCCACTGAGTCCTGGTACCTCAGACGAGGCAGGAGTGTAGGACAGATCCATTCCATCTAGGTCTCCAACCGTATCTTGGCTGCTGGTACTTGAGCTGCTGTCATCTGAAGATGCAGGTGGATGTGAAATTTCCAGGGCCAGTTGGCTGATGGCAGAATAATCACTGGTGGGGATGGTGAACCCTGGGATTAGTACTGTCTGGCCAATGGGCATTATGTCCGTGGCACTTTGATCAGTTAGCGAGAAGATGCTTGATGCAGTAAAGAAAGGTAGAGTTTCTGATAGGGAGGTAGAGGCCATAGCAGGTGGAGACCAAGAACTGTCTGTGGAGGAAGCTCCTGAGATCAATTTTATTGTGTCCAAGTATTCCCCAAATAATAGAAAATGAAAAAGGAAATCCAAAGTTAGGCTTAACTTTAAAAAAGATATAGCATTTGCATTGATCATTTCAATGGTTGTATTTATTTATTTATTTTTGAGACAGAGTCTCACTCTGTTGTCCAGGCTAGAGTGCCGTGGCATCAGCCTAGCTCACAGCAACCTCAAACTCCTGGGCTCAAGGGATCCTCCTGCCTCAGCCTCCCAAGTAGCTGGGACTACAAGCATGCACCACCATACACAGCTAATTTCTTCTATTTTTAGTTGTTTGGCTAATTTCTTTCTATTTTTGGTGGAGACATGGTCTGGCTCTTGCTCAGGTTGGTCTCAAACTCCTAAACTCAAGCAATCCATCCGCCTCAGCCTCCCAGAGTGCTAGGATTACAGGCATAGGCCACTGCGCCCGGCCACCAATGGTCGTATTTAAAAAGAGAGAAAGTGGTACAGAAAGGGAAGACAGCCCTTCATCTCAACCTAGGCAGACGAAAAGGGAATCTCTGTACTCATTTTATTCAGGCCCAGTACTTCCATATATATGAGACTAAAAGAGCACCTGTTATCTAGAATTTCTGGAATTACTGCTCAGTCAGAAACAACACACCTGGAAACAAGGTAATACAAACTAAGTCACCAACTGGTGCCAAGCCACAGCTGATATTGGAACAGATTTAGATCCCACATCCTCCCCTAAAACTCCTAGACAACTAGTTGTGCTGTTTTGACCCAGAGACTGTTTTCACCTTCCAATAACACAAGCCTGAATTTTAAGCAACTGAATTTTTTGGATTCCAGTTATCACATTTTGATAGTTTTACCACTTAAAATTTAAATTATGCATTTCCAAATTTGGGTAATCTGATTTAGGTAATCCTGTCAATTTTGGGTAATCTTGTCAATTTGTAAAATAGTACTGAGAGTCCAAAGGTGTGGGTGACATATATAATTTGAACGTCATAGTGACCATACAACTTGCTAAATATTTAATAATATTTAAAACCTTTGCCGCTGTTACGTTATTATACCCTGATAATTTCCAACACCACTTGGCATTGTTTCTGGGGTAAGTACACATTGAACTACTAAAGTCCACTCTGTTTTTGGTACAAAATTAAAATCAATAAGTATTTATAAACTAAAAAAGTGGTTATGTGAAACTTTCAGATAAAGAGATTGATGGATTATTAAAATATTCTAATAAACTTAAATCCAGAGCCACTGACGATATTTAAGGTATTAGGCAATCAAAACAGGGAGCTTTCTGTGATTACTTCAGTGGCATTTTGGCAAATATACGGGAAAGCTGTGTTGAAATCCAAATGCTAAGCATGATAAATGGACTGTCTGGATGCAGATATAATCTTTGGACTCTCAGTCAGCTAATTTACTACAGTGAAATCACCAAAACTGAAACTCCAAGTGATAAACAGCTCTGAAAGGTGGAATCATATTAGTTTTATTACTTTCTTAAAATAAAACATATTTGTGAGTTATGCCCAGATTTCAGAAAACATGCTCTTTTCTCTCACCTAGGGAGGGGACTTAGGTGTGTCTACCCATAACTCACTACCCATAATATTTCCTAACATTCAAGATCTCTCTAGATGTACACTTAAGGTTTTATTCAAACCTCCATTGCTATGGGCTGAATATACCCACTCAAAATCTGTTGAAGCCCTAAATCCCAATGTGATGGTATTTGGAGGCCTTTGGGAGGTTATTAAGTCCTGAGGGTGGAGTCCTTATG
Source organism: Cheirogaleus medius (assembly GCA_008086735.1). Classification (NCBI taxonomy): domain Eukaryota; kingdom Metazoa; phylum Chordata; class Mammalia; order Primates; family Cheirogaleidae; genus Cheirogaleus; species Cheirogaleus medius. Next base: position 34,552,931 of record VBSM01000361.1, read on the forward strand.
AATGGGATTAGTCCCCTTATAAGAAGAGACATGAGAGACATGATGTTCCCTTCTGCCATGTAAGGATATAGCAAGAAGCCATCCATCTGCAAACCAGGAGGGGAGCCCTCATCAGGAATCAAATCTGCTTGCACCTTGATCTTGGAATTCTTGGCCACAAGAACGGTGAGAAATAAATTTCTGTTGTTTAAGCCACCTGGTCTATGATATTTTGTTATGGGGAAGCTTGAGTTGACTAATATATGCATGAAAGATCTGGGATGAGTAAATTGAAAGGCTTCAAGTGCTATCCTTGATTTGATTTGACTTCATGCCACAGGAAATACATTTGAATCTGTGTTCCCGTGATGTGATCTCTGTTCTCCTACAGATAATAAGAGTTGGGGAAATGTGAAGCAGGAAGCACAGTGATGGATGTCTTCATTCTGCTCCTGGGCCAGCACTTCATTACTCACGTCTTTCTTACCACATAGACTTTAACCAACTTAAAATAGGCTGCTGCATTATGTCATCAATCAATAAAAATGAATTTCTGACCACTTCCCTTTGTAGCATCCTAATATTAGTCCTTCACATCCACAATAAACCTAACCAAACTATTTCGCCGATGAGACAGTTAGCAATTTAAAGGTAGGGCTGCTTGATAAAATATAGTATGCCCATGGGAATATACTTTTACTAAAAACTTATTTTTGTTTATCTGAAATTCAAATTTAACTAGACAGCTTGTATTTTTCTTTGCTGAATCAAGCAGCCCTATTTAAATGGGATTTTAAAAGACTCCTACTCTCTTTGGGCTTGAGATTGAAGCTACAAGGCTATATAGTCAATTCCCTTGGAAAAATATATCTGAACTTTGCCACCATTTATAAGTGTATTTAAATAATTATGTTTTCATCTAATTCTCCTGTAAAAATTAGACCTGGCAGTGACATAGGCCATTCCAACATTAAGTTTTTTACACTGCAATAGGAAAACCAACGCCATTCATTTCATCATGAACAATGAAAAGTAAAAGACTCAAAATAACAGTCATGATAGAGTGTGTGTGTGGTTCCTGTGAAGATGTGCAGTGTGTTTATGTGTATGTGTACACCACAGGGACACTAGTTATAAGACTGGCTGCTGGATGTAGAGGAAATGGCTATTTTGGTTACTTTGTAGGCAGGAGGTCTGTCCACAGGCAAGGTCATAGATGAAATGGTCTGACCCAAAGGAGATACACTCAGGTCCAGCTGAAGCCCAAGGTGAGATAAGTCAGCAATAGAAGAAAGTGGGCAGGCTGGATGCAGTGGCTCACACCTGTAATCCTAACACTCTGGGAGGCCAAGTCCAGTGGATAGCTCAAGGTCAGGAGTTCGAGAGCAGCCTGAGCAAGAGCGAGACCCCGTCTCTACTAAAAATAGAAAGAAATTAATTGGCCAACTAAAAATATATAGAAAAAATTAGCCGGGCATGGTGGTTCATGCCTGTAGTCCCAGCTACTTAGGAGGCTGAGGCAGTAGGATTGCTTGAGCCCAGGAGTTTGAGGTTGCTGTGAGCTAGGCTGACGTCACAGCACTCTAGCCCAGGCAACAGAGTAAGAATCTGTCTCAAAAAAAAAAGAAGAAAGTGGGTACAGGGGGGTAGGGTAGGGAGTGCCAGAAGCCCTACTAGTAGCCAGAAGAAGACAAAGCACATGAGCAGCATGTGAGGGACAAGTCCAGATGAAAGGCTATCTTAAATGCTATCAAAAAGGGTCACATATATACACTAAACCATAAGCATCAAGTGGTTGCCTACTCATGTTAAGAAAAAATCTAAAAAGGAAGAGATTCCATAATGTCCTTTTGATCTTCAAGTAGTATAAGCAGCAAGTTCTTAATTTTATATTAAACAAATCTATTCTTATTTATCATAACAAAAATGTTATTATCTTCATTTTTGGCATATGGCAGAGATAAAAATGTTTATTATTCATTCATTCAACAAATAGATACTGGGCTGGACACAGTAGCTCATGCCTGTAATCCCAGCACTTTGGAAGGCCAAGGTGGGAAGATCCCTTGAGCTCAGGAGTTTGAGACCAGCCTGAGCAAGAGTGAGACCTCATCTCTACTAAAAATAGAAAAATTAGCTGGGTATCGTGGCACACACTTGTAGTCCTAGCTACTTGGGAGGCCGAGGCAGGAGGATTGCTTGAGCCCAGGAGTTTGAGGTTGCTGTGAGCTAGCCTGACGCCACGGCATTCCAGCCTGGGCAACATAGTGAGACTCTGCCTCAAACAAACAAAACCAAATAGATATTGATGGCTTATTATGTGCCAGGCATTGTTCCAGGTGCTGAGATACATAAGTGAACAAAAAAGATGAATTTTCTGGCTCCAAGGAGCTTACTGTCTAGTGGAGGAAGACAGACACAAAACCAAAGGAAAATACATAGTATTCCAGGTGGTGATAGTGCTGTGGAAATAAAATGAAACAGAAAAGGAGATGGGGGTGCAGGATTTGTGATTTTATATAGGGTGCTCACAGAGAATATAATATTTGAGCAAAGACCTGAAGGAGGTGAGAGTTAGCCATGCAGCAAATGCAAATGAGAAGGGCAGAGAAGTCTGGTGCCTGCCGCATTCAGGGAACAGGTAGCTGGGAGAACAGCGTGGCTGCAATGCAGTTCTTTACTATCAATCAAGTGTCAGGGTGGCTAAAGATATTTTCAAACACTGTCTCAAAACTTTTTCCCAGAAACCCTTTCTTAGCGTGTGTTTACCTAAAATGAGATGATAATAAACTAAGAAAGAAAAAGAAATGTGATACTAAGAAAAGTTAGGGAAATCTCCAGGAAGATGGTGAAGGATCTCTCAGATAGGTACTGCAGGTGTAAAAGGAAACCAGTTAAAACTGGATTCATCTCAAGAGACAGATATGTGAAATACTTATATCACCAAGACCTCTGCTATTGTACCAATTTTTTAAAAAATTATTTTTCAGCTTTATTAAGGTATAATTGACAAAAAAAAATTGTGTACCAAATTTTTTAACTTGACAAAACTACTGGAGGATGTGCTCCACAGAATAAGAGCATAAACACAGAGAGAGAAGGGATCAGGGAATCCAAACCAGGAGAAAGGCCAAGGAAATTCTAAGGATGACAGCAAAGGGAAGACCGAGGTGACAACTGTCCAAAAGTCCTAGAGAGCAGCAGTCTAGAGAGAAAGAGAAGGAGGTATCCTAAAATTGGATCTAAGTTTTACCTGATGTGGGAAATTATACTGAAAATTGCAATGGAAAGTTTGGGAAGAATTAGCAGTAAGTACAAAGAAAACTAAGCAAATGAAAAAAACAAATCAAAGGAAACATTAACTCCAGGAAAACAGAAAGGAAACACAAAGCAGATAGGTCAGCTGTGGATATTTAATATAAGCACTGACTATTAATTTATTAATAGTAAAATATCACTATATTGGGAGGATTGAGGGAGAGAGAGGGGTTAGTATTATAAGAAGCATAAATCCTTATCTACAATAGTAGAAAGCCAATAAATGGTATATGAAACTGATGACTCAAAAATGCGTATTATTTTAAAATATGGGGGAAACTAAATGCCATAAGAAACAGCTGAGTTAAAAGGGACTCTTTTTGGTGAGTGGGACTGCACAGTTAGGAAACATGTGATAGCAAAATGCTGTATTTGTCAGAACACTTTAATATGATTTGACTTGAAAAAAAAATAACCTTTTTTTTTGAGATAATTGTAGATTCAAATGCAGTTCTAATAAATAATAGAGAGAGTGACATCCGCAAAAAATGCACAGTAAGAAATTCCAAAAGTCTGTCCTTCCATGAAAGCAACAAAAAGCTGGTGAAAAGTGTCAGAATTGACTTTTTCAGAACTCTGGAAACTAACCCAAAGAATGCAGCAACCAAGGGAATGCCTAATTAAGAACAAACAGCTGAATCTCAGTAAGAACAGTGAACTTTGCATTTTTAACTTACTCTGTTCTTACCCCACACTCCCAGCTCAGTGGAAGCCTTGAAAATAACAGCCCTCATTCCCAGTACCCGTACCCCAGGGAGCAGAACAGATCTCATTCACCAAGAATTATAATTATTTGTTTCACCCTGTCTTTGTTTCAACCTGTCTCTGACTCCCTGGAAGACCAACTCATAAGCCCTGCCTTTATCTTTCCTAACTAGGAATTCTCCAGATTATAAAGTGGCTACCTGGGGGGAGACTGTTGAAAAACACAGGCAAATGCACTAATTACCGCTGTGTGAGGCAATGGATAACAGCTAGGCAAACAATAGGCTAAACAAAAATTTGAGAGGAAAGGCTGGGGAACGAAATGCTTTGGGGAACAAGTGCTTTCAAAAGCTTTGGCATGTGGATGACCTTCTACATTCCCAGGAAATGCCAAAGCTTTTGAAAGCTGTACACATGCTTAGGAAGGATCTGAGAAGGACCTAAACTCTCTTCCCTGATGGACCTTCAGGCTTCTGCAAAAGCAGGAAGTAAAAGCTAACAGGGAGTGGTTGCTTTATGTTTACGGGGTTTCTTCGTGAGGTGATGAAAGATTTCCGGAATTAGTGCTGAGAGTTTCACAATACTGTGAATATACTAAAAACCACTGAACCATCTGCTTAAAGATTAAAATGGTGAATTTTATGTTTTGTGAATTTTATCTCAATAAAGAAAAAATAATACAGAGATCCTGTGTACCCTTTATCGAGTTTCTCCTAATGATAATATCTTGCAAACCTGTAGTATGATTATCAACCAGGATGTCCACATTGATAGTCTAGAGACCATTCCCTCCATCACACAAATTCCTTCATGTAGCCCTTTTATAGTCACCCCCACTTCTCTCCCACCCCACACTCTCTTTAACATCTAGCAACTACTAATCTGTTTTCTATGTGTATAATTTTGTCATTTCAAGAATGTTCTGTAAATGCAACAATACAGTATATATCTTTTGGGATTGGCTTTTCTCACTCAGCATAACTCTCTGGAGATTCATCCAAATTGTTGTGTACATCACTAATTTGTTCCTTTTTATTGCAGAGTAGTATTACATTATATGGACGTACCCCAGATGGTTTAAACATTTACCCATTGAAGGACATCTGAGCTGTTTCTAGTTTTTGGCTATTATGAATAAAGCTGCTATAAATATTCAGGTTTTTATGTGAACATAAGTTTTCTTTCTCTACAATATATGACCAGGAGTGCAATAGCTTGCATGGTAGTTGCATGTTTAATTTTGGGGGAAACTGTCCAACCATTTTACAGAGGGGCTGTACCATTTTACATTTCCCCCAGCAATGTAGAAGTGATACAGTTTCTCTACATTCTCCGGTATTTGATATTGTCACCATTTTTATTTTAGACATTGTGTTGGTATGTAATGATGCTTCATTTTGGCTTTAATTTGCATTTCCTTAATAAATAAAGATGTGAAAATCTTTTCATGTGCTTATATACTATCTGTATATTCTATTTGGATAAATGTCCCCTCTTGTCTTTTGTTCGTGTTCTAATTGAATTTTTTAATTTTTAGTTTTGAGAGTTGTTAATATTTTCTAGATTCTTGTTCTTTGTCAGATATCTGGTTTGCAAATATTTCCCCCCAGCCTGTATCTTTTCTTCTCATCTTCTCAAAAGTGTCCTTTGCAGAGCCTTTATTTATTCAAGCATTTTTCAGTATAGGATATGTGAGGCGAAAAGAAAACTCAAGAATCTCACTATCACATCATATGTTGGGGCCTTACATCTCTAGCCAGTGTGCCTTATTCTCTCTGACTTTCAGAGTCTTCTCATGTTTGTTTTGTATATAATGTCCCAGGGTGTTTAATTGGATTTAGCAGGAGCAATAGGGTAAAATACATTTATTTCATCTTCCTGGAGGTGGAAATCTTTTTCACTTTTGAAATGGTGTTCTTATTTTATTTATTAAAAAATTAATAAAATATGGAATAAATATGTGCTATGATTTGAATGTCCCCTTCAAAACTCATGTTTAAATTTAATTGCCAATGTTATTAAGAGGTGGAACAGTTAAGAGGTGATCAGGCCATGATGACTCTGCCCTCATGAATGGATTAATGTCGTTATCGAGGGAGTGGGTTGTTATAAAGGCCAGTCCGACTCTCTCTTGCTTTCTTGCTCTCGCCTTCTCTTGCCCTTCTGCCTCCTACCGTGAGATGACGCAGCATGAAGAACCTCCCCAGATGAGGGCCCCTCAACCATGGACAGTTTCCAGAACTGTAAGAAGTCAATTTCTTCTCTTTATAAATTACCCCATCTGTAGTATTTTGTTATAGTAACACAGAACAGTCTAAGATAATTTGACTGAAGAGAGTCAGGCCAATACTGACAGGCTTTAGGAAATCATTAAAAACTGATATATAAAAAAAGTTCATAAACTGATCATAGAAGAGATGATAAATGTAGAAGAAAGATGAAAGAGAGCCAACATCTGTATAATTTGTGTCCTTAAATAAGAGAATAACAGAACAAATGAATTAGGAAGGTTTCAAACCTATGATAGAAGAAAAATTTTTCTGAGGTATTAAAACATACAAACTTGATGTTAGAGGTCCAAACAATATCAAGAAATGACCCTAAATGGAACTAGCCATGGCAAGTTATCCTTTGCTATGGTCTGAATGTTTGTGTCTTCCCCAAATTTATATGTTGAAATCCTAATCGCTAAGATGATGTCATTAAGAGATTAGGGGCTGGGGATTAGAACATCCTCATGTTCAATCATGAAGCCCTCATGATTGGCATCAGTGCCCTTATAAAAGAGATCTAGGGATCTAGCTAGCCCCTTTCACCAGCAAGGACACAGTGAGAAGTGGCTGTCTATGAGGAATTGCTCCTCACTACACACTGACTCTGTCAGCTCCTTGATCTTGGACTTCCCAGCCTCCAGAACTGTGGCAAATTAACTTCTCTTGTTTATAAGTTGCCCAATAGAAGGTATTTTGTTATAGCAGCCCAAATGGAGTAACACTGTGGTTCCAAACCCCCGTGCTACAGCCAGGTACCAGTCCGCGGCCTGTTAGGAACTGGACGTGCATCACCGCCTGAGCTCTGTGCTCTCCCCCTCACCCTGGTGCCAAATCCGTGGAAAAATTGTCTTCCACGAAACTTAGGAACTGGGTCACACACCAGCGGGTGAGCAAGCAAAGTTTTATCTGTATTTATAGCTGCTACAGCTACTTCCCATTGCTCCATCACTGCCTGAGCTCTGCCTCTCCACCCATTTCCATGGAAAAATTGTCTTCCATGAAACTAGTCCCTGGTGCCAAAAAGGCTGGGGATTGCTGGACTAAGACATCCCTCAGGAAAAAAAAGTATTGAATCCCTAGGATTGAAACAAAGCAAAGCTAAACAAACAACAAGACATGTAGATATCTAGTTAGAAGTAGGAAGCCACATACAAATAACCAAAAAAATCATGGTGGTGTTAGCTGATAACATAGCCGAAGACAATGGAGCAAAGTTGTAAGTGAAAGAAAGGGTGATTCAAGAATTTTATATTTAGTCAAATTATCCTTCACATTTGAAAGTTATAAGCAGTGAGTAACTGAGTCCTCAGAAGCTACAGCACTCATGAGATCTTTCTGAAGCAGGTACCTGATGAAATGTTCCAGCCAACCAAAAGATAACCCAAAACAGAGAACTCGGGAATGGAGAAGCTGTGGTAGGTTTTAGGGTGAGATCTAAATCCACTCAAATATGGAAATCTGTCCATGAAGCTGTGGGAGTTGTGGTTATAGAACCAATTCTAAATTCATAAACCTTGATTATGGTAAAACACTCATCTAATTACCAGAACTTGGGGTGTGGAGGAGCGAAGACAGTGGACCATCAGTGTTCTGAACAATTCTGTCTATTATAGTAGTACATCAAAAATTCTAATTGTCAAAATGTGTAGTATAAATGATAATGATGGCCAATTAATATTTTAGGTAATCTTTTTTAACCTTTGAGGATTTTTTAAGAATAAATATTTCATGATATAAGAAAATATTTATCTTAAATCCAGTGATTTCTTGAGTATCATTTCAGTTTCTTTTTTTTTTCTGTTAAAGTCAAGTAAAATTAAGTGTAGTAAATTTTCTTAGCATGGCAATATAGAAAAATTCCATTTTTGCAAAAGTACTTCTATCCTTTTATCTTCTTAAACATTAAATATTTCTATCTTTCTAGATTGAGAGAGAGCTAGAATGATAGATGTCATTTAGTTATTTCTGAGTGGCAACATTTTAGCTTCATTATTTTACTTTTTTTGGTATTTTTCTATACCATTTAATATTTTAAATAACAAGTATGTATTACTTTTTGGGGAAATAATGATAATTATTATTTTTAAAAATCAAGGCACATTTTTTCCAGTCTAGTTTATTACATTATTTCCCTCACTAAACAAAATTGCTAAATCTGTGAACCTTATTAGCCTTAAGCACTAACTCATATAATATAAAAACTATAGACCTCAGAGCCATATCATACCTTATTACTTTCTGTCTTCACTTTGAAAAACATGGTCTCTAATTGTTTTCAATTTAGAATCAGCCCCTATATGACAAAATTGTGAGTATACATTTGGAAAAAGAGCCTATCTATGTCTTTTCCTGGTTTCTTGGTGGCCTTAATAGAATTTGTGATTGTCTTCTCTGAGGAAACGAGCATTTCGAGACAAATGAAGTAATTATGCCATGAATATGACATGCTTTGAGGTCGTGGCTTTTAATAGCATGGTCATAGTTCAACTGTGGGTGGCTTCTGAATTATTTATTCCAATATTATTGAAAAGATTGTACTTTACCAGGTCTGATTTGCAAAGAAAAATAACCAGCATATTCTTCTATTAATAACTTCACATGTGCCTGAGAAAATAATAAAGATTAAAATAAAATGTAAATTTGGGACTGTGCAAGACACATGGAACATTATGTGGTTTGGTAGTTAGCCCTCTAAGACGGTCATTCCTGATCAATACTTACCTCCTGCTGTTCTCATCCCCATATAGCCCTTCCCACATTGCCTAGGGAATGCTATGGAAGGGATGATGTATGGTTCTGAGACTAAATTATAAAAGGTGTTACTTTTTCCACCTTGCTCTCTTGAATCAATTGTTCTGGAGGAAGTCAGTTGCCATGTTGTAAGGAAACTCAAGCAGCTATATGAAGAGGCCCATATGAGAAAGGATTGAGGTCTTCTTCTAACCAACTTGGCAGCTGTGTCAGTCACCTTGGAAGTACATCCATCAGATCCTGTGAAGTCTTATGAGCACCATAGCCTTGTTTAATATCTTGACTGCAACCTCATGAGAGACTAAGCCAGAACCACCCTACTAAGTCACTCCTAGATTTCTGACCTACAGACTGTGGAAGAGATAAATGTTTATTGTTGCTTTAAGCCACTAAGTTTTGGGGTCACTTTATATGCAGCAATAGATAACCAATAAACATAGACACGCTCAAAAACCTGGCATTACAGAGTTTTGAGTCTGCCAGTCTCTGACTCTGGCTTTTATCAGAATATTATAAAGAATCTTTCTTTGGTTTAGAAATGTTATTTTAAAAAATATCTTTCTATATTTTATAAGAATGCATTATAATTTATGTAAAATACGCTGAGATGAATGTTATATCAGTATTCTGATCTTCAGTGGGGACACTGGACATCAACTTCCTATTTACAGGGAAGCTTTTAGAACAGGGTGCATGTCTATATTTATGGCAGGAAGGAGAAGAGTGGGTAGAAAGAAGGACAGAGAGACAGACATAGATTATACATTTAATAACATGGTTTCTAGTATTGGTTTTGCCACTCTAATCTAGGTTGTAATAGGCAATCTCCATGCCAGGGGTTCCCACCCCAAGCACTCCAATATCCCTTTTTTGTAACAAATATTTTGTAATACCTGCTTTATGATCGTGAAATGAGCTTTATCAAGAATATAACCTAGATAATACCCAATTTCAAAATAATCAATGCATTGTTCCAGCTGTAACATAAAGTAGAAATAAAAGGAAAATAATTTATAATAACATAATGTGGATTTCAAAAGGTATTACAAACACCATAATACATAATAAAGTAGTTAGATGCTTGTACTTATCTATAAATATCTAAAAATACCAGTGTGGATTTCACAGCTACAAATGCAGATGGATTCAGATGTTGTATTGGCAACATAAATACCATGATTTCCACTGTCATAAGCGAAGCAAGTGATTTTCTGAAATTATGATTAACTCTTAGTTAAATTCAAACAAAACAAAATCCAATCTGCCCTTAATTTATGAGTTACTTGCATCCTAGAAAATTCAGGTTTAATTAATATTTTGCAAAATATACTTCGTGAATTATACTTATGTGAAAAAAAGGAGTGTTGGGGAAAAAATGTGAAAGACTTATGTCCTCACTGTCACACCTTCCAGGTTATCCAGTTTATAATGACCTGTGCCTTTTATTGTCTTTGTAAGCTCTTAGTTGTAGAGTACTTATAGTAATGCAAATTATTCTTACTCATAGAAATGGAAAGGATTTTCATCAGTTGAAATATAATTGATTATTTCTCTGAGGATACTGACTGATTTTGTATCTATTTGTACATTTATTTTCTCATTTCTGATTGCTGATTTTGTGTTGTTTTTTTCTTTTTTCTTTTGAAACAGAGTCTCACTCTGTTGCCTGGGCCAGAGTGCCGTGGTGTCAGCCTAGCTCACAGCAGCCTTGAACTCCTGGGCTCAAGCGATCCTCCTGCCTCAGCCTCCCGAGTAGCTGGGACTACAGGCATGCGCCACCATGCCCGGCTAATTTTTTTCTATATATATTTTTAGTTGGCCAATTAATTTCTTTCTATTTTTAGTAGAGATGGGGGTCTTGCTCTTGCTCAGGCTGGTTTTGAACTCCTGAGCTCAAATGATCCTCCCGTCTTGGCCTCCCAGAATGCTAGGATTACAGGCATGAGCCACGGTGCCTGGCCTGATTTTGTGTTGTTTAAATTCTCATTCACACTGGTCATCACATCTTGTTTGTTCATTATTTAGTTTGTTAAATATAACCTTTGGCACATATTCATCTTATAATTGTATGACAGTCACGATTTTACCTTTTAAAAGAGTTTCACTTTAATAGGAGTTAAGGTCTAGGCTTGGCAATTTGTAGTTTTTATTTTCGTATACACGAATGTCACCCAATATACATAAAAGTCTTGTTGGAAGCAGATGAACTCTTTGCTGTGCAGTACTGTCCTGCATATTGCAGAATTAACTCTTTCAACTATGTATTAGCAGTGCCCTCCCATTCTTGTATCAATAGCAACCAAAAAGTGCCATTTTCCCCCTGCCAATCTGGAAAATGCCTACATCCAATAGGCAAGTATCACCCCCATTGAGAATTGCTGCTGACAATGTTGAACTTTACCTGGGTGTGCTTGAGAATAGCTACAATTAAGAACCCTCCCCCCAACTCTTTTGTGTTCTGAAATCCTCTCACCCTTTTTTTGTTCTGGGTAGCAAAGGGCTAACTGCAAAGAACCACATTTCTTCAAATGGCTTAGTTAAGACTTGCTGTCCACTCTTTCTCCTGACTCCTGTCAGACTCCTAGATAACTCCCTTGTTTACCTGCCTCTCTAAAACCCACTACTTTGAGACATTCCTCTTTAATGAACATTCTCACGAAGGGAAAATATAAGTTCCCTACCCCACAAAGAGAAATACTGTGCTATGCCAGTTTAGGATGCAGCAAGAAAATTGTTACAAAATAGTTTCAGCAAATGTCAAAGGATGGTTACTAGGCACAAGGGATGTGCCTCAGCACTTTCTTGAGGCAGAGGCAACCAGTGTAAACCAGCCCTGACTGCTTTAGAACTGCTTGAGCTCTCTTACAGTGCCCTTTAGCTAATTGTAATACCAAAATCTCCGCCTAGTGGATAATTATGATATCGTTAACATAACATGGGTTGTAGGAAGGCTCATGATGATGGCGCAGAGCATGCTTGATTTGTGGCACTGTGAACAAACAATGAAAACAATGTAAAAGCTCTGTGTCACTCACTGGGAGGGAATTTAAGGCAACAGCACAGGTGGGCAGATGTGAATTTTGCTAGCAAGAAAACTCCTGGCTCACGTCTGTAATCCTTGCACTCTGGGAGGCCGAGGCAGGAGGATCACTCGAGGTCAGGAGTTCAAGACCAGCCTGAGCAAGAAGAGCGAGACCCCCGTCTCTACTATAAATAGAAAGAAATTATCTGGACAACTAAAAATATATAGAAAAAATTAGCCAGGCATGGTGGCGCATGCCTGTAGTCCCAGCTGCTTGGGAGGCTGAGGCAGAAGGATCGCTTGAGCCCAGGAGTTTGAGGTTGCTGTGAGCTAGGCTGACGCCATGGCACGCTAGCCAGGGCAACAGAGCGAGACTCTGTCTCAAAAAAAAAAAAGCTCCTGTGGAAGAAGTTCCTGTGTCGTACAGGAGTACAGGAGCAGAACCCTTGTAAGTAACTCATCTAACTTATCATGGACTAGTCTGAGTAATCCTTTGGTGTCTCCATTCCATCTCAGTTTCGGGGGTGGTGTTTCTATCCTGTCCCTGGATTTTCCCAAAACACTCACTATTGCAATAGTCTGAATAAAATTTTGTCCTTCCTTAATTGTCTGGTACATTTTGTTTTTCACACTGCTTGGAACTCTAACTTTACCAAATTATATGTGCATTCTTCATTCATTCTCTAAATGAATCATTCTTCAAAAATTTATTGAACACCTCCTATGTACCAGCATAAAATGGTAATTTAAATCAATTGCTAGAGTTGCATTTAGGGTTATTTTATAGGTACTTAGGCTTAAAGCCAGGGACTAAAGAGAAGAGAAAATTTTTAGTTAATCCAATGATCATTTTTATAGAGAATCAGTGTTTAATAGTTTGCTAGAATCCTTCTTTTTTCTAAAATTAAGATTTCTGTATATTCAAGAGAGGATGAAAAGAGAGAAAAATGGCATTGGAGTCGGAATATCGAAAATTTGATAATTCTGCTTCTATTTCACTTAATTATTCATTCATTCATTTAACAAATATTTATTGCATGTTGACTTTGTGCTAGAAATTTTGCTAGGTTGTAATAACAGCTCTCATTTTTTGAGTACTTGGTACATGCCAGGTACAGTGCTAAGCATTGTGTATATTAACTCAATCTTCTCAAGAACCCTATGAGATAAGTATTATTATGACCCTTTCACAAATGGTAAACTGAGGCACAGAGAGAGGATAAGTAATTTGCCCAAGGTTGCAAGTGGTTGGGCTGGGATTTGTACATAAATCAGGGTACACAGTAGACTCCAGAACCTACTTCGCTACACTGCTGAGGCTAGAACGGTGAACACAACAGACTTATCTTTGTCTTCAGGGAACTTTCAGTCTTCAAGTGTTATCTGTCTAATTGCAAGAATGCCAAGTGATGAGAGAGGGGACACCTAGGGTGCTTTGGGAGGCATAAAAGGGAGACTTTACTCTCATTAGCTGACAGATCTACATTTTGAAAGAAGGCTGATAAAACCTGCCCTGCCTGTTTTAGGGATGTGGTTGTGGGGCGCGGCGGCAACGCCATTCTAAGATGGCGCCCGTATCCGGTGG
>VBSM01000361.1:34566663-34704812 GCA_008086735.1 Cheirogaleus medius
AGAACTCCAGTTGCCGTGTCTTCCTTGCTGGCAAGGCGGGCGCGACATGTGGTGAGAAGCAAAGCCAAATATGATATAAGAAAGCAAAAATTAGCAAGTGTAATTATTTGTATTTTGAAGACCCACAAGCTGTGATTATTTATAGAAATCAAAATAGTGTATGTTGGAGATGGCGGTCTGGCTTCAAGGTCGTCTCTTCAGAGAATGACCTTAAAAAATTTTGACTGTGAACTGCAAAGATCAAAACAGCTGTTTTGAGATAATGCAAACATTATAGTACAAATTCAAAAAATTGTTTAGTTTACCAGAGGTTTTCACAAGAATATTATAAAAACACTAGAGGTATGTTTAATGAGGATTTTCTTAATTGCAACAAATATTCAACAGTTTAAATGAAAATAAGATTGATTTAAAAGTCAAAGATCATCTCATCCCAGTTAAAATGCCTTTTATTAAAAAGACAGGCAATAATGAATACTGGCAGAGGATGTAGGGAAGGGGGAACTCTCATACACTGTTGGTGGGAGTGTAAATTAATGCAACCATTATGGAAAACAGTATGGAGGTTCCTCAAAAAACTAAAAATATAACTACCATATGGCCTAGCAATCCTACTGCTAGGTATATATCCAAAGGAGGGAAATTCAGTATATCAAAAAGATATCTGCACGCTCATGTTTATTGCAGCACTATTAACAATAGCCAAGATACGGGATCAACCTAAGTGTCCATCAAACGATGAATGAATAAAGAAATTGTGGTACATATACACAATAGAATATTATATAGCTATAAAAATGAATAAAATTCTGCCATTTGTAACAACATGAATGGAACTAGAGAACATTATGTTAAGTGCAATAAGCCAAACAAGACAAGTCTCTTATATTCTCACTCGTATGTGGCAGCTAAATACTCAAAACAACTGATCTCGGCCGGGCGTGGTGGCTCACACCTGTAATCCTAGCACTCTGGGAGCCCGAGGCAGGCGGATCGCTCGAGGTCAGGAGTTCAAAACCAGCCTCAGCAAGAGCGAGACCCCATCTCTACTAAAAAATAGAAAGAAATTAATTGGCCAACTAAAAATATATAGAAAATATTAGCCGGGCATGGTGGCGTGTGCCTGTAGTCCCAGCTACTAGGGTGGCTGAGGCAGTAGGATTGCTTGAGCCCAGGAGTTTGAGGTTGCTGTGAGCTAAGTTGACGCCACGGCACTCTAGCCCAGGCAACAAAGTGAGACTCTGCCTCAAAAACAAAAACAAAACAAAAAAAACCCCCCAAAAACCCCTGATCTCATGGAGATAGAGTAGAATGATGGTTACCAGAGGGTGGGAAGGGTGGTGGGGAGGTGGAGATAAAATGGGGATGGCTAATGGGTGCAAAAATATATATAGATAGAATGAACAATATTTGATAGCAACACAAAGTAACTATAATCAACAATAAGTTAGGGTATACTTTAAAATAACTAAAAGAGTGTAATTGGAATGTTCCTAACACAAAGAAATGTTAAATGCCTGAGGTGATGGATACCCTAATAACCCTAATTTGATTAATTTACATTATATGCCTGTATCAAAACATCACAGGTACCCTATAAAGATATATAACTATTATATGCCCATAATAATTTTAAAAAGTTAAAGATGCATTTTAGAGGATGTTAGGAGGCTTGGTTTTTATGCAGACTTGTTTTTCTATCAGTAAATGAAAGAAATAGAGTATGGGTAAGAATTTTAGAGGAATGATGCATTTTCTTTTGGGACGGTGTGAAGTTATAACATCACAAGTGAATCAGACCTAAAATAAAGTATCTCTATTGATTTGGATGTGCCCGTGACAAGACCATACGCTCCCTGAGGGCAGAGCCTGGGTCTACACCTGGGCAGCACCTTGCATAGAGTACTCCATAACATGTTCAAGAAGGATCTGTGTTTGGTGAGTGAATGAGAAACAATCAGGGGTCAGTTAGTGGCGGCCAGTCACTGGTGTGTGCCAAGCTGCTAGAGCAGGCAGAGACGGTGTGTTATGAAATAGACAAGGGGTTGGGTCATGCCCCAAGCATACTTGGAATAAAATGAGTTCTCTTCAGATTGTATCTCTGATGTCCTGAAAAAGTTACTGTAGTTTAGTCTGTGTCACAAAAAACGGTGAAAGACTTTGAAATGGGGTTAAAAGATTACTGGGCATCTTTCCAACAGAATGCTGAGTATCACCTCGCAGACCTTTGGGGGTTATCTAATTTTAGAGGATTCTGTGCTTTTCATTGTCTCTGACTAAGCTATTTTTATAATCTGTAAGCTATAGAAAACTAATGGTAATGCAAATAATTCTAGTTCATAGAGATGCAAGCAAATTTTGTCAGAGGGAGATGCCATTAATTTTCCTTTTGTGGAAGAGATGATTCCAATATTACATTCTATTGCCAGGTAGATTTTGACCAGTTTTGCATCAATTTGCAAATTTACATCACCATTCCTGATTGCTTATATCAGGAGCTGGCAAACTTTTTCTGAAAAGGGCCAAATAGTAAATATTTAAAACTGTATAGGCCAGATGGTCTCCATCACAACTACCAACTATGCTGTCATAGCTCTAAAGTAGCCACAGGCTATATGAAAATGAATGCACATGGCTGTGTACCAATAAAACTTTATTTATGGATAATAAAATTGAATTAAATATAATTTTCACATGTCACAAAATATTATAATTCTTTTGATTTTTTTTCAATCATTTAGAAACATAAAAAACGTTCTTAGCGTCCAGGCTATACAAACACAAGTGTTAGGCTGGACTTGGCCCACAGGACTATAGTGTGCCAATCCCTGGCTCCTATTTGGTTTGTTCTTTGGATTCATTTTTTTTTTTCTTTCAGAATATTATGGGGGTACAAACATTTTGGTTACATAAATTGCTTTTGTACCATTTGAGTCAAAGTTATCCCCTAGATAGTGTGCATTTTACCTGTTAGGTGTGAATTTACCCATCCCCTTCTCCCCCTCCTACCTGCTTGATTTCCGATGAATGTTATTTCTGTATGTGCACATAAGTGTTGATCGCTTAGTTCCTATTTAACGGTGAGTACATGTGGTGTTTGTTTTTCCGTTCTTGTGATACTTCACTTGGTTTCCTCATTAACTAATGAGGTAAGTAAAATCTTCAACATATGTTCATTTTATACTTGAACGAGAGTCATGATTTTACCTCTTAAAAAGTTTCTCCTTAGAATTTGCCAAAGGCAGTTAATGGAATTCAGTTGAGGTATTTGGAGACCATGAATCCAAAGGCTGAGAGATTCTTTGCCCTGGGTGAATATTAGAATCCTGGGGTGTTATTAGAACTTTATCAATACCTGGGCCTTACTGCAAAGAAATTGAAGTAGGATCTCAAGAGAGGGCCCCTGAATGGGTATGTTTGAAAAACTTTCCAGGTAATTCTAATGTGTAGCCAGGATTGAGAATCAGTAAATTTGAAGAAATGGTGCTTAAAAAAATTTCTTGGTGTATCAAAGGCAAGCTGTTACTTTAAGATATAAAACATACAATAAATAGTGGCTAGAACTCCTGTGGTATTATTAATAATGTGTGCAATACTCTTTTAGTTTAAAGCATAATAGAGCCAATTATATGAAAGAGAAGATTATAAATTGCTTTAATTAATCTCTTCTTACAGTTTTTCTAATTGCTAGGAACTTGGAAAATAAGATTGCTGCTAAAGACTTAAGCAAACATTTTATTTAGTTAAACCTTATTTCATTCCATAAAGAATTTGAGGTAGACTAAAGCTCCAGCAGTGTTAATAAAAAACTGTGAAGTGTCACGGTTTTCCATTTTTCTCAGAGTGCTTTTAGTTTTTTGCATTAGAAAACTTGGAGTCTTTGGGAACTCTAAATTCTTCAAATCTCAAAGTTGTGAGTGACTTCATGTTATTCTCACTAAATGTAATGGTTTAGTTACAAATCACCAAGTAATTTTACTCTTGCAAAGGAATAAAATTTTATGCCTTACAAAGTTCTTCCATATATTTTATCCACTGCGATCCTTAAAGGTTTTAATAAATATTATAAAAGACATTTACATTGCATACAAATTTGTAATTTATTACACATAACAAACCCAAACTTTTCTCATTATTTGATTCAACATCAGTTACTTAAATAATGCATGCAAATCTTTCTCTGGCTTTTTGTCTTGGTTCTCCCTCTTCTATTTCATGTGTTATATGTGTCTGGTCCCATTTTTCCTGACTTTCTTATATTTACATGCACTGTAGCTTTGCTGCTTCAGGGAGTCTTTGTACCCAAGATTATGCATTTGTTGTGCTTTCTCCATCTTTCTTTTTAATAAATCCCAGTATAATCCTTTGTTGCTGACATATTTTGCTATTGTTTTCTTTTCTATATGCTCAGTCTTTATTTCACTTATATCTATTAACATCCCTCCGAGAAAGGCAAGATGGGTATTGTTGTCCACTTACAGGTGAAGCATCTGAGGCTCAGAAAAATTAAAAGCCT
This sequence comes from Cheirogaleus medius, assembly GCA_008086735.1. Taxonomy (NCBI): domain Eukaryota; kingdom Metazoa; phylum Chordata; class Mammalia; order Primates; family Cheirogaleidae; genus Cheirogaleus; species Cheirogaleus medius. The sequence continues at coordinate 34,571,180 of VBSM01000361.1, forward strand.
ACTCAAAATTAACTTATGACAGATCAGCACTAAAGTTCAGTTTTCTTAACCTATCCATTTTATTTCCCCAAGAAAGTACCAAAAGCTGTTTTCCTCTTTGCCTGAACTTCATTCATTCATGCATACATTCTTATATTCATTCAACAGAAATTATTGAATATCTACCATCTTCCAGGTATTTGCAAGGCACTGGGGCAATAGCAACAAACAAGATAAATATATTCCCTTCCTCAGGTGCATTAACTGAAAATACTGCAATAACTTCAATTTATTGAGCACCTTCTGTGTATGTTATCATACCTAAAGACCACAACCAACTTATAAGCTGTTGTCACCCCCACTGTGCATATAAAGAGACTGAGGCATAGAAAGATTCATAAACTCTTAATATAATATCAATGATGAGGTCCTTAAGGCTGATATTGGGGTGATAAACCCATGGTCTCAAAGAACAATTGGGGGCTTAGCAAGGTGCTAGAGCTAATATGACTTGTGAAGAGTTGGATGGAAAAGGGGTGGGTATGGGGGACATCCAAGGAAGTGGCGCTGCTGAACCTTTGTGAATTAATGCTACTTATAGCACAGAACAATGACCTGCCAATCAGGGGCTGTGGGTATAATACTAACACATCATTTAACCAGAAGGTCAGCCTTTTCGAAAATGAATCTTCAAACCACTTAAGTCCCATTTTCCAGGTGGTATAACTATTTTCAAGTGCTGGGAAAGGCAAGTCTATCCTGCCACCATTTTGGTTAGGGAAAGTCCGAAAGCTGAGATTTGAGTCATTACCAAGGAAGGAGTCCAGAGAATCCTTTTTACAATGAAAACACAGGCTGTAGAAACTTTGAGTTAAAGAAAATTACATCAGGATATTTTAACAATAGTGAGCCTGGCAACTTAGCAAAAGCCTTGTTTTTTATTCCTCATCAAATTTCACAACAAAAGAGTAATTGTATTTACTAGCAATAAACTTTTTCTCAGAAGAGCAGCTCACTCTGTTAAACCCAGGCTTTGGTGAGGCCAGGGCTGAAATTAACGAGCCACAGGGATAAACTGAAAGGCTGGAGTCAAAACGCTTGTGATAAGAAAAAGCAGATTGAATCAAGTACGAGAATGGGAATCTGATTCCACAGGGTACTGGGGGATTAGTTGATCGCGTTCCCACCTGAAGAGCAGGTCTTGCCCACCATGCCTAACACGCTTCAAGCAAGACAGTTTCAGACACAATCACACACTTATGGCATGGTGAACATTTAAAAAGATGTGCCACAAAATGTGCAAATCTGAAGGAGAAATTGGATTCATGAATACTAAAAAGAGGACAAAATATTATTAGATATTTATAAAAGATAATCCACCCTGATTTAATATATATTAAACTCTATGAAACATTTTTCTAGAAAAATTTAACCATGACGTGTATAGGTCTATCAGGAAGAGAAAACAATATACGCAAAGGCACAGCAGTGGAAGAGAGCCAGTGGAAGATATCCGTAACACAGAAGGTAAAATCAACAGGACTTGGACCATGGCTAGATGTGAGTGGAGTAAGAGGAGACTTGGGAACTTCCAGGTCTCCGGCTTGGGCATTTTCATTGATGGTGGTTGTATTCATTGAGACAGAAAACACAAGAGGAAAAGCCTCGGTGTTTCTCATTTATAATCTCAGAGAAGAATAGTTGTCCAGTGCAACTTATGGGATGGCTCAGAAATAAATTAATTCAATGAAAAGGTATGAAAGAGCTTTAAAAATGTTAAAGCCCAAATTAAATTATATTATAATTACAGCTATTACTGTGAAGCCGTGATTCTCCAAGTTCCCCCGCCACCCCCCAAATCAGAGGCCCTGGTGAGTTTGTTAGGAGTGCAAATTGCCCCCACCCCAGACCTACTGAATCGGTAACAGCTATGTTTAGGGCGCTGCAAATCAGCTTTTAGGAAGCTCTCTGGGAGATTCTGATTCGTGGAAAAGTTTGAGAACACTGGAAGGGGAAATGTTCCACAATTTGTTATGGGAACATTTTGGGGTGAAGCACTGTAATGCAGCCCCAGTCCTGACCTGCCCTGGAGGAGGATGGAAAACAATTTTCTTCTGCCCTCAGGCCTCTCAGTTCCTGTTCATCCACAGGTTCCTTTTCGTTATATTTTGCTGGTGAAGACTTGGGTCAAGAAGTGCTACACAAACATTTATGTCTAACACCAAAATCTGGCAAAGTCCACAAAGAGGGAACTCTACTTTAGAACTAGTTTAATTAAAGGCCAGAAAATTCAACTTTAGGCAGTAGCTTTGAACTCTGATGAGTAAAAAAGGCACAATGTGATCGCATTGAAGTTCCTTTAGAAACGTTCTTGCACGTAACATTTAAAATTCCTTTTATATCATCAATGAGTGTCATTTTGGGAAAATAAATGACTTTTTCTGCTAAAGAACTTGTTGAAAAGCAAATACACGTTAAAAAGCATGTTTCAATTTCCAGGCTGTTGTCAATCTAAACTGGTCAACATAGTTTTTGGTTACATTTTAATGGATATAAATCTTTCATAGGAAGAGAACTGGTATTATAGTTTTTAGTGACTTTTGCCAAGTTATAGCCATAGAAGATATTTGTATCTCAGACACTTAAAAATAATCACTGATGCCTCAAAGCATTTTGTAAGTTGGTTCTGTAAATACATATTTTGAAGATATTACTACAGTACATTACATTCTATCAGCTAGAGGGAATCGTTATGTGCAAAGAAGGGAAGAATGCAAGAGATTGCTTCTAAATTTCTAGTTTTAAAAGATAGTTTAGAAACATTACCTTTTTAAGGGATATTTTAATAGTTCCAGTTGGAGATATTTCAAACTCAAATTTCTAAGTATTACTTATCACCAAGTGATCTACAAAAGGCACTTGAGCTGCCTTTAGTGCATTAGATGCCTGATTAATTTCATGCACTTGGTATTGACAGTTGTACTTAAAACATGGTATTTCTTCTGCTTTTATTTGACAAAAGATTTTGAAGAATTTGCAAGATTTATTAAGGGAAATTATGTTTGAAGAAATCATAGCCTAATCATATATTAACATAACATTAAGTCATAAAAAATTCAGTGCTATAAGACATATTGTACAGTGAAGGTTGTGGTGCGGGGGAGGATTTACAGCATCCTGCAAAGACTGAATGCAGAGGGAATTTGAACATTAAGAAGAAAATTTGAATAATTCAGGTAACAGATTGTTATTTACTATGCAAATAAGGAAAATATGTTCAAACAACCCTCCTCACCTGCAATGAAAAGAATGTCAAAATGATGACTATCTTTCTGAGCAAATCACCTCTTTCTACTATTAATTTAACATTTAACTATGGTTTTAAGATAAAATGTTACATTTAGGAGGTTCTCATTTTGCATCTATGACTCTGCATCAACCATAGCACTTTATAGTTCCCATTGCCACCAAAAGAAAGACTGGGGGACATACCCATATTTAAAATGCAGGGACATAATCATTATCATTAACATCCAACCATCTTCTATCACCCATCCCTCAACCATTCATCCATTTGTCTAGAGAGTGTTTCTGGGGCAGAGGAAATCAAGAAAATGGATAAGAGTTAGTATAAAGAGATAGAATGAAATTGCTTCAATTCAAGAGCAGCTAAAATGAGTAACTGCATCAAGAAGATGTCAGTGCTAAATGGAAACTATCCCAAGTGATTATGCTGTTTTGTACTTTACTGAAACTGATAGATTTGGGTGCACAAGGAGATATTTCCCTGGTGCACCCAAATCTATCAGTTTCAATAAAATACTAAGCAGCATAATGAATAAGCAATCTTATAGCAACCTTAGAATTACTTAGCACATAAGGAGAGAATCTCCTGCTTTCAATTAAGTACAAATAAGATAGTTCTGAAGTACAATGACCTGCGTATTTGTGGGTCCCACAATATTGGCAGTGGAGTAACTAGATAGAAAGAGCTTTCAGCTAATGCTGACTGAGCAACGTTTAATGATGTCACTGTTAGTGCTGTATTGCTACTCGATAATGGGACCCCTTATTTGGACTCTGAGTTGATCCTAGGCCTCGTTTCCCTCAGAGTCATTCCTTGCCAGTCCCTCACTCTGCTCTGTTTCAGGGAGGTAGAAATGGGGTGCTGACCCCTGTTGGTTGTATTTCAAAGGCCTCTGTACTGTCTGGTTTCTGGCTGGGTTTGGCCAATGTGGGGCAATGGCAGGCAGGCACTCCTCTTCCCTCTGTGCATCAAGTGGCTGCTCCAGCAACAATTCTTCCTCCTCTGTAGCTATGGCTTCCACTGGATAGGCATTCCAGGCTTCCAACTTCCTTCAGGTGAGCTGGCTCTTGGATTCTAGTAATATCATCTCTTCCCTTTGTCTTTCTAGCCCAAGGGCAGTAGAAGAGTCCTGTTCTTCCTAATCTCTGGGTAACCTCTCTTTCCTTTTTGGCTTCTGGCTCTTTCTCCACTTGAGTATTATGTTCCCTACATTAAATTCCTTGTCTCGAAACCAACACACAAAAATCAGTAGTGTTTCTATACACTAAAAACAAACTATCCAAAGAAGAAATCAAGAAAACAATTCCATTTGTAATAGCTACAAAAATACTTAGGAATAAATTTAACCAAGGAGTTGAAAGTCTTATGCACTAAAAACTATGAAACATGGATGAAAGACATTGAAGAAGACAAAAAGAAGTGGAAAGATACTCCATGTTCATGGATTAGAAAAATATTGTTAAATTGTCCATACTACCCAAGGTCATCTACAGATTCAATGCAATCCCTGTCAAAATCCCAAAAACATTTTTTCACAGAAATAGAAAAAACAATCCTAAAATTTGTATGAATCCACAAAAGACCCCAAATAGCCAAAGCAATCTTGAACAAAAAGAATAAAGCTAGAGGCATCATATTATTATATCTGACTTCAAAGCTACTACAAAACTGTAGTAATCAATACAGCATTGTGTTGGCATAAATGCAGACACATAGACCAAAGGAACAAATAGAGAGCCCAGAAGCAAATCCATGTATTTATGGTCAATAAATTGTTGACAAAGGTGCGAAGAACATACAATGGGGAAAGGACAATCTCTTCAATAACTAATGTTGGAACAAGTGGATATCCATACACAAAAGAATAAAACTAGACCTTCATTTCACACCATATACAAAAAAATCAACTCAAAGTGGATTAAAGACTTAAATGTGAGATCCCAAATTATAAAACTACTAGAAGCAAACATAGGGGAAAAGCTCCATGACATTGGTCTGGGCAATGAAGTTTTGGATATGACCCTAAAAGCACAGGCAATAAAAGTGATAATAAAAACAACATTAAATCAAACTAAAAAGTTTCTATACAGCAAAGGAAACAGAATGAAGAGACAACCTATGAAATAATAAAAAATATAAGGGTTAATATCCAAAATATATAAGGAACTCAAACAACTCAATGACAAAAAAAACAAACCACCTGATTACAAATGGGCAAAGGACCTGAGCAGACATTTTTCAAAAGAAGACATGCAAATGGCCAACAGGTATATGAAGAAATGCTCAACAACACTAATAATCAGGGAAATGAAAATTAAAACTACAATGAGATATTACCTCACTCATGTTAGAATGGTTATTGTCAAAAAGACAAAAGATAGCAAGTGCTGTAAGGATGTGGAGGAAAGGGAACCCTTGCACACTGTTGTGGGAATGTAAATTAGTATAGCCATTATGGAAAACAGCATGGAAGTTTTTCAAAAAATTAAAAATAGAACTACTGTGTGATTCAGCAGTCCCACTACTGAGTACTTATCCAAAGAAAATGAAATCAATATGTTGAAGAGATATTTGCATTCCCAAGTTATTGTAGCATTATTCATAATAGCCAAGATGTGATATCAACCTAAGTGTCAATCAGTAAATAAATGGGTAAAGAAAATGTGGTACATGTACACAATGGAATACTGTTCAGCCTTAAAAGAGAAGAAAATCCTGTCATTTGTGACAACATGGATGAACCTAGAGGACATTATATTAAATGAAATAAACCAGGCACTAAAAGACAAATACTATGTGATCTCACTCATGCTGTATGTGGAATCTAAAAAAGTCAAGCTCATACAAGTAGAGAGCAGAATGGTGGTTATCAGGGGCTGTGTGTGGTGGGGGTGAGGGTGGGGAGATAGGAGATGTTGATCACAAGATACAAAATTTCAGTTAGATAGAAGAAATAAATTCAAGAGATCTGTTGTACAAGATGGTGGCTATAATTAATAACAATATATTGCATTCTTGAAAATTGCTGAGAGTAGATTTCAAGTGTTCTCACCACAAAAGATGGTAAGAATGTGAGGTAATACATATGCTAATTAGCTTGATTTAGCCATTACATAATGTATACATATTTCAAAATATCATGTTGTACATGACAAATATATATAATTTTTGTCAATTAAAAAATAAAAATAAATTCCTTTTCTTGTAAATAATAGTTTGAACTATTTGAAATTGCTGATATTCAACTGTTTTTGGCCTAGAAAAATGGTAACTTAATATCTGAATGGTTTCAGTTTTCTGGTTAGATTCTGGCTAATATGGATCAACTAAGGAATGGACCCTTCCCACCAAAAAGGGACTTTGAAATGCTGGCCCTGGCAGAGGGGATGCAGTAGACAGAGAGCACAGGGGTGCGGACTACCACACTGGGATTGCGGAGGAGGCAGAGAGAAGCAGAATCACCTTGCCAACCCAGGGAATATACACAGGTAGCCATCATTCTCCAGCTGGGATGGGATCAAAGACTGTCATTTTCAATAGACTGGCTGAGTCATTAAGGCAGAAAGAAAAGAAAGCTGATTCCAGAAGTCTGCTGAAAAGTATTTATATTTCAGTGAATACATGAAAAAATTAATGTGTTTCTCATCTAAAATAACGCTTTAGTAATTTACAACAAATCCTTTTGTCATCCTCATAAATACCACTATCTGTATTGTTTCTGTTGTTTTCTGGGTGATTTAAATCCTAATACTTCTTTTTTTTTTTTTTTTTGAGACAGAGTTTCACTCTGTTGCCTGGGCTAGAGTGCCGTGGCATCAGCTTAGCTCACAGCAACCTCAAACTCCTGGGCTCAAGTGATCCTCCTGCCTCAGCCTCCCGAGTAGCTGGACTACAGGCATGCGCCACCGCGCCCGGCTAATTTTTTCTATTTTTAGTTGTTTGGCTAATTTCTTTCTATTTATAGTAGAGACGGGGTCTCGCTCTTGCCCAGGCTGGTCTCGAACTCCTGAGCTCAAGTAATCCTCCTGCCTCGGCCTCCCAAAGTGCTAGGATTAGAGGCGTGAGCCACTGCGCCTGGCCCCTAATACTTCTTTATCTAGATAGCAGAACAAAGCTTAGAGAGCAGTTCCACTTACAGAACCCAGTTTTAGTGAGACTTAGTTCTGTTTGCGTTGAGCCATACTGGATCCTGGAGCAAAAGGGAAAATGTGTCCCTATATACATTTGTCAAAATATTCTCCCATATTTCGAACTGAGAAGAAAAAGTAATAAAAGTGCCACAATAAGAAAATGTGACACCATATGAAGCCCCATGCTGCCCAATCTGTTTGCACCTGTGTCGACCTTCATAAACCTACCTGAAGAGGGTTACAAGGGCCTTGCAGGCCAGGAGCTGGGCAGGTTGGAAATGACCATTCCTGTCACACAGTAAGGCCACAAATAATGCCATAAAACAAACAACAGTCATCTTCATTTAAAATTTTGATATTTGTTCATTGTGAGTTTTTGGTACTAATTTTGATTTTTTGAAAGATTGCATTGAAATATTATCTTGATTCCTGCATTTTTGGCTCCCCTTAAATTCTGCACCTGAAGCTAGTACCTCACTCACTGCACCCTAATCCTGGCCCTACCTGGGCGCTGCACCTTACACATGCACAGAGGGTGCCTTGAGATTAGGTGAAGAGGAAGAACAAACAGAGTCAGGAAGATTTGTGCAGGAATTCATGAAAAAAGATTCGAAGGAGTTGAAAAAAAATCCCAGTGTGGATTGAAGGTCTTAATTATTATTACAATCAAGTATGAAGGAAAAAACCAGGTCCATGAAATCTTGGGCAAATGGGCCCTGAATTGGAGGTGAGGCCACTGAAGGCTCAGATCTTGATGGGGATCTACATAAAGGTACCTTATTGCAGATCATAAGTTTGGGAAGAAAATTTGACATTGGGAAAATGGCCTTGGAGAATGATGCTTGTAATATAACTCGTCCTTATCAAGCAAAGTAGTTATCAATAATGAAGACTGAAAGATATCATTACAGTGATATTGCTATAACCTGCATGAAATGTGAAATTGGATCTTTGGCCAGCCAGTGTTTCTTTCATAGAAGGAAGCAGAAAATGTTAACAATGAGAAGAGAAAATGAGACTGCCCAGGGGAGAAATGGATTGAGAAATATGTGAGTGTATGAAGGCTGCAAACTTAAAAACAAATACAAATAAAACAAGCAGACAAACCAAAAAACCCTCAGATGATTCTAATGAACAGAGGAGTTTCATACTTTTTGCATATAATGAAACAATGGATAAAATTGCTCCACAAATGAGACTTTTAACATAATTAAATCACAGAAAGTTTTCTTATGATAATTTTTCTTTTGTTTTTAGCCTGAAATTAAGAGCACTCACAGAGGAGTCTTGCCAAGCAGAAGGTTCCATTTTCTATACTGAACATTAAGGCAGTCAAGGCATTGCAGTATTGCAAGGTATTGCAGTACTAGTTTCCTGCTTTTCTTGGGCTATGCCTAAATTCCTCTTTGCCTAAGAAAGAAAAAAGCCTCATTGGGAGGGATGTTCAGTGAAAAGATTCACCTGGGTGGAATTCAGGGAGGGCTTCCTATGAGTCTTCACCCTTTGCCATTGCCCAGGAGGAGGGGGAGGATCTTTCGACTTTCAGTCTGATGCTGAAAGTCTTGTTGCTGAAGTGTTCTTGCTCTCATTTTCATGGGAAGCCACTCAAAACATTCAGCCCCTTAGAGCAATGCAGGAATCACAAGTAAAACTTAAAAGAAACTTAGCAGAATAAAGTATACTGCACAGTAGCAGTCTGGCTTTGCCCAGCTTAAAAGATGAGCTTGCTTCCTTTAATTAGGTCTGTTTTCCTCCTTTTCCTGAGCTAATAGGTCCTCTTTCCCACCCCAGGTCCTTGAGGAAATGTTACTCTTTTAAATCGGCTTTTCCAGGAAAATGTCCAAGTTGCAGCCCCAGCTTCCCTTCCAGGGGACCCCCATGTCCTCAGCATTGATGTGTCCACCTGTCTGGGGTGTTGTGCTCAGTATCATTCACTCCTGATCTACCTTCAAGGTCTTCAACTCCTCTTCATCTGCCCTCCACATCCTAGGATTGAAACAAATATTTCCTACCCTAAGAAGGCCCTTTTGGTTATTTCGGTTTTGTTCTTTCTGTCTCACTTTCTTTCCTCTGGACTTCTTCCTCCTCACCACTGCCCAGTTCTCCCAGCTGTAACATTTCTTGCATTGTTTTTTGAATACTGTAAAGCATCACGTACAACTACTTCTATTTACATTTAACACCCATAAGGTGCTTAAAATAAAAAGGGGTGCACATCATTTGCTGAGTACCTTTGAGTCACTTTGGCTTTCAAAGTTAAAAAAAAATTTACTGAAAGATCATTAAATAATGTCACAGATATACAGTCTGACTAAAATTATTACAAACTCTCATACAAAGCTGCCAAATCAGTGGGAAATTTGCCATCCTACAGAATGAAGATTTTTTGAGAATCTGAAGAGATACATTTTCTTAAACATATGCAGATCTCGTGTTCTCACCACACACACAAAACAGGTAACTAAGTGAAGAAACAGAATGTTAATTAGCTTGACTGTAGTAATCAGTTTTCTGTGTATATGTATATTAATACATTATGTTGCATTCCTTAAATATACACAATTTTTATAAACCCCAAACAATAAACATGCACTCATCCAAACAAACAAATAAACATAAATACAAATAAATAGACATATTCATTTACCTCCATTAAGCTCTCTATAAATGCTTTTAATTTGTTCCAGCTCTATCAATGAAGTTTGGCAAGTTTTGGAAATGCTGACTTTGGATGGTATTTAGTAAGCATATTATTAAAATTCTGTGGATTAGCACTTGTTTCAACATCTCAAATAGCATAAAGCTCTTGCTAAAACACATGATCTGGCAAAGATTTTACTTAACCTGACAATACAGAGAACTTGCCAACTAGCACTGGAGAGTTGTTATTTTTCAATCTCATTCATTGCCAAGGAAGAAAATTAGAGGACGAAGAAACTAAAAATCCTCTTATCTATTCGTTTACTCAGTGGTCAAAACATGTTAAATTTTCTCTGAGATGAATGGGATCTATTTAAAGATGAAAATCTCATTTTCCTGACATATATTTAAGGTGAGCTGTGACCTGTCACTTTGAGCACAAGTGCATGACAATTCCAGAAGGTTGCTCAGTTGCCTGTGTAGACTCCCCTTCTAAAAACTGACAACTGCATGCAATTTGTAATCTACTGACACCTTTACAAATGCAGTTTCATGTTTTAAAACCTAAAAACTGAAGGAAACTATTCATGGGAGTTTGTATCCATGTCTCCCAATCCATTTATAAATGCTCTGGTTACTTGTGCCTTAGGACTGCTAAGTTGTCACTTTCCCTCAATGTAAGAGCTGCCTCTTTGATTAAAATGCTGACCATATTGTATAACTGTACTAATGCAATTCTCCACTACAGGACCCAAGGTGACATTTCTTCCTTACAGTCTCATATGGCCTTGTCTGCTCTTGGTTACTCTGTGGCCTCAAATCATTTGCATGATGAGTGCCACCTATTCTTTGTAAAAATGCACAAAAGAGGGGCAGAAACACCTGCCTTCCCACTCTAATTCTGATAATTATCTCATGTGGGTCAAGAAAAGGGAATTTCATACAGAAATCCTTATAGTTATAAATACACCATGTCCTAGTGATTAAGAAGTGATAAGTGGGGGGCTGGAAAACTATGGAACTGGTTAGATGACACTTTGACCACCTAACCTACACCAGCCCTGTGCCTTTCTCTTCACCTTTCCTCAGAGCAACTTTCTATTCTCATCCCACTGTTAAGTGCATATTTCCTGCTCTTTCTTTTACTATGAATTTTTTTTTTTTTTGAGACAGAGTCTCACTCTGTTGCCCCAGCTAGAGTGCTGTGGCATCAGCCTAGCTCACAGCCACCTCAAACTCCTGGGCTCAAGCAATCCTCCTGCCTCAGCCTCCTGAGTAGCTGGGACTACAGGCATGCGCCACCATGCCCGGCTAATTTTTTCTATATATTTTTAGTTGGCCACTTAATTTCTTTCTATTTTTAGTAGAGACAGGGTCTCGTTCTTGCTCAGGCTAGTTTCGAACTCCTGAGCTTGAGCCATCCTCCTGCCTCGGCCTCTCAGAGTGCTAGGATTACAGGCATGAACCACCGCACCTAGCCTATGAATTCTTTTTAATCTTATAAATACTTATTACCTATTACCACTAAAGGCAAGCACATCTTTTTCGTTATGATTAAGAAGTTCCATCAGGCAAACCCACTTTCTCTTTGCAGCGGATAAATTATTGAATTATTACCTGATTTTGCCTGTTCTGGTTCTGGCTTTGCATCTTTTCTGCTGATGTAATATACAAAGCATTCTCTGTTTTTTTCCTACTACACTGAGCTCATTCAATACATACTATGATGACTAATTTTATGTATCAAATGGACTAGGCCAGGGTACCCAGATATTTGGACAAACATTATTCTAGATGTTTCTATTAAGGTATTTTAAAGATTAAATTAACATTTAAATCAGTGGACTTTAAATAAATCAGATTACCCTCCATAATGTGGGTGGGCCTCATTCAATTAGTTGCAGGCCTCCATAGAAAAAAGACTGACCTCCCCAGAGGAAAAGGGAATTCTGCCAGCAGATGGCCTTCTGACCATTAGGGGTAACACGAACTCCATTGAACTGCAACTCTTCCCTGAGTCTCCAGCCTGCTGTCTACCCTGCAGATTTTGGATTTGCTAGCCTCCACAGTCATGTGAGCCAAATGCTTGAAATAAATCCCTCTCTCTCTGAAGGGAGAGAGGATATGTTGTTCATTGTGTTCCATGAGGTTTTCAACTCCAGGTTGGAAAGAAATTTGGGTCTCATGTGTAACATGGGTGATCATGGGGGTATTCGTTGTCATGGTGATCCAGACTCTTTGATCCATCCTTTCTCTCCATCCATCATTATCCATAATAGTCTCTGGTTTATTTTATTTTATTTTATTTTATTTTATTTTATTTTATTTTTTGAGACAGGGTCTCGCTCTGTCACCCAGGCTAGACAGCAGTAGTGTCATCATAACTCACTGCAACCTCAAGCTTCCAGGCTCAAGCAATCCTTCTGCCTCAGCCTCCCAAGTAGCTGGGACTATAGGCATGTACTACCACACTTGGCTAATTTTTCTATTTTTTGTAGAAATGGGGTCTCGCTATGTTGCTCAGGCTGGTCTTGACCTCCTAGCCTTAAGTGATCCTCCTGTCTTGACCTCCCAAAGTGCTAGGATTACAGGTGTGATCCATCACACCTGGTCTTATTTTATTTTATTTTCTAAAATGAAATGCCTCATATCTCTTCTTCCCTACATTCCTTATCCATGCCTCCAAAGCTTCACACCAAATATGGGACAAAGTCCTCCACTGTGCTATTTTTCACCCACCAAGCTGCACCCAGACTAATTTTCCTAAGCCCCATGTTTATCACTCCTCTTCATTGCCTGAAAACCCAGAACAAACTCCCTTTTCTGACTTTTGAGGCCTTGCTTGATGTATATCCTTCCTCTACTTATTGCTTTGCATTCTTCCTTGAAACTCATTTCAACTTCTGCAACTCTGCTCATGAAATTTGTTCAACTTGGAGGGTCATCTCCCCTTTCTTCAGCAAAGTCCTCTGCTCCCTTCCCCACCCACTTAAGGCTCTGTGAGTGCCTTTTTTGATGCGTCTGCATCTCATTGATTTTCCTCTCTTCTGACCTAAAACAGTTATATACATATGTTTAGTCCATATAAAGTCCTTTAAGTAGTCTTTGTGTTTTATACACAAAATCTTGCATTGTTCACTATTTCATATGCGTAGGTCTTAAAAGAAATAGATGAAAAGCTCTTCATTTTCAGAGATGTTCTCTGTGCTTGCTGAAAAATTATGTTGAAATTTTGTTGTTTTTATAATTAAGAGTTATCCAATATGAAATTTTAATTTACTCCAAATCTAAGTCTTGGAAACATCAAAGACATATGTATTAATAACAGGGCATTTTCAGCTGACGATGGGATTGCATCTTTGACAGCTGCCATAACAGGATACCACAGACTAGACTGCTCAAAAACAGAAATTCACTTCTCACAACTCTGGAGACTGGGAAGTCCAAAGTCAAAGAACAAGGCGCCAACAAACCCAAGGGCATTTTCCTAGTTTGCAGGCAGCTGTCCTCTAGTTGTGTTTCCACATGGTGTGGCTGTGTGTGTGTGTGGGAGGGGACAGAGAGAGAGAAAGAGAGAGTCTCCTGCCTCTTCTTATAAATGCTCTGCTCCCATGACCTAACTACCTCCCAAAGGCCCAACCGCCAAATACCATCACATTAGGGATTTAGGTTTTTCTTCCTTAAGTCTCACAGTAAACTCTTTTCCTGAAAACTTTCTCAATTTTCCACATGGGATAACTGAGTGATATGTTTTTAAGTTAAGATTTCTGTTAAAATTGTCTTAATGGCTTAATTTTGAAATGCATTTAAGGGTTTATTCATGCAGAGATGTTCTCCTTGTCATTGGAGGTGTTTAGCAGTGAGGGAGGATCTGGGAATAGAGCTCAACAGGTTTATTCTATTGTCTCAGTGCCACCAAATGTGAAAGGAAACAGACCTGAGCCGGCTTCCAGACAACCTGCAAGGAGGCTGCAGAGCTCCTTGGTGTGGCGCACACCTCTCGCCCAGTCCAGAGCTGCTGTGTACTGGTTTTTTGGTGCTGGTGAGGTGCTGGTATGTCAGCTAGAGTTACTAAGATGCAAATCCAACTCCTGCAGTGTGTTAGTGGCCACTCTGAGAAATGAGAAATGAGAAGGGATAGAAAGCGGATGCTAAACCAAAAGTGAAAAATATGAGAGACACCCCAAAACTGAAATTAACAAAACAAACAAAACAAAAAACCAATGAGTTGTTGAAATGACACCTGTAAATCCAGATGTGTATGAGGGGAAAGCACTCACAGCTGCTATCAGCTCTACAGGTTTAAAGTAACCTTGACGACAGTTTCCTAAAGAAGGTCATACAGAGAAATCCCGACGCCCTGGGAATCATTCTATTTACCTGTTTAGTTTCCTGTATTTATTGGCCTCTGCATTTCTCTTCTCTGTGAAATATCCGAGAGATCAATCAAAAGCATTACTCATGATGGAGACTTATCACTCTTTCTCTTTGTGTAAATGTGAGCCAACAGAACCGGATGGAAGTGATAAAAGTGACCATGCCGAGGATCTGAGAACCAGCAAAGGCTAGAATCTTCTTGGATGTGCTCACCAGTCACATGACTGACTATACAGAGGCAACAGGAAGGTAGTATTTGGACATTTGAGAGGCAGAGCCAAAACCAGTTCACTGGCCTGGTAGAGAAATCGCAGACACATGCATTCCCACTAATGAGCCTGAGGCAGGAGCTGCTCATCAATCAGGCCAGCCCATTTGTGGCTTCAGAATCCTTCATGTTGGTTTTACCTCTTAAATACCACTCGAATCAATTTCCTTCTGTCCATTTCCCCTTTTATCACTCAAGTCCTAGCTGTTAACATTTCTAGCCTGGATTACTGTTAAGGCTACTCTAATTGATTACTTGCATTTGTCCACCTCTAGCAAATTCTTCACAATGCAGACAGAAGGATGTATTTAAACTCAAATTTGATGCATCATTCTTTTGCTTACAACATTTTAATGATTCTTAACAGGACTTGTAAAGCTCTACATTTCTAGAGCTTCGTCATTTTCTAAATCTCTGTACTCCAGCTCTGCTAGCTTTTGTCATTTTCTTTCAATATACCGTGCTACCTCCAGCTTCAGTTACTTCCCTCTGCTCAAAACACTCTCTACCACTCCTCCTCAGTTTGTATTTTTGCCTTCCTGTCATTCAGATCTCAGTTTAAACATTATTTCCTTAAGAGAATCAATTGGCTGTATATACTTGATAATAAAGAATATTGTATATTTTATTATTTGTAAATTGTGTGCTATGTATCCTTTGTATCAGCAACATTTTATAATAAACTTCTCCATGCATACATATTCCACTATTTGTTTTTTTTTTTGAGATTTTTTGTTAAACATTTACCAGCACACCACTGATGAGTGTCTGTAGTCACAGGGGGAACTGGCTGTATTGGTTTTCTTTTCTTCCCTGTTTCACTTCTCCATTTCCTTATCAGGTTTCCTGGGATCATCCCTGAAATAAGCTCCTTGTAATTGAATCCTTATTTCAGAGTCTATTTTGGGGTGAACCCAAACCATGATAGTCATGGAGTGCATCTGCTTTGTTCAACGATTTATTCCGTGTCCCTCATAAGCACAATATAAATATTTGTTGAATGAATAAGTGAATGAGCACAACATACAAGATAGCCACTACTAATTAAGGGAATTCATTGAAATCCTTTTAACTTTGGTCTACTGGCACATGAAGAGTTTGTTTGGATCTGTGGCCTACAGCGCCCCTGGATGGACCAGTTTCCCACCAAAAGATATGCAGAGAAGCTACTTGGGCCCCTGGGGAAATCAGTGTATACTAGTGCCACACGGGGTAAAACCAGAGCATGGGCTTGTGTGATACAGAGGAGGAGAAAGAGGACTCCCCTGAGGAAGGAAGAAGAAGCAGAAACAATGGCATCAAGGTGAGATGAAGTTGCCAAGAGTTACTTAAAACCACTTGGTACACAGTGTCATCTGAATATGTACCTGTATTACCTGTATCCATGTGAAGGAGTATCAACATGGAAGGAAGGGAAAAATGCAATTTCTAACTACAACCACCTCTAACTGCTTTTGCCCCTGCAGAAACGGCAGAATTTATTTTAGAAACATGTGATCTTTGTTCAGTAAAATATTGGAAAGAGATTAAACGGACCTTACTACTCTGCATAAAAATTGGACAAGAATTTGGGGAGGGAGCTGGGAGCAGCCTGGGGAAAGGGTGACCACGAGGAGAGTTTGGGGAGAACAAGGGCTTAACAGCATAGTGCAGCAGGGAATGACCAAGGTAGTATTGGCCAGTGAGAGTTTTCGAACACAGGATGTAACTGACATGTTAAGACAGGGATGTCCATATCCAACATGAAGGTGTTTGCTGGGTGGAGCTGCAGTGTGACTTCCTTCTTTCCTTATTGCCTCAACCTGTAGTAAAGTTGGATCTACCCATAGAAATATCTTCCCTGAATGGTGATGAGGGACAATCACAGAAATCTAGACTATTTATCCTCATAATGGGGAAGGGAGAGAGAAGAGAACAGATTCAGGCAAGGAGATGGAGTAATATTAGTTCAGTAGAGGGCAGAAAGTCAGAACATGAATTTTCTTGGGAATTGCCAAAATGTGGGTTGGGGCATTGAATTTTCCAAACTGAAACCCTGAAGGACAGTATTAACTCATCTGACACCTAGACTAAATCTTCAAGTACCAAATTTGAGAGTTGGAAGAACTTCAATTTCCTTTTCATCTTTTTCTGGGCACTGTGAAGATCGTATCTAGGGATGGAATATAATTGCAAGTCTTTGCTGAATGGCCATTCTTTCCTTCCTTTAGATGACATTTTTTTCATGGACCTCTCAGAACAATTTTTACAAGCAGTATACTGCTGGGAAAACCTTGCTCTCTGGTAAGGAAGAACAGGCAAAAATATTGACCATAATTGCTTAAAGTTCAGCTGAGTTATTCTTACAACTCTTTTCAAGTCTTACGATTATTTTTTTCATCCTAAAGTGGAGCAATTTAAATAATATCTTTGCCAGGGCTTCCTGATTGAAAGTTAGGAAATGTAAATTTTTTTTTGGCTAGGAGAGTAGCTTGTTGCAAATTTCTTTCACTGCATGCTTACATTTAATCAGCGTGGTAGTTGTTACATCACATGAGGTGGAGCTGATTAAAGTTCTTCAGCACTCTCTTTTTGACAGAAGTATTTACCAGTAAGGAACGTTGCTTTACACATGAGGTTGCCTGTGGAGCTATGTGGGGACTAACACAGGGAGAGAGCATATCCTCTGGGATTTTACTGTTTCAGACTGATAACACTGACAGTTCCAATAAGGTTGACAGCAGTGACAAATAGTTATGAAACTACAATTCTGCACCAGACACTGTACTTAGCACAGGAATTCTTAAAAAAGGAATAAGAACACATCCTTTTACTTCAGGAAGTCAGTCTTGGAGAGATCCCAGACATGCATATCAATACTTTTAATACTACTTGGTAAATGTTTGATGGAGGCATATATGATTTTTTGCTATGAAATCAGTGAACAGATGGCAATTATGAATCCTTTTTCAGGAAGGAGTTGGGTAAAACACTTCATAGAGGAAGTGTTAGCAGGAACTTAAAGTATAAAATGGAGGTCAATGGGCTGGAAGAATGGGAGGGTATTACAGGCACAAGAAAAAGTAACTTATGCAAAGGCACAAAATCAGTACAATAGATGACATATTTTGACAATGGTGAATGGTGTGACTAGAATTGATAGCAGAATATCGCTTCTGGACCATTGGTTTGGCTTTGAGCTTCTTAGTGGACAGATTAAAAAGGGAACTAGATTAATTACATCAACTCTGACTTTCATGGATGTATTATAATATAAATTCATTCATTTACTCTTTCAATTCATTCAACATATATTAATTGCCTGTTAATAGAGCATCTCTGGCTGGATGCTGACAATATAGCAACGAATAGAGACAGACTGTACTCCCTGACCTCATGGAACATTAGCAGCTGGGTTTTATATTGAGTTCATTCAATTTAGTTCATTTCACTGATTCCTTTTGATGGAGTCAAAGGCTGGGGT
Source organism: Cheirogaleus medius (assembly GCA_008086735.1). Taxonomy (NCBI): domain Eukaryota; kingdom Metazoa; phylum Chordata; class Mammalia; order Primates; family Cheirogaleidae; genus Cheirogaleus; species Cheirogaleus medius. Next base: position 34,589,344 of record VBSM01000361.1, read on the forward strand.
GAGATAAAGAAAAGCTGGAAATGTGCTGATTATAACATATGGCCACGAGAGGAAATATAAGACATATTGATGTCCAGTGGTAGAGTAGGTCTGCCTAAAGTTTGCTTCTTCACTTAAAATACTGCAATTTATTAAGAGACCTGGCTTACATTTTAAATGGAATGTCTTATAAGTGAAAAAGTCTATAATTTGGGAGGGAGAACAGTAAAGAGCTTCTCTCTTGACAGATCAGATGATCATTCTAATGAGCTAAAAGAAATATATTGCCACCTACACATGCCTAACCCAAACTGCACCACACCAAACTTTCTACTCTGATGACTTGACAATATTTTTGAATAAGTTGGATACATGTTGCATAGAAGACAGAATGTTGAGTTTCTTCTATGTGTTTATGACTCTCATTTTTATGAAATAGGAATGATTTAACAGATAATGCTGCAAAAGAATAGCTCTGCAAAAAAGAATGGCTTGGAATCAACTACTCCAAAAAATATTAATAATAGAAGACCTCACAATTCTGTACCACATATCAATTCATTTCGTGTTCCTAGAGGCATATTTTGCAAGTACTTTATCTCAGAGAATTAACTACTAAATTAAACTGTTTCAGTTGAAAGATTTCTATGAGTGCTTTACTGAGATTTTAATGGCTTGGTGGGCGTTTGGTGACACTAACCTTAAAAATTTTCCAGGCTAAAATTATCTCCATAATACCATGGCACAGAACTTTGGAGCCCTAATTTTCGTTTTACCTGTACATGGGAGAGACCCAGAATTGTTTTATGAGGGAGGCAGCCTTTGTCTTGTCCAGAGAACTCTTTTTGCTTTTTTCCATGCATAAATGAGATGCCTTTTTATCAGGAATGTTTCCTAGTGAGGGTCTTGATTTTTCATTAAAATATGTCATTTCTATTCCCAGCTGGGATGATTATGACAGCATATGGAACTGTCATTAATTGGCAATATAGAATTATTCCACTCTAGGCCCATGTCAGCAAATATAACTCTTCTTGCTCAATACTAATCAGAAGCTCACTTATGAGATATAATTTTTACTTACAGAGCATTGATTGGAGGTTATGCAGCACATTCATTCCTCTGAGTACTCTAAAATCAATCCTTGAGTTAAGGCAGACTGTCAGAACCTAGCCCCTCCTAGAACTGCTGCAATGAACTGGGCTTTGGCATTGCACCTACCCAGTAAAGGCCTTAAAAGAAACACCTGGCACGGGTTTTACACAGTAGGAAGGTTCACGTGGAAGAACATATTGTACCATAACCCAGACTGTCCTCCTTATGAGCCTTGCCAGAGAAATTTTTCTCCTAAGAAATTACAACACATAAGCATGTAGATTTCAATTATGTGACTGGGCCAAGCAGGGTGGCTCACGCCTATGATCCTACCACTTTGGGAGCCTGAGGCCTGGGAGGATTGCTTGAGGCCTGGAGTTCAAAACCAGCCTGAGCAACATAGTGAGACCTCGTATACACAAAAAATAGAAAAATTAGCTGGACGTGGTACGTGCACACCTGTAGTCCTAGCTACTTGGGAGGTTGAGGCAGCAGGATGAGCCCAGGAGTTCGAGGTTGCTGTGAGCTACAATGATGCCACTGCACTCTAGCCTGGGCATCAGAGAGAGACTCTGTATCAAAATGGGGGAAAAAAAATCACGTGATTGATTGTATTTTCCTTCTTGAACAGCCTGCTAAGAAACTCAGAGCCAAATCACGAACCACCTAAAGCAAACTTATAGAAATTTATGATTTTTTGCATATAATTTTCCCTATAGCATTATCTGATTAAAAAAACTATTGAAAAGAAACTCGCACAACATAAAATCAACCATTTTACAGTAAATGGTTAGCGGCACTTAGTATATTCACAATGTTGTGCCATCACCACCTGTATCTAATTCCAAAACATTTTCATTCAGCAAAAGAGATTTTTATTTTCTCTTCCATTTTTCTTTCAATTCTTTAAAATAAAAGTAAAATTTTGTTGTATTACATCCATGCCTGTAAATCACCACAAATCATTTTTCTTTCTTTCTTTTTTTAGAGATAGATTCTCACTTTGTTGCTCAGGCTGGAGTGCAGTGGTGTGATCATAGCTCACTGCAGCTCACAAATCTTATTTTTTATATGAGGTAGAATTTTAATAAACAAAATTTAAAAAACCTAACAAGACACACTGCAGGAAATTGAGAAGGAGTAGTCAGGGAATATGAAACTAGAAGGAATCATTTTGTGGAAGCCAGATGAAGGAGTTTCAAGAAAGGAGCAGTTGACAAGAGCCACATGCCAGAAATGCCAAATAAAATGAACATGGAAATGAGGCTGCTAAGTTGATCAATGAGGAATTTGTGAGTTTTGTGAAAGTCCTGGTCCTCTACCGTGTGGTAAGAGGTGAAAACTTGTGATTAGCGGGTGAGATAGTGGAGACTCAGAAGCTCAAACTATTAATATTTAGAAAAATTGACAGAGTAGTGAAATAGAGAAGAGGCTATGGTTTGAGGGCAAAGCAAGTTTGAGAATATATTCATATATATATATATTTAATAAAGGATGGAGTTACTTAAGCCAAACATACTATAAAAGATGGAGAAAACTTGAATAACGGTCCTGGCTCTGCAGCCAGCTATAATATGACCTTGATTTTCTAGCCTTGGTTTTCTCATCTGTGAAACACAGCAGCTTCACTAAATTATCTCTAACATTTCTTCCAACTTCAGTATTTTATGGTGTATTCATAAATGGAAGGAATGCATAAATAAAATGAAAACAGTAAAGCAATTTGAACATACAATAATGCTTTCATCATTATATAGTATACTATTATTTTTGTTAATCTACCCTGAAATGCTGATCCTCTAAGAAAGTTTTATGATATAATGAAAGAAAAGAATGCAGAAAACATTTCATATCAACCATTTCATCAAAAGTTTTGTTTTGTCCAATCAACTCCAAAATGATTTGGAAGTCAAGATAGTAGTTGATGTGGATTATGGTTAATTATAAATGGCAATAAATTCTTTGATACTTCTATCAAGATATAAGGTTCCCTCCTTTTGCCTCTAGGTGGGCTCTGTAACTATCAAGCCATTAGGATGTGAGCAAATGATGCTGTTTCTAGGCCCTTAGGAGATTGGACTACTGACTCTTTGAACTCAGTTTGTCATGCTGTGATGAAGCCCAAGTAACCCTGTGAAGAGACCTGTGTAGAGGACAAATAAGGCCCCCTGCCAAGAGCTCTAGGTGAGCACTGATTAGCCAGCCATGTGAGTGAACCATCTTGGAAATGGATCTTCAACACCAGTTGAGATATTTCAGCTCACACAACAATATGGAACAAAGAAGAGTTGTCCTCACTGGTCCCTACCCAAATTTCAGATTTATGGGCAAAATAAGTGATTGTTATTTTAAGTCACAAACATTAAGGGGGGGGGTTGTAATACAGCAATAGGTAACTGTGTCAAGAAGTTAACATTTATTCACTGATAATCATGTAAACCAAATTCAATTTGTATAGATGGTTCTTTTACCATGCCGTATATACATTTCTGAAAAACCTGGCATTCTCTAAAATTGCATACTAACTGCATACAGTGTTTATGAGGAAAATAGTGTTGAGGTGGACTGCTCAAAACCTGTAGAATTTTGTAAAGAGACTAACTAAAGCAATAACAATCCTTTTAAAAATACTAGCCATAACAAATCTCCACTGGCATTTGCACTTAGAATCACAATGCATCCTTAACAGTCTTGTATCCTGGGGCTCATGTTTCTTTAAAGACATTTTTACCTGTAGTTTTTTCAGAGTATCGGGGTTCTTGGAGCCACTAAGTCAGCTACCTTTTTTTTTTTTTTTTTTTGAGACAGAGTCTCACTCTATTGCCCCAGCTAGAGTGCCGTGGTGTCAGCCTAGCTCACAGCAACCTCAAACTCCTGGGCTCAAGCGATCCTTCTGCCTCAGCTTCCCGAGGAGTAGCTGGGACTACAGGCACGTGCCAGCATGCCCGGCTAATTTTTTCTATTTTTGGTAGAGACGAGGTCTCCCTTTTGCTCAGGCTGGTCTCGAATTCCTGAGCTCAAACGATCCTCCTGCCTCGGCCTCCCAGAGTGCTAGGATTACAGGCATGAGCCACCGTGCCTGGCCTAAATCAGCTACTTTTTGCACTGAAAAAGGCTCTTTGGTAGGATTTTTAGTCCCCCCACCCAACCTCACCCCTGCCAAAGTCTTTATATATTGCTTAATATTTCTCTTTAACTATGAGAAAGCTTGATTCTATTGCCTCCAAAATTAATATTCTTGGAAATTCAAAAGTAAATCAACAATACTACAGTGTCGATGGACATTTTTCATATTTTTCAATTACACATGTGATAATTTGGACTAAAGAAACACCTGCAGCAGAACAGACAGTATCGACGGTCAGTCTGTAAGAGGCATATGGGAATACACACACCAATTGTAAAGGCCTGATTCACTGTTGTCACAGCCCCTTGTCATGGACTTGGGCCTTATGACCTACCCTGTCCTAATGGATTCTCAGTTTTGAAGCCCAGAAGAGACTGCTGTTCTGGGTGGGCAGCAGTTGGTGCTGCTTTGGTTTCAGCTTCCTTTCCACCAGGAAAGGGCTGCCAGCACTGGCTGTGGGAATGAGAACTAGAGCTGAAGGAAGGAGGCTGGGGATGTCCTCCTCTTCAGAAGGAGGTGGTTCAGTGGCCTGCTCTTCTGTTGGAAATGCTGGAGAGAGCAAACCTTCTCCTGGGATGAGCATGGCTTTGTCATTGGTCTTTGAAGTGGTGTCATAAATGGATTCCTCAAAGAGGATGTTGTCATTTAGCATAGATTTTGTGGGAATAAACTTACCAGGTAGATCATGCTCTGCTCTGTCCACTGTCTCAAGCCTGGGTTCACCCAGAGTAAGTTCAGGACTCAAAGTAGCACCCTGAAGAATTGAATTTAGAAAGACATATATTGAGATGGGACATTTCTCTGTATATGAGAAGGGCTATACTCCACAGGCTTCATTTTCACTTAAATTTTAACAAATCATTTTGGTAGTTGACTTGAATCTACTATAGAGGAAGGTTCTGATGTAGAAATATGATCTAAAAGGAAAACATGCATTGATACAGTGGTAAAATATGATTTATTGGCTTCTTGGATAACTGAGTCTGTCCAGATAGGCTTAATAAATAGCTAAAATACTTTGAATTGTGTAAATCATGCTAGAATTTGTGAATTCTTTCATTTCAAGAGAGAATAGAGCTTAGTCAGCACTTCTATTTATGAAAACCCCAGTGATAACTTATGGCATAAGTTAAATAAAGAAAAATTTAAATTGAGTACAAAATTATTACTGAATTTATTATTTTTACTTTCTAAGGCATTAATTTGTATTTATCAATCCCCATAAATAAATATATATAAGAACTTAAGATTTAAATACTAACTTATATAGTATATATGATTATGTTTATATTTATTTCTGAAAGTTAAAGTTAAATAATATATTCAGCTTTAATTATCTTTTTCAGTTCATGAAAATGTGTTTGCTTTATCAAAAATGGAGCACATCTGAGTATAATTGAAGCAAAGATCTAACTAAAGGAAACTTTGAATTTTAGGATATTTAAAATGCAAGTTGTATTATATTTTATTAATATAGATACTGAAAGTGAGTTAACCAAGTACTGCCTATAAAAACAGAAAAGAATTATAATTAGCAATGAATAGGATTTTGCTCTGTTCAGTGCTTAAGCTGATTTCTTTTTTGATGAAAGGTTTTGAGACTTTGTTCCTATTTGAAAAACAAAAGGACAACAAACTTGCTTACCTTTGTGATATCAGCAGGGGGCGTAGGCAGCTCTGATTGGGTGTCAGGACCGGAAACCGGCAGTGACCCAACAATTTCTGTAGGCAAAAAATCATAAGGTATGGGTGTATCTTTCCTTTTTCTTTTGTGGTTGGGGCAATAAATCAGTCAAGGTTGAAAAACATGTCAATAACCAATCCTTAGGGAGTAATACAACAAAAAAAGCTCATGGATCTGAATAATATATTGAAGGACAAATGCAAAGGGTGCATCTTGCATGTTTATGTGATAAGAATAATTGTTACAGTGGATTTTTAGGGTGTTCAGTCTCATTCTACAGATTTGGACCAAGCAGTCTGGCTAATTGGCTAGACCTGTGGGGATAAAAATATGACCAAGCTGATAAAAAAGAAATGGCTAAAATAAATACCAGAACCAATGACCTTTTGTGAATACCCACTTCTATCCTAAAGCCTGATTCTTAGAACACATTAGAGGACTCAAAATATACAAACCCACAGTATCAGATGGCCTCTGAGATGAATCTGAAGTTGACCTTTTCTTGCCTACATGTTCCTCTGTCCCTTCATCTTATCCCAAGATACTTTTATGAAGTTTTCCAGTGTTAAGGGTTTGCCTATCTAAACCAGAAAAACAGAACTGGCAAACAGAGAATGACCATTTCATGCTATGTCATACTAAAATGGCATTTTCAATGTCCATCTGTTTTGCCATTTGCTGAGCCTACTGAGGACTTCCAGGCTCCTGGGTCCCTCCAGGCACCCTCTGAGGATGCTGAGTAGGCCTGATTATCTTGTTGGTTTCTTTACATCCACTCTCTCATCCCCTCCCTGCTACTTTCTGCCCAAGAAGGTTGACTTATATGGACCACATCAATGGTTCTTTGCCCTCTGTCAATGGGATGGCTTAGATTATTAGGCAACCTTTTAGCTCTAGATGTAGCAAGGAAGTTTTGCTGCTTCTAGCCCAGGGAATTGCCTTAATCCTTTAGGTACAGGCAAACCTTTATAAATAGTCCTTTATCAGATTCTCTTCAGATTATTCCAATTTAAATGTGCCATCTGTTTCCTGCTGGGACCTGACCAATTTACTAGACAAGGGAATCTGTTTAGGTTGTGCCAGGGGAACTGAACTGTCCGCCCATGAGTTCTCTCGGCTTGGGATCCACTGGCTGGGCATGGTTGATCTGGACTGAACTGAAACCCTTGAATTCTCCCAGAGCTTTCCTAGGTATGAAGTATTTACCAAAGGCTCATCAAATGAGACATAGGAGAGAATAAGAAAAGACAGATACGGTACCATATGTGATGTGCCTGTCGCAGTAATGATTGACTTTATAAGGCCCAAGTTAAAATGATGTGCCTGTCGCAGTAATGATTGACATTATAAGGCCCAAGTTAAAATGACAGCTTCCATGAGACATTCACATTGCCTAGTCTCTTTGTCAAAATGAGAATCAAGTCAGAACTATGAAATCACCAACTGACCATCAGTGAACTGAATTGTCCCCACTTCCAAGGATTGTTCTTCCTCTAGTACTTTGCTGATCAGCTTTTTGAGGTCTATAGCTGTGAGATAGATTTCGGGTTGCTTGTCCTCCTCCACAGTTCCACGAGGGACTCCCTCATGTTCAATTTTGTTGGAATCAAAAGACAGGAGGTCACTGGCAGGGCTTTTTGCTTCTGTGCTCTCTCTCTTAAAGGTGGCTGTAAATCGCATCTCTGTGGAGCTTGAACTGTAGGCAGCAGAGAACAAATCCCCCACCCAAAGCGAATTTATATGTCTTGTAAAAAGAGTCTCTACATTGCTACAAAGCTTCAGGACAATTTCCACCTCTTTCCTGATGAGCTCTTAAAGAATATCACACTTTAAACATTTTAGTATTTATTGGACATTTGAAATGTGAAAAAATAATTGACATATATTTTAATTCTGAAATAGAATGTCAGCAGGGAGTTAGTTCCAGCTTGCAGAAGGATTATTAACTGAATCAAGTGACCATAGATTCTTACTTTAGGTCTTTTCGAGAAAGTGTAATTGTCAAGAGTTGCTGGTATTGACCAATGTTTTTCTCGGTCTTTTAAGTCATGCAGTACCAATCAGGAAGAAGGATGAATTGTCCTTTCTTCTACAAATAGCCTCCTCTAATGTAGGATATAGCAGTGGGACAATGGTATATACATGTTGTAACCAAGTCAAAGCTTTAGTTCTTAAGGCTATTTCTCTTCTACTTTTGTTCCAAGAAGTATTTTTTTAATTAAAAAATAAAACTCTAAATGAAACATAACATTCTTTCTCGTTAAGCTGCTTTAAAAATAACATCTTAGAAGGAAGGTGTGAGAAAAGAGAGAGGAGAGTAGTACACAATTAACTGTATTTATTATCATATTTATTAATTTAATGCCTTTTTAGCATGTAAAAATGAAACAGGATTCTCTATACCTCTGTCCTTGAGAATCAGGTTTTACCTTTTAGTTCATGTCATAAATCAACACAAAGGGATACTGAAGTGTTTTAAAGGCCATAGGAACTGATAATGTATGTTTTTGGCAGTTCTTCAGACCATACAATCAGTCAGAGCCTACAGCTTTCTAATTTCAGTAGCCAATTATGGAGCCAAAGCTGGATTCTTATTACTGAGCTCTCCAAGGTATATTGGGTCCTTTTTCCAATTCACAATGACCTTGGAACCAAGGAGCAAATTAGTTTCTCTGCTTTACTCCAGACTTAGGTTGGTTGCATGTGTGTGTGTGCATTCAAACACACAACTTTCCATGACAAATGACATTTAAGAAATAGTTAAAGCATGCTTGCATGACAGACATGTGCTCTTATGCTTTCCTAATGAGACATTGAGTTTTATAGAATCCTCTTTAGCTGACTAAGTCAATGTTTACCTGCATATCAAATAGTGACTTTGACTAGAGAGTTTTTTTTAAACCACTGGGTAAATGATCAATGACTTCCATTTAAATAAGAAACCATCAAAAAGTCATTGGCTTATCTCAGATACTATATATAAAAATTATTTGTACAAAACTAGCATTTAAATTTGTGGGGAAAAGTATACCATATTTCAAAACATAAAAAATAAGTCCAAATTACCCATCTTTTTCTTTCTTTGGTCTTCATTTCAGCATGCACAATGGGAGCATGAAAGGGAGAAATAATTTGTATGACATTTATTGGGACATTCAATGAATTATTTCATATACAAAAAAGACACAATCCCTTCCATTGTTTCTCATGTTTGCCCAGAGCTTTGAAGGGAACATATAAACTGCCATCAGAATTTAAATGGAAATTTTGAAAGCCATATGAATGTCAGAAATTAAACATCATTATATAATGGTTTTTTTTTTGTGACAGAGTCTCACTCTGTTGCCCGGGCTAGAGTGCTGTGGCATCAGCCTAGCTCACAGCAACCTCAAACTCCTGGACTCAAGCGATCCTCCTGCTTCAGCCTCCCAAGTAGCTGGGACTAGAGGCATGTGCCACCATGCCCGGCTAATTTTTTCTCTATATATTTTTAGTTGGCCAATTAATTTCTTTCTATTTTTAGTAGAGACGGGGTCTCGCTCTTGCTCGGGCTGGTCTCGAACTCCTGACCTTGAGAAATCTTTCCGCCTCGGCCTCCCAGAGTGCTAGGATTACAGGCGTGAGCCACCGCACCTGGCCTATATAATGGTTTTGATTAGGATTTCAGCCTTAGTTTAAAGATTACATGCACTTTTGGTCTTCTTTGCAAACTTCTTGATTTCCTCATATTCCTCCTGAAGAGGCTGCAAATATATCCTAGACATCTTACATTTTGGATGGTGCTGGTGCCAGGAATTTTTTAAAAAGTATTTTGTAAATGGATTTCTCACTGCTGAATGACATTAAATGATTAGTTTAGGTAATTTTCTGAGGAGGAACTCTGGACCTGGTGTTTTGTTGGCTGATTATTTTTGAATCACTGTAATCAGTAAGCTTTGAAGGATTGGTCCAATTCACCATGGGACAGCTTGCAAGAAAAACAACCACCTGTTTACTGAGTGGGGTTGTGCACCAGGCAGTTTATATGCATTCTCATTTAAACTTTTCAACAACATAATCCTCACTTCACAGATAATGGAACAGGCACAGAGAGGGAAAGGGACAGTTGCAAAGTGTCATAGCCAGGATTAAAACCCTGTCCTGCCTAACCTGAAGCCTGGGCTCATTTTGCCATGCCACCACCTGCTAGTGCCTGAAAAAAGGCCATTTGGTCACCAAACTGATGAATACGTTTTGCACTCCTTTGGGCATATATATGGGTTTAGTTTAGAAACTATATCCAGGTTTTTTCCCTTTACATTTCAAATGAAAGCTGCTGCCAAAGACACTCTACACATGTGGGATTAGTGTCATTGCTTTTTCTGACTGGGCTGGGAATTTATCCAACTTTCATCACCTGATGTAACATGACTAAAGTGTCCATGCTACAGGAATGCTACAACTTTCCTTCTGTGGAGGCAAGAAAGAATCTATGACTAACTAGTACTGCTCTGTGCGGAGAGACTTCCTAGTTAGATAGTCAGATTCCTTCTTTCAGTCATGTCATATCTACTGGTCTGTTTTCTCTCTTAAAAATTATTATTTCAATAGATTTAGGGGGTATAAGTGTTTTTTGTTACATGAATGAATTGTACAGTGGTGAAGTCAGGACTTTTAGTGTACCTGTCACCAGAATAATGTACATTGTACTCAACAGGTAATTTTTGATCCCTCGCCCTCCTCCTACCCTCCTCTCTTCTTTGTTTTCAATGTCCATTATACCATGTTATGTCCATGTATACCTATTGTTTAGCTCTCACTTGTTAAGTGAGAATATGTGGTATTTGTTGTTCCATTCCTAAGATAGTTTATTTAGGATAATGGTCTCCAGCTCCACCTAAGTTGCTGCAAAAGACACTATTTCATTCTTTTTTATAGCTGAGTAGTACTCCATAGAATATATATACCACATTGTCTTTATCCACTCATTAACCGATGGGCACTTAGGTTAGGGCAATTGTGTCTTGTGCTGTGATAAACATTCAGGTGCAGGTGTCTTTCTGATATAGTGACTTCTTTTCCTTTGGGTAGATATCCAGTACTGGGATTGCTGGATCGAATGGTAGGTCTACTTTTAGTTCTTTGAGGAATCTCCATACTGTTTTCCATAGGAGTTGTGCAGATTTACATTCCCATTAACAGTGTATAAGCATTCTCTTTCACTGCATCCATGCCAATATCTATTGCTTTTTTACTTTTTAATAATGGCCATTCTGGTAAGGGTAAGGTGCTATCTCATTGTGGTTTTAATTTGTATTTCCCTGATGATTAGTGATGTTAATCAGTTTTTCATTTGTGGGCTGTTTGTTTCTCTTCCTTTTTCTTATTTCAGAATATTACGGGGGTACAAACACTTTGGTTACATATATTGCCTCTGCGCCGCCCAAGTCAGAGTTACGAGTGTGCACATCCCCCAGAAAGTGCACACTGCACCCATCAGTTATGAATGTTTCTCTTCTTTAAAAAAAATTTGTTCATGTCCTCTGCCCATTTTATGATGAGGTTATTATTTTTTTTCTTGCCAATTTGTTTGAATTCTTCATAGATTCTGGATACTAGTCCTTTGTTGGATGTATAGTTTGAAAATATTTTCTCCTATTCTGTATGTTGTCTGTTTGCTGTTGTTTCTTTACTGTGCAGAAATGTTTTCGTTTAATTAAGTACCATTTATTTATTTTTGTTGTTGCTATATTTGCTTTTGGGGTTTTAGTCATAAATTCTTTGCTTAGGCAAATGTCCAGAGAGTTTTTACTATGTTTTCTTCTAGAATTTTTATGTTGTCAGGTCTTACATTTAAGTCTTTAATTTATCTAGAGTTAATTTTTGTATATATTAAGAGATAAGGATCCAGTTTCATTCTTCTGCATGTGGCTATCCAATTTTCTCAGCACCATTTATTGAATAGGGTGTCCTTTCCCCAGTATATGTTTTTGTCTGCTTTGTTTAAGATCAGCTGGTTATAGCCATATGGGGTTTTTTTTCATAAAAAGTTTTATTTTTTTTTCTTTCCTTTTTTAATTTTTTCCAGCATATTATGTGGGTACAAATGTTAAGGTTACATATATTTCCCTTGCCCCCCTCCCCCCTAGCCATATGGTTTTATTCCTGGATTCTCTATTCTGTTCCATTGATCTATGTGTCCACTTTTATACCAGTTCCATGCTGTTTTGGTTACTATGGTCTTGTAGTATAATTTAAAGTCAGGTAATGTGATGCCGCCAGATTTGTTCTTTTTTTTTTAGGATTGCTTTGATTATTTGTGCTCTTTTTTGGTTCCATATGAAATTTAGGATTGTTTTTTCTAGTTCTGTGAAAAATGATGCTGGTAGTTTGATGGAAATTGCATTAAATCTGTAAATCACTTTGGGCAATATGAACATTTTAACAATATTGACTCTTCCAATCCATGAGGATGTTTTTCCATTTGTTGTGTCATCTGTGATTTCTTTCATCAGTGCTTTGTAGTTTTCCTTATGGAGATCTTTTACCTCTATGATTAAGTACATTCCCAGGTATTTTATTTTCTTCACAGGTATTGAAAATGGTATTGAGTTCTTGATTTGATGCTCAGCTTGACTGTTATTAATGTATAGAAATGCTACTGATTTGTGTACATTAATTTTGTGACCGAAGATTTTATTAAATTTATTCATCAATTCTAGGAGTCTTTTGGAGGGGTCTTTAGGATTTTCTAGCTATAGATCATACCATCAGCAAACAGGGATAGTTTGACCTCTTCTTTTATGATTTGTGTGTCCTTTATTTCTTTGTCTTGCCTGATTGCTCTGGCTAGGAATTCTAGTACTATGTTGAATAGAAGTGGTGACAGTAGGAATCCTTGTCTTAGTCCAGTTCTTAGGGGGAATGCTTTAAAATTTTCCCAATTCACTATGATGTTGGCTGTGGGTTTGTCATATATGCCTAGTTTGTTGTGTTCCTTCAATGCCTAGTTTGTTGAGGGTTTTTATCATAAGGGTGCTGGATTTTATCAAATGTGTTTTCTGCATCTACTGAGATGATCATATTGTTTTTGTTTTCAATTCTGTTTATGTGGTGAATCATTTATTGATCTGCATATGTTGAACCATCCTTGCATCCCTGGGATGAAACCCACTTGATTATGGTGAATTACCTCTTTGATGTGCCATTGGATTTGATTTGCTAGTATTTTGTTGAGAACTTTTGCATCTATGTTCATGAGGGATATTGGTCTATAGTTTTCTTTTTTTGTTGTGTCCTTTCTTGGTTTTGATATCAAGGTAATACTGGCTTTGTAGAATGAGTTAGAGAGGATTCCTTTCTTCTGGATGTTATGGAACAGTTTCAGTAGGATAAGTTCTAGTCCTTCTTGGTACATCTGTAGAATTCAGCTATGAATCTATCTGGTCTTAGGCATTTTTTTTATTGGGATATTTTTTATTACTTTTTCAATCTCACTACTCATTATTGACCTGTTCAGGATTTCTATTTCTTCGTGATTCAAGTTTGGGAGATTGTTTATTCCCAAAAATGTACCCATTTCCTCTAGATTTTCTAGTTTGTGTGCATACAGGTTTTCAAAGTAGTCTCAGATGATATTTTGTAATTCTGTGGTATCAGTTGTAATGTCTCCTTTTTCATTTCTGATTGAACTTATTTGAATCCTTTCTCTTCTATTCTTCATTAATCTAGCTAGTGGTCTAATGATTTTGCTTATTTTTTCAAAGAACCAACGTTTTGCTTCATTTGTCCTTTGTATTTATTTTTTCAATTTTGTCTAGTTCTGCTCTGATCTCTGCTATTTCTTTTCTTCTGATAGCTTTGGATTTGGTTTGTTCTTTTTGTAGTTCCTTGATGTGTGACATTAGATTGTTAATCTGTGATCTTTCTGTGTTTTAGATGTAGGCATTTAAGGCTATGAACTTCCCTCTTAGAACTACTTTTTCTGTATCCTAGAGATTTTGGTAGCTTGCATCACTTTTGTCATTATATTTGAAAAATTTTTTGATTTCTATCTTGATTTCATCATTGACCCAAGGATCATTGAGCAGCAGGTTGTTTAGTTTCCATGTATTTGTGTAGTTTTAATAGTTCTTTTTGGAATTGATGTCTAGTTTTATTCCACTGTGGTCTGAGAAGGTATGTGGCATGATTTCAATTTTTAAGAATTTGTTTTGTGGCCTAACATATGATCTATCTTGGAAAATGTTCCATGTACTGATGAGAAGAATGTATATTCTGCAGTTTTTGGGTAGTGTGTTCTGTAAATGTCTGTTTATTGATCCATTTTCTTTCACTATGCATCAATTTGCATTTTCTAGAATTTATCATAAATAAAATCATACTTTTGTTCAGCTTCTTTCACTCAACATAGATACTTCGAGATGAACTCATGCTGTTGTGTATTCCAATATTCCAATATTTCCTTTGTTGAGAAGTATTCTATAGTAACAACATGCTGTAATTTGTTTGTGTGTTGCACTGTTGATGGACATTTGGGTTGTTTCCAGTTCTTGGCTATTAGAAATAAAGCTGCTATGAAAATTTGTGCACAAGTCATTGAAGGAGTATACTTTCCAGCTAAATTGAATGATTGTTAATAGTTTTATACTTTTGCTATAAAAGATAAAGTAACATTTAAAGTGGATCTTTCACTATTCATCTTCATAATTTTGTTAAGAATAGATATCCTAACTCCTTCTCAGTTATGTTGTGAGAATCAAATGAGGTCACTGATATAAAAGTACTTGTTAAATTATAAATCAGCCTTTATGGAAATGAACTGGAGGAAAGACAGTACCAGGAGATTGATAGGGTTTTAGGTCTTCTATGGGTATCTGGCCCACAATAAAGCAATTCCTTTCATAATAAGTTTACTTTATAATATTCTGAGCATTGTTATTAATGATTAAAAGTTTGCATATCATTTATTGTATTTGGGGGTCAAGATATTTTCTGGTGGACTAAGTCTTCATGTCATAATGAAAATCATTTGGAAAATGTGATCAAACTTGCTTGATAAGCATCTTTGGCAGATATATTAATAATAATAAATCCTAATGGAGATAAACACTTGGGAAAGGATCAGCTTCAAGACATATATCTTTAAAATTTTAACCTTGCAAAATTTCATCACCTAACATTCTGTTTTTCTTCTGAAATAGATTTTTTAAATTAGATTTTAATTTATTGAAGAAAGGGGATAATAAGCATTTGAATATTCACCAAGAGAATGGTGCCTATTATTTCCTTCAGCTTTAAATTAGAAATTTGTTCTTCAGCTGCAGTGGTTTATTCAGAAGGCCTTGCCACCTATGCAAAATATTTTCCTATCAACATTTATTTTTCTTTAATCCATCTGATTTCACATGGAATACTTCAGAGCAACATCTTGAAATAAAGAAAAATGAGTCTGCTTTGGTAAGTATTAAGGGTTTCATCTCTTATAATGTTCACTTTTCAGTATTTCCTTTCTCTGGAGTTACACAACTCAGAGCTTTGGAAGAAATAAATAGGGAGAGCTCCCCAAAAGCTATTCTTTCTGAATCTGTGGAGCCCTTGTTCTGTGTGCCTTCTTGCCTTAAGACAACAGACAGTGAAATAGCCAGGAGGACTTCTGGTGAGACCTACTCTCCCTGATTTACAAACCCCTATCACAGTGTGGAATCTCATTCAGCTCATACCAAGGCTGATATTTACCCTGTGGCATGTTTAAAAAAATACCGTAGTATGACCCCATCTGCAGACAAATGTAAAAATTTTTGCTCAAAATCATGAACTCATATTAGCATTGGGACACTACTGTATATAGGCCTGTTTGGGCCAAAGCCACAGGAACATGATCAAGCTCTGCTTTAGTGTGGCACTATTTTATGGTTTTATTTCTTTTATTTAAAGTTTTAATTTAATAATCTTTGAGTGGCAATGCATTACTATGGTTCAGATGTCAATACAAAAGGTATATTTTGGGGAGTCTTGCTTCCATTCTTGCTTCTGTACACCTCATTTTTTCAGCTCCTCTACCCCTATGGGGACCATTTTTTATTAGGTTCACCTGTCTCGCTTTGGGCAGAATGATTTGTTTAAATAGGGATGATATTTAACATTTGATAGGAAACCAGGCAATCAGACACCAAGGCAATTAATTGCTACTTTTTTTGATCTGTCTCTACTGAGGTATTTTTCTAAGAGACTCATTAATAACAACATTGCCAAGGACAACAGATGAGCTCTCTGTTGAGAGCAGTATTTCTGACTCCTATAAGGAGGAGGGAATATAGCTTCTGTGCTACCCCTTAAAAATCACCTAGAGTTATGTTCTAATTAGACAATTCCTTTATCTGGAATGTATTTAGTTTCCAGGTTTTGGCAGAGCCACACAACTGGGGAAAAGGGACCTTATAATCCTTATGACATTGCTTTTAAGAAGAGGATAGGGAGAAAGTAATTTAAAAATTGGGAACAGTTTGATTCTCTTACCTAAATCCTAACACATGGATCTTTTTGAATCCTGGAAGTTTCTTGAATATCTTTTGCATCTGCAGAGAGAAAGAAATTTATGAAACACTCTTTGGTTCTACTGGGTCAGATCTTACCCAGCTAAAAAAGTCTAAACAATTTTGATGAGTTAAGGGAAAAACTGAAAATTGAAACAATGAATGAGGTCAAAATCTTTGTTTTCAGTTATTTCTGAAACCCACAGGAAAGTATTTTGCTATTTATTTAAAAGCTGTAATTGAGGCTGGGCGCGGTAATCCTAGCACTCTGGGAGGCCAAGGCGGGTGGATTGCTCAAGGTCAGGAGTTTGAGACCAGCCTGAGCAAGAGCGAGACTCCGTCTCTACTATAAATGGAAAGAAATTAATTGGCCAACTAAAAATATATAGAAAAAATTAGCCGGGCATGGTGGCGCATGCCTGTAGTCCCAGCTACTCGGGAGGCTGAGGCAGAAGGATCGCTTGAACCCAGGAGTTTGAGGTTGCTGTGAGCTAGGCTGACAACATGGCACTCTAGCCCGGGCAACAGAGTGAAACTCTGTCTCAAAAAAAAAAATAAATAAATAAATAAAAGCTGTAATTGTGTAGTTCTGACCTGCTTTGATGGTTACATAAAATATGAAATAACTTTAAGGTGGCATTTGGAGGAACATTTTTTAGCTATAGGATTTTCACTTATATACACAGAAAATAATATTTTCTGACCATAACTAACTATAGGTGACTATAATATTTTAACCACAATATTTTATGAATTAATTATATGATTCAGAAAATATAATGTTAAAGGAATTATTAAATTCAAAATGGCTGCTGCACCTAAATAAAATGGTAATCTAATGATTAGAATTGTTCTTAGATTCATGTGGGCTTCACAATAAATCTTAATTAATTTGACCTTGCTACTGAGGCCTGTTTTCAGAATGCTTTACAATTGCTGCACCCAAAAACTTCCCAGCCCACCACAGCCTGGCTTCTGCCCCTGGTTCTCTCCAAGCCACTGTCTCTCTAAATCCAGCAGCGTCTTCCTTTCCTCCTCCACAGTGTCCCCGCTCTTTGCTGGTTCTTCTTTCACCTCTCTGACCACTCTCTCAGTCTTCTTTGCTCTACCTGATCCCTGTCTCCACTCTATACTTTAAACATTAGGAGTCTACTGGCTCCCATCCTCAGCTTCCTCACCTCACCCACTCCTATTTATTCCCCGAGCTTGACTGTGGGCACTGTGCAAGGCCCTGGGGACACTGTCACATAGACCTGTACTGCCCCATCCAGCTTTCCTTTTGGAAGGCTGGGAGGAGGCAAGAGAGACTAAGAGGAAAGGATGGTGGTTTGGTGGTGAAGCTTGGGGAGGAAGAGCAGGGTGAAGGGTGAGGCTGAACAGATGAGCAGAACCTGCCCCTGTCCTCTCTTCCTTGTCCCCTCTGCCCTCTCCCTCTTGCTGGGGGAATCTCATTTTCTTCTATGCCTCAATAATCACCTGACAGCTTTCAGCTCTTCACAGGAATATCTCAACATTTGCCACTAATTAAATCTGCCCCAACCAGAGTCATTCTTTTCCTCTCAAATCTTTTTCCCCTAGCCTCTCTACCTCAATCAGGGTGATGAGCACTCATCATCTTCCATCCCCTAAAGCCCAGCATCCCTAGATACCTTCTCTTTATGCCTCTCACATGCAGCCACCAATTTCCATTGGTTTGAATCCCACAACGTCTTTGTTTCCATCATGTCCTTCTTATTCTCAGGCTGGCACACCCTCCCGGTCTCTCTTCCTGCACAGCTGAAATGAATTTATGTGTGTGTGATGCAGGAGGGAAGAAGAAATGGTTTTCTGGGTGTGTTGGGAGTGGGGAAGGGAGAAGGTATCTCCCTGACTATAATTTTTTTCTAAGTTAATCATTTTATACCTGTTGCTCTTTGCTAACAATCCCTTGCTGGACTGCACTGCCTACTGAATAAGGTCCAGTTCTTTAGAGTGGCATTTAAGACCTGCCAAAATCTGCAGTCACCCTCCCCCACCCCCTGCAGGTACCTTACCATTGCATTTACACTTCCTTGTCATCATTCTCCCCTTGGCTAATATCATGTCCTCTATTGACACTAAACTGTCCCTTGTCCCTCCCCACATTCAACACGCACTTCTCTTTCTCCAGGCTACCATGAATTATTTTCCTTCGGTCTAAGATGCAATTGCTCATTGACTGCTTTTCCCCACGACCATTTTCAAAGCCAGCTCAAACATCTCTATTGAAAAACATTTGTAGGGACCCAAAGTCAGTTATTTCAATTATTTCTTCTCTCTACTATTCTATAAATTATTATGCCCCATAAATGTCTGTGAGGTACATGTCAGTTTTCCTCACTGAGATTATGCTCCTTGGCCTCAGGGGCCAGGTCTTGTTTATTCATCTTTATCTCCCTCCCACTTCCCCAGTATCTAGCAGATTGTCATTCACATGGTAGGGACTCAGAAAACTTTGTTTGATTGAGTTGAGTGCATCTCTTTATTCTCTAAACGCATCAACATGCTGCTGTGTTGTCACTGTATCTAAAGTTACGGCCAGTTCTGCGTTACCATGCCAAGGACTAGAGCAGAGATGCACACATAACCCCCAAATCACTTATATTGGGCTTTAGAGTGAACTTTTTTCTCCAGCTGACTGATTTACCTTCTAATTATATTTTCTTCTGACAATACTAAAACTAGTTTTTGTTCCTTATAGGAACTTCAGTGATGAAGGCAGTTCAGCTTTTCGGTGAAGAGGAGACACTTGCGTAGGCCTGGGTTTAAATATCAGCTTTGCTACTTTCTACTTGTAAGACTCTGAGTTTATTGTTTAATCTCTCTGAATCTTCGTCTGCTTAGCCAAAATGTAATAAAAATACATACATTATAAGATTGCTGTAAGGGATAACTGACAAGTAACAAGTACCTGGCATACACGTGGGCAGGGAAGTGGTGATATCGTGTATTTACTTGCTTATTCTCTACCTCTCCTACTGGATTACTAGCTACTGAGGGCCCGGTTTTTTCTTATTTCCCCAGTGACCACACAGCATAGAGCCTGGCAAGGGCAGATGAAACTTTCAGATGGTTGTTTCTGAAAGACTCAGTGGAGGGAAGGACAAAATGAAGGCCTTATAGAGGAACCTAGGTAGGAAGTTTCCGTGCCTCCAACCACACCCTGTCATGGGCTCAATAGAGAAGAACTAGGAGGTTGGGTTCTGCAGAGCTGGTCTTTATTCTGCGGGCAGGAAGCAAAGGCTGTGTACATGCTTCAGGTCTGCCCTGGCCTCCTGGGACAGACAGCTTTGGGGCCACAGGGAATTTGTCATGTCATTCCAGTGACAGCACCAGGAGCTGAATGCTTAAATATGAGCTGCAAATTCTGCAGCAGGAGATTCAGACGGTGAATCATCCCTCTCTCTTGCCCGGGATTCTAAAGGCACTGTTATATGTATGAAAGCAGTCAATCAAGCACAGAATTGCCTCTGGGGAGCTCCACAGCTTCAGCATCCACAACAGGGAGCACTGCTGGGGAGAGCCGCTCTCCTCTCCAGGAGTGCTCCATGCACTGGCTCAGGCGGAGGGGAGTTATTGCTTGTGTCCATGCCCGCTTTGGGAACCTGTCTGCGATTGATTAAGAATCAGCTTGGCTTAGGAGTGTGTAGAAGGCATCTAGGGAGGAGATGACAAAAGCCTCAGTTAATTTTGCTAAATAATCTTCTGGGGACCTTCCAATCATGGAGCACTAACCACTAAATTGCTAATTAAGTGCCCAGTTAACCTTATTAATAATGCTAAATGCACAGGGGCCTCCCCAATTCTGCTGTAGTGTAAGTTAACAGGGCTATAAAAAGGCAGCCGGTGTTGAGTTCTCATGAATGTTTGCACAGGAGAAAGCATTCAGACAACAAGTAAAGTGATTCCTTTTGACATTTGTATTAAATTGCTCATTAGGTTTATTGTGGAAATTAAATTACCACTAAGCACTGCCCATTAATTCCTGATTAGTCCCAAATGGTTGTGCTGATGCAGGCCTGGGGCTGTGGTGGGGCTGACTGGTTATCAGAGGGCAGGCTGTGGGGTAGTCGGGGCCCTGCTCAGGAGCCTGGGAAGGGACTAGATGCTGTAAGCAGAGGGGCTCCATCTGGGAGAAATCAGTGACTGTGCAAATGGACCCAGCAGGAATGATACAATGGGTCTCTGGAACAAGACTGGGCAAGACATACTCTTCTTTGGCTAATAATTTTTTCAAAGTCCAGAAGGGGCATGCCCACTTAATGATGACACGATAGTTCTTTCCTCATAAATATATATTTGGGAAAAATAGGAAACATAGCATGGTGGTTAAGAGCAAGAGTTCTGGTGCCAGGCTGCCTGGGTTGAAATCTTGGCTCTGCCAGAAATCTTGGCTCTGCCAGATAATAGGTGTGTCATCTGGGCATATTATTCTTCTTGTGCCTCAGTTTCCTCTTTTAAAAAGGGGGAATACTATTACTTACAGGATTGCATGAAAAATTAAATTAATTTATATTTATACACACACACACATATATATATATATGAAGCATTAAGAACAGTACTACCGTGTTTCCCCGAAAATAAGACAGGGTCTTCTATTTATTTTTCCTCAAGAAGACACTATAGGGCTTATTTTCAGGGGCTGTGTTATTTTTTTTAAGTATGGTATAACAACCTACATTTATTCAAATACAGTTAAGTCGTCTTCTTCTGGAACATCATCATAACTCTCCAAACCCAGGATTCTATCCTGAATTTCTTGCAACTCTATTTCCTTTAGAACCATTGGCCCCAATCTCTCATGTCAAGCAATAGAGCTCTCATGGGGCAGATGAGAAGGGCTGCTCATCTTCTTTACCGCTCCGCGACAAAATGCATGGGTTGTGCAGATATGCTGTGTAGCCACGCCCATCACTAGGTCTTATTTTTGGGGTAGGGCTTATATTGCGCAAATGCTTAGAAATCCTGCTAGGGCTTATTTTATGGGTAGGTCTTATTTTTGGGGAAACACGGTAGCTGTTATTTCTATACACAACAGTTTAGACTTGGAAAGGGACTGTGAGGTCATCTTCTGTAATTTCTAAGTGAGGAAATTAAGGCCAGGGAAAATTAGTGTGCCCCAAATTCTCAAAGCTAATTTTTGGCAGAAGTAGGACTAGAATTCAAAGTCTTTAAAAATCTCAATGTATTTGCATTATTATGTATCAGGTTGTTTTAGGTGCTTAGAAAATTGATAACACATCAGTGAAGAGTCAATTATCCAACTTTGAAGATACTTTGACTATACTAAGGATTTGCTGAAAAGAATGTTTCAAGGAAAAAACAGAAAAGTTAACAAACTATTCTTTAATTCATTCTGTCTAATAATCCACGTCTAAGTACTTCTCTGGTTCACAAATACCCCATGCTGATTCTTTCTCTTTAAAGTGTGTAGAAAGGATCCTTTACATTTTATTGACTAAATGCTGATGTGAGGAGAGGCTGGAGGTTAAGAATGTTTCACTTATTCATCTCTTCTCCACGTGAGAGGAGGTAAGTATTAAATTTGCCAAGCATGAGAAGTGGGGCCCTCTTTGTTCCCTGGCCATGCTGAGTAAGATTCACATGCACCCGGGCTGTCCATAAATGTAATTCATTCATGGTTATGTAATGGATGCTTCGATGCTTTGATTTTCAGTTGCATTTATACAAATAATTACTGAGTAGTTAACTGCATCTCAAGCTTGTATTAGCAGGTTAGGCTTCAGAGGTGAAAGCATCAGTTTCTGCTCTCAAGGGAAAGCTCATAGCCTGGTGGTGGTGAGGGTGGCAGGTGAGGGGAGAGGAAAAGAGATGGCAAAGGCCATAGACACACGAACAAGTGATCTCAAGGCAGGCTGATTAGTCTTGCGCCAACAGTGGGCACCAAGTATGAGCAAGCCCAGGAGAGAGGAACTGGACCCAGAATGGGTAGAAGGAATTTTCCATGATGAAGTACCTAAAATGAGACTTGGGGAAGGGCATTCTAGACAGAAAAGGCAGCACATGTTAAGGGTAAATGTGAGGAAAATTTATAAAGAGTTTGTATTTCTGAAAACTAGAGTGTAAGGGAAGGGAGTGATAAGGAACTAGTATAAAATGAGGCTGGAAAGGAAGGCAGGGATCTTATCACGGTATATAGATGCCACGCTCAGCATAGCAGTTGGGTTTATTTAATATCTTTCAGGGAATTGAAGAGCATTTGAATTTAATCAAGGACAGACATATGATGATGGTCCGAGATGGAAGAGACATCATGGAAAGGTTGCTCAGTTTAGTAATTGATAATATGGACAATAAAATTGCCTTCCACTTATCACCTAGAAAAAATATCATGTCTTTTAATGGCATCAAACTGCAAAAATGAAAATATTATGTAAAGAAAAAATATTATGAAATAAAATTAATATTTGAACCCAGTATGTTCTTTACTTGGTGCCTATGTGGTCATTTTATTTTATTTTAATCCTTTATTGAAGTATGATTGAGATATAAAAAGCTGTTAATATTTAATATATACATCTTTTTTTTAATATAACCTTATGTGATTTTTTAAAATAAAAATTTAGCATTAATACATTATCTAATTCTCAGTCCATATTCAAATTCTTTAACTGTCCTAATAATATTCTTTATAGGATCCAGTCCAGAATCACACGTTGCTTTTAATTTCATGAGACTTTGGTCTCATTTAATTTTGGAACAGTTTCTCAATCTTTGTCTTTCTTGACCTTGACATTCTTTTTTTTAGGAGTGGTCAGTTATTTTTTGGATAATGCTGCTTGATTTCAGCTTATCTGATATTTCCTCATGATAAGATTCAAGTTACGCATTTTTGGTGGAGTCCATGTGATGTGAAATATATACATCTTGATGAATTTGTCTATAAATATATACCCATGTAAACCATCATCATAATGGTCATTTAGACATATAGAATATCTGCACAGCAGCTTTCAGTTGAATGAGATTTAAAAACCTACTAACATTTAAAGAAAATCTAAATGCAAATGCAGTAGTCTTCCCTTATCTGCGGGAGATACGTTCTAAGACTCCCAGTGGATGCCTGAGACCTTGGATAGTACCTAACCCTATATATACTATGTTTTTCCTATACATACATACCTATGATGAAGTTTAATTTTTAAATTAGGTACAGTAATATATTAATAGCAATAACCAATAATAAAATAGAACAATTATAACAAGATATTGTAATAAAAGTTATGTGAGTGTGGTCCCTCTCTTTCAAACTATCTTATTGTACTGTGCTTACCCTTCTTGTGATAACATGAGATGATACAATACCTATGTGATGAGATGAAGTGAGTGAGTGATGTAGGCATTGTGACGTAGTGTTAGGCCACTCTTGACCTTCTGATGATATGTCAAATTATAAATTGTCTATTTCTGGAATTTCTCATTTAATATTTTGGACCATGAGTAACTGAAGCTGTGGAAAGCCAAATTGTGAATGAGGAGGGACTACTGTAAGAATGGAAAAGCTGGAATGAAAAGCTTCCCTGGAGATCCTTTTGTCCTAAGATTTTGAGACCCACTGTAGTTTCTGTTTTCTTTTTGGTGGTTAGAAATGAATGCCTGGTCATGAGAAGTTGGAACTGTTAGCCAGAAGCGTTTATGTCCTGTTGGCTCCCAGATTCTCAGTCGTGACTAACTGTGGTTGTGCGGGCGGGGTCCACTCACCTGAAGTTGGGACTTCACTGCTAGCTCCTGGTAATATGGGGACTGGGAGTCGGCAAGCTCTGCCTTGAACCTCTGGTTCACCAGAGAGACGCTCAGCTCCACTTTCTGATCCGGGGCGCCCTCAGACACAGTGAATTCTGTTTCTCTTTCCTGAGTCAAATAAAAAAGGACTTCCATTTATACAAACCACAAACAAATGGCTATATTCTATAACACATATTGATATTGTTTCAAGAAGTGAATTATGAAGGCTCAAATGCTTTTTGAATAAAAGTTCTATTAACTAGAAGTGGCCTCTGAATTTCAGTGAGAGACAAAGTATCAAAGCTCCAATGAACTATTTAGAATCCTTAAGAACACTGTCATTTTATGACTGTGTAATCTTCGTGAAGGCATTTACTTACATTTCCATACATACATTCCCTACACACTCACATACACACACACACATATTTATTATATATATTGCTGGTGCATCACTAGGATTGTTCCACATCATTGTGTTTCCTTATAAATACCCTTTGGTGACGATTGGATTAGACAAAATAACCTACAGATGCTAAGATATTATTTAATATATTCTTTTTTAGAGAAGAGTCTAGACTAGTTTAATGAGAACATTTGTACTTAAACTTAACATTGAAACTAGTTAGAAAGTACTATCAAGCCAAGAGAGGGTTTGAAATTTCTCTCAAAAGGAATGGCACATTTGGGCCACCTTTGGATGCATGTGGCTAAGAATAGAAGCACTGTTAGGATGCTCTGGATTTGGCCTCTAACACAAAGGACCAGGGCTCATCCTTCTTGCTCCTTGGCCTGGGACCAGCAGAGGCCTCTCCCTCCTCTGAATTCACATGGGCTGCCAGGGCCCGGAGCAAGCCTGGAGCTGGGTTTCAAACTTGGGTTTGACAAATTTTCAGCATTGGGTACCCATATGATACTGAGATCTGCATAGCTTTCACCCAAAAGAAAGAAATATGTCTGTGGAAAATTGAATGTCTCTGGTTACATACATAGTCTCTTATAGTGAAATTAGAGTTAAGGAAGCTTAAAGAAGAGAACAACCAAATGGAAGCTGCCACGAAGGACAGAGCTCAACTGAATGGTAGAAGATGTATTTTCTCCTCCTTCCTTCCTTCCTTCCTTCCTTCCTTCCTTCCTTCCTTCCTTCCTTCCTTCCTTCCTTCCTTTCTCTTTCTTTCTTTCTTTCTTTCTTTCTTTCTTTCTTTCTTTCTTTCTTTCTTTCTTTCTTTCTTTCTTTCTTTCCAGTGAAAGCAAATTAATTGTTTTAGTACTTTTTTCATTCCATATCATCAGGAGGTTGATTTCAACTTTTCTTTTACCTACAACAGACCAGTTGGTACTCAAAACTGTATCACCAGACTCCATAAATGATTTGTTAATGGCATGTTTAGATCTGTTGAAATAATTTGTTTAAAGCTGCATCTCCCTCCAACTTCTCATTCTTTTCTTCTTCTTTGATCTCGCCAACCAATTTATCCCAATTTCTTGTTTAATGAGATGATGATGGGAAGAGATTCTTTACACCTGCTATGAACTGTTTTGTCTTAGACGCATCTCCTTGCCCTTCTACTGTTGACCATCTCACAGCCTCTGGCTTTTTCATTTTAATTTCAATCTTTGTTGAAAGTACTTAAAATGTGCTCTGTTCTGGTATTACAGGATAAAGAAGTCTCAGTTTCATACTGTAATCCTCTCCAGATGGAAGTTTCACCAAAGCAGACAGCTCTTTTTCTGAAAATTCCACATTTACATCATTCTTCTGAACATTCTTGATCATAAGTGTCATGATGACTTGAGATTCTGTTTGATGCCAGTCATACTTGATTTTTGACTGATAAGTCTGCTGAGATATAGACACCTCAGATTCTGATCCATTCTGAGCTTCTTGACACCTTTTAATCCGGACACTGAAATCAGCATCTGCACTATCTAATTTTTGTCCTTCTATAAAAGTTTCTAGAGCAGTAGCAGTTTTTTTAATGGTATTCATATATCCCTTTTCTCAGCACAGCAGTAGAATTATTTGGATTGAGTTCGAGAGACTTCTTTGCATTAGCAACAGCATCACTGTAATTCCCACGAAGAATATGACAATAAGCTCTTTGACAATAGTATTGTGCATCATGAGGTTTCTATTCCAAAGACTTAGTCAGCTTCTCTAACGCTGTCTGGGGGTCCTCCACAATCCGAGCATCTGAGAAGCTCTGGAAAAACCTCTGGGCTGTTGCAGTCGCCATTTCTAATAGTCACAATTACTGCCACTGGACCTGCTACTGCCACGAGTATCAACTCCGCCATCACCCAAGGGGGAAACTTCTGCCTCCTCCTCGTTTTTGTCACAAACTCACCTCTTTCATGAGTGTGGACAATAGCACAGCCTCCAACTTTGTAGGACACAAGGAGGCTGTGGATTCACTTAACAGACTTCTGATGTTTGTTTAAAAGAGCTTCATTTGTTCAAAATATTCACACTGAGTTTCCGTATGAGTGTAGCACAGTGCTAGGGTCAATAGGCCATTAAAAGAAAAGTATGGCATATGGTATCATTCTCTAGAAGCTTACCAGTTCATTAGGCAGATTTGAAGTTTATGTAAGACATTTCAATAAATTCTTTAAATGTGGTAATGAGAAGTGTCTTAACTTATCCTCAGCCACTGGATTAATTTTTCATGCCTCTCACCCAGCACCTTCAGAGACTCGCTTATTACCTACGGGTTAAAACTCAAACTCTTTTTCCTGATGTTCAAGGGTCTGCATAGTCTTATTCCAATTTGTTCGAACAATTTTAGTCTCAATTTCTCCTCTGCTCTTACTGCCAGACTGCTCTGTTCATGGTTGCTCAGACACCATATTGCTTATGCTAGTCTCCTACTATAGTTCCTGCTCATAGACCCCAGCCCCTACCTCCAGCAACACATACACACACACACACACACACACGTTTTTCTCTTCTTACCATCTGGGATAGAAGAAATCTTTGCCTCCACTGAACTCGTTCCTGTAGCATTGATTAACATCTGAACTGCTCATTTGGTGCCTATCATATACTCCCCTAGAGTCTTCTTTTTATCTGCAAACCTTGCCACCCCACACATAATCCCCTTGATCCAGCATGATTCTTACTCTTCAATGAACCTCAAAGCAAAAAACATGGGGCCATTTATGCTCCAAACTCTCAGTGAATATACATGACTATGGGTGGCATCCCCTGCAACCTGTCCTGGCTTATCATTTCGTCCCAGTCTATACACCTGCCATCTTCAGTCATAGCTCTTAGACTATTTTATGGTATGTAATCACGTTATAAATTCCTTGGAAACAGGGACTGTGTCTTGTTCATTTTAGGACCTTTGGTGCATAGCCTAATGCCTGGCACATCAGCAGATTTTGTAATGTTTGCTGAATGAAAGAATCAGTGATCGATGCAGGTGGTAAAAAGGATATTAGGAGGAGGATGCAATGAATGTGAAATGAAATATTAGATGGGACATGGAGGATGTGAGAAAAGAGAGAAGACAGACTAGTTGCCTTAGAAATTTTATAGGGAATATATATTAAATTATGGTCAAAAATTGTTTTTTCTAACAGCAATTTTCACTGTGGATGGAGCAGCATTTTCAGAAAAATACAATATTTTCATTTTTTGTTCATGCCAATAGTTCAACTAAACCTTCAGCCATCTGACCTAAAAGGCAGATAGAATTACCAGCAGGGTCTAATCCCTGATTTCTCATGCAGAGCTGGTGATACTACACTTTGTGCCCTTGCCCAGCAGCTTTCAACAAGTGGTGCCTGAGCAACCATGAACAGAGCAGTCTGTGCCTTGGAGAGAGGTTGAAAGAAAGGGAAAAGGACCAGGGGAGCCATTTCACAGATGCTGGGGATAAAGATGAGAAGAGCCAGGTTCTTGTCTGCCACTCCTTACACTACTTCCCCCTTTGGGGTCTTTAGCACTCACGACTAATGAGAACAGTGGTTCCCTGCTTTGGCACTGAGTATCGGGGCTCAAGACTGGTTTGGGAGGTTAAAATTCCTTACCTTTTTTGATAACCAACATTAAATTCTGTAAAAATTCTCTCATCCTGCACACCTTTCACTCAAGAGTGGTGACACGTGCTCCTCTTGGCTTTAGAACATGATTTATTTTTCCCCAGTTTAACACACAGGATTTTGATCATTTGATATCTGACCTATTCATCTTGTATATGACTGAGAACAAAACCTTCACTCTTGCTGTCAAACGTGAATGGGATTACACTTCAGTGGGGAAAGACTTCAGTGACTGATTGATTGACTGATTCATTCTAACACTTGGTAAGCATCAACTATTTATAATATTCTGTTAAGTACTGGGGGGAAAGGGCCCCTGCCCTCCAGAGCTTATAATTAAGTTGTTTCTTGTAATTCCTCCCACCTTATCCTAGACCTCAATTTATTTCATTTTTTTTCCCTCTCAGTTGCTGGGAAGAACTGAGAATAATGAATAGAACAAAGTCACTGACTGTTAATTAGAGGGATAAAAAATGCAGCACTAATATTACTGAATGGCCAGGTCATCCATTGTCTTTTTCTGTTTTGCTAAAAGAACAAAAACAGGCATGTGAAGAGCTAGATCGACTCTTGAACTTCTTACTGTTGTGGGCATCTTGGTGTCGTGGAGGGTATCATTGAGAATTTCGTGGAGGAATGTGTCATCAGGAGTGGGAAGGAAGGGCTGGAGTGAGACATCAGCAGCATCTGTGGAAATTAAAAAAAATTACAGACACAAAAATGAGACTGGAGGAGTTTAAATTAGAACAAGGGCAAAACCCCATACGCTTTTTCTGTCACTCTGGAACTTACAGATGTTAGATGCATTCTGAACTCATATTTTTAAGATCACATAAATATGTCATTGAAAAAATATGACTCATACGTTTTTTTAATCTCAGTTAAATTCTTCATTCTTCCTCTTTAGGACCCAAGGTTGATGCTACCCTAGATGTGTTATAGTGAAATGCTTTTGCCTGATGAGATATGATTAATTATTCTTTTTGAGACTATATAAAGGATGCATAGACATATTTACCTTGAATTTGTTCTTGAGAGTTTTCTTAGGATACTACACAAGTCCTTAAAATTTAGATTTCTTTAGCAATCATCGAGGCATAGGATTTTAATCAGAAATTCCAAGAGATGAAAGATCTCGGAATTAAGATGCCATCAATTTCACTCCTTTTGCAATAGACCACCATAAACCATTTCAGATATGTGGCAAATGTTTGGATATATTTAAAGATCTCCATAGAATGGAAGTCTAAGTTTTATTCAATTAAAAATATAGAGGCATCACTGTAATACAAATGCATTTCTATTTATAAATAATTATTTTAAAAATGCTCAGAGAAAATAGTGTTATGATTAATTGGTTTATATTTAGCCAGAAATACCTTTCCATTTCAATCTTACTTAGGCAAACACATAGAATGTATTACTTTATTTTTGTGTTTTAGGAAACAGGATATATCAAAAAATGAACTGATCTTTTCTTGCCCCCTGAAGAGTATGCGGTATCTGGGAATCAGCAGTCACAAGGGGTCACTTGTAACTGTGAGGCTCTGTGAAGTCATCGTACTGGGTATGGAATTGTGGTTTCTGGAGAGGGAGCTGTGAGGGGGGGTATCAGAATCATCTGGGGAGGGCCTTTTTTTTTTTTGGCTAATATAATACATATCCTGTGGCATATCAGAATCTCAAAGGATGTGGTTCCTGTCATCTTCCCCTTCAGCCCTAGTTGAAAAATCCTGCTGTAAGCAATTGGGATGGATGTGTTTCTGTATCCTGAACTTCACCAGTCTGTTACCAATTTATAGTGTCTTCAAGCTGTATTATTCTGTAATCTGTTTATACCACATTTTTTGTTACAATAAAAAAGTGCTTAGCTAGTATACTAGAAGAACAAACTTTTTGTTGTTATTTGGGTATCCTTCCATTTTATTGCCTTGAAAAGAGAAATTATCCACATTATGAAAACTAAGAACAAATATTAGGTAGCCTGGGTTTTATCTTCTAGCTCATTCGTCCTATTTTGGAGATGTCTCACTCTTCACACCTAAGGCACCTGTTAATATTTCCCTATCAAAATCTAGTCTTAGGAAACTTTGCTATAACTGAAAAATTCAGTTACAATGAGTGTCTGAACCCACTTAATGTCCTCTTCTCCCAGGGAGTGTTGCATTTACATTTTAAGGCTTCAGGTTAAAGATAAGGAAAATTTAATTTTTGAATTGCAAACGTATATATCCAAATTCCTCTACACTTGGAAGTTCTATCAGTAATGATGATGGAGGGGGCTAGGGTGGAAAGTGAAAGTTGGGAGAAGAGAGAGTTTTCTTTTGAGTAAAATTTTCAATGTGTCCCCAAGTTCACACTATTAAGAAGATTTTCTACTCTCTTTCTGCATTAGATCATCACTGACGCTGTCTCTGAGAAGTATGATGAGAACTGCTTTCATTGCAGTTAGGATCTGGCAGTTTTTTCGTAGCTGCATTTTGGAAATAATCTCAATGGTAGAAGTATCTGTGTGTGAACCTCAACCTTAGGTGTCCAGGAGCACTGGGGAAATGATGCCGAAACATTTTGTTGCCGTAACTCAAGTATTCAGTGGGGATATATCATGTCGCATTATATCATTTGTCCACCATTTTCTCAGAGTTTTTGAAAATAAAAAATAATTTATAATAAAGAGTTGATTTTAACTTGCTGTTTAGTTTATCTTACTAAATTTAATCTTGTTTTACAGGATTACTTCTTTTCAGCTAAAACCTTTCAGCTAAAATATACTAACTTCAAAGTTTAAAAATAGAAATACAAATTTCAATTCTCATATTAATTTTGGTTATTTTACAACATTAAAAATGAAGTCAGTGCAAAGCCCATCTTTTTATATTATTTCTCCTGTAAATAATACTTTTTTGAATAAGATGTTATTAAGTGTTGCATGTCAAATTTGAGCTGTTTATAAGGGGAATTAACAAATATGTAGCTCTTATTTTTATTGTTAAAAAATGTGTTTTACCACTAACATTTTTATTAGTTGAAATTGACCTAGGTTTGTTGTATTATTAGCTATAAGTCAGCTTAGAAGTGGTACAATACCTGAATATATGAAAGATATGAAAATATAGTCACAGCTTTCTGAAATACTGAAATATAGCTTTCTCTGTATGTCAGTAAATAAAGAAATGGTGAAACAATATTATTTTTTAAAAAAAATCTCTATTTTCTCAATTTCTAGATTTAAAGTCATCAAAATTTGATTTCTTCAAACATTATTAACATAACCAAAAATCAAATACACTGAGGAAAACATTGCTTAGAGGACAGTTTTATATAGTATATTTGAAAGTATTCTTAAATCATATGGGAAAATGGAAAAACCATAATAGAAAAATACATGAAAGAGAAATTTCAAACATCTAATAAAAATAGGAAAAATTATTTTCCCTTTCCTTTTGGCAAACATTAAAACAAATAGTAATATTTAGCATCGGCAATTATGCAATAAGATATATTCTTTTGACCAGTGTGTTATTTAAATCATAACAAAATTTCTGGAAAATAAATTTAGCAAAATCTATCAAAAGCTTTAAGATTCATAGTCTTTGATTTAGTAGTTTATTTTGAGAAATCAGTGATTTGACAAAGATTTGTGTTTAAATATGTTAATTAAAGCATTATTTGTGGCTGGGCATGGTAGTAATCCCAGCACTTTGGGAAGCTGAGGCAGGAGGATTGCTTTAGACCAGAAGTTCAAGAACAGCCTGAGCAAAGTAGTGAGACCTCGTCTCTACAAATAATAAAAAAAATTAGTCAGGCATGGTGGTATGTGCCTGTACTACTAGCTAGTCAAGAGGCTGAGGCAAGAGGATCGCTTGAGCCCAAGAGTTTGAGACTGCAGTGAGCTATATGGTGTTAAAGCACTCTAGCTTGTCTCAAAAAAAAAAAAAGCATTATTTTTAATAGCTTATAAACACAACAATGATAGAATGGTTTCATTGATTACATTTGTATGGATACAATAGAATGTTGGAAGTCATCAAAATGATTATTGAAGTTTTAGTGGAACTAATGTTCTTTACATCATGTTAAGTGAAAAAAAATGATACTAACTCTTAAGTATGGTCTCGGTAATACATATACATAATAGGCCAAGGATGGCAGAAAATAGGCAAAAATAATGATGGTTGCCTATAAATTATAGATAATAGATGATTTGGTTTTACCTTTATTCTTTTCTATATTTTCTAAGTTTTAAACAATAAAATTTAAATTATTTTATAAGGTTAGGAATATGAGTTAGTTTGAGAAAGTACATTATAAACTTTGTTAACTTCAATTAAGGATTGCTTTGTAAATAACATGGTTTCATGATGATTTGAATTAAAGTTTGGAAGCAGATGAAATGAGATCTAAGCTTACCTGTTGAAAACACAGGGGGTTCACCAGCCTCTCCCAATGTCTCTTCTGTAGATATTTCATCTTTTCTATTAGCATGATAGAAAAGAAAACAGAGATGGTGATAAAGAACTTGATGACAATAGGGGACATACATTTAAGTTTGCCTATACTGAATAGACCTAAAAATTAGAGAAAAAGTAGAGTTTAAAACTGGATTTACCTAAGTTTTCTTTTATTACAGAAGTAATATTTGAACGTATTCTCATTGAAGAGAATTTAAACAACCTCCTAAAATGGCTATGTTTGACTCCAGGCTTTTCCATAAGTTGTGTGTGATCCTGGGGAGCATTTCCATAGTAGGCAACGCTGATCTTTAGGGCTTGATGTTATACAGTCTCATTGTGCTCACTCTGGGTTCTTGAGAATTGATGACATGCTGTGCGACTGAAACATTCTTCCCAAAATGCCAGACCCTCAAGCCTGCATATCCAGAGTCATTAAGCTTATGCACAGTAATGCAACTCCTGTGGTTACAGTAATGGGAGAGAAGTTGGTTTTTAGGTAATGCAGGTGTATTAAATCTGTATTCTGGACACAACCATTGTCTACAATGGTAACTAGCCAGGAAATTGGGGATAGGTTTGCAGAGCCATGGGATGGCAGTGTGGAAGATGTTCTAGGGGCAGATCCAAGGTCATGGTGGTAAAGCTGTCTGCATATAATGTTGGCCCATCTTAGCAAGCATTATTTAGAAAAGTGTACTGATAGTGATATTTTTTTGAAGCTCACTGAAAGATCTGTTGCTGTTAGCTATTAGGTATCACAGGATTGTGTCTTGTGTTAGTATAATGTAACTTGACCAATATATTTGATCTAATTATCTGTGGCTCATGACGATGCTAAGATCAAAGGGAATGACTAGATGTTCTGTTGTTTCAGAGTCATCTAGACTGGTCATAGCCAATAGTACTACCTACATATTTCTGCTATACCCAATTCTGCCAAAGTGCTAAGTGTAATATAAAAAATATTATCAATCAGCCAGGCACAGGCTCTGACCAGTTGGAATGGATGTCATTTGTAAACATGGATAACTACAGTGGTCCACACAGGCCATATATAAACTCAGACTTCATAGCGGAATTTGGAACCAGCTATTCTTGTTATTTTTTTTCTGGTATTATACCATGTACTTAATAAGTAGTTTTTAATGTAGATTATATTTAATAAACTCTCATATCAAACATTATAGTGTTTAAGAATTAGACAATTTAAAATTTTATAGATCTTTGTTTATATTAATAGTAAGATCTCTGGGAGAGGGTGGGAGGGGATGGGTATATTCACACCTAATGGGTGCGATGCACACTGTCTGGAGGATAGACACACTTGAAGCTCTGACTTGGGTGGGCAAAGGCAATATATGTAACCTAAACATTTGTACCCCCATAATATACTGAAATAAAAAATTTAAAAAAATATTAAGATCTCCCTTTCTTCTAATTACTTGTCTCCTTGTTTTGTCTTGCTGTAAAAAATAAAATAGCCAAGAAGAGTAGTTGGTAAAATGCTGGCTATCGCATTAGTTACATGTTAACAGCTCACTTGTGCAAGACTCTGTGTGGGATGTTGTTTCCTTACCCTTTACTAAAAGATGTGATTTTGCCACTAAACCTCCAATTTATCCTATCACTGAGAAGCTGTAAATTGAGGAGCTGGGCCACTCAGTTCTTCCAGTAGCCTTTATTTCAAAGTCATTTGAAATTGGCAGGTTTATGGGCTAGTCATGTGAGAAAATTTTCTGTTTTGTCTTCTTGGCAAGGTTCAAAATAAAAGAGAATTTCTTTCCTTTTCTTTCTTTAAACAACTTGGTAACCAGAGTTAATGTAAAATGTTTTTTTCATGCTCCTTCTCTCTCTCCAGCAAGGCTGGCAGGCACAGGAGTGGATGGAATGATTTTCTTTCTTTCTCTTTCTGGTGTGGATAATTGTTTCTTATAGTTAATGTTTCTCTATCAGGATTTGGTACATTCTTTTGATTTTTTTCTTATGGATGGACTCTGCTTTTCTTTCTTTCTTTCTTTCTGCAAATGGAGGAGTCAATAAAATATCATCTTATATTTAAAACAGAGGAGCCAACATGTCTGTGTCTTGTGAACAAAGGTAATACTCTAGTACTAAGATTTTCCTGAGTCACATTATGTCTCCCGGAAATAACTTTTTAGAATTCTTAAAAGAGTGGCTTGATAGGCATAACTGATTAATAAAATAGGACTGTTCAGTTTTGTGTAGTAGGTGGAAAGGTATGAAACAGTTCTTGCTCTTGAGGGGTTTACACTCTCATAGGGAAACAGGAGAAAGCAAGGAAATGTTAAACAGAAATGTAAGTACCAAATAGAGTGCAAGGTTCAAAGCAGGGAGAATTGCTGCAGGCTCAAATAGGCATTTTTTAAATTTTTGAGACAGTCTCATTCTGTTGCCTGGGCTAGAGTGCCCTGGTGTCAGCCTAGCTCACAGCAACCTCAAATTCCTGGGCTCAAGAGATCCTTGTGCCTCAGCCTCCCAAGTAGCTGGGACTACAGGCATGTGCCTCCATGCCTGGCTAATTTTTTCTATATACTTTTAGTTGGCCAATTAATTTCTTTCTATTTTTAGTAGAGACAGGGGTCTCGCTCTTGCTCAGGCTGGTCTCGAACTCCTGACCTCAAACGATCCACCCGCCTTGGCTTCCCAGAGTGCTAGGATTATAGGCGTGAGCCACCACGCTTGGCCTCTCAAATAGGCTTTTAAGACAATATGGGGAGGTGGTACTCCACCTGGAGCTTGAACAGGAGTAGGACTTGGATAGGTGGGGTGGACAAGGCAGGTTCTTCCAGGCAAGAGGGAAAGGCTTGGGGTCCGAGTCTGGGATGAGTGGGCTGTGTGGTCTGTGCTCACTGATATGGTGGCAGCAGTCGGATCATGGGTAATGGGAAGCCAAAGTGGAAAGGTCAGGGGGTGAAAGGTCTTCATTAATTAGTTGGCCTCTGCCTCAGTAGAGGTCCTAGCAGAAAACAGATAACTCACTCATAGTGAGGCAATTTGAACAAAGTTTAATGAAATGATTATTTACTAAGTTGTGGGAAGAGTGTAAGTGTAACCACAAGGGAGAGTGCGGTGCCACAGGGCAAGTAACAGTGGGGTGCTAAACCTACCCCTAGGCCAGGAGAGTGGGAGGATACCAGGAGCCAGAGCCAGAGAAGGATCTGAGATGAAGTTGAAGAAGGCCATGAGAAGGCTCAAGGACTCTGCAGGTAGGTGTGTGTGTGTGTGTGTGTGTGTGTTCAACTCCCTGCCCTCATTTCCTCTTTCCCTCTGATCTCTTCCTCCCCACTGGCTGGCCCTAATCAGAAGCCAGACGGCAAGGGATGCTACTGATGCAGTTCTTACCACGCAGCCTCCTGAACACAGAGGTGAGCTGGAGAAGGGTGGGGAGTGGACATTCAGAAGGGCTAGGGGAAGATGTAGGAATATTTTGAAAGTCATTGAACAGGGCTTAATGTAACAAAAAGAATATTTCAGACTTATCAATCTAGCAGCAGTTATGCAAATTAAGAAGAAGAGATTAGAGACAGGGACATCTGTTAGGGAGATCAGATTTGACATTTTGACATTTTTCACAGAGTTAATTAATAAGTTAATTAATAAGGTCCACCAACCTGGTCCAGGTTGGTGGCAAAGGGAGTAGACACAAAGGAACAAATGTGAAAGGCATTATAAAGTTTCTCCAGTAACTGATATGGCCACATTTGTGTCTCTCTTTGTAGTTTTATCTTCAGATTTAGATTTCTAAATGTTATATAACGTATAGATTTTGTGAGTTTAGAGTTTGGCAACATCTCTCTTCTTTAATCATTTTATCTAATGCACTTTCCTATCTTTTTTCTTTTCCTTTTATTTTGCATTGTGATTTTCTTATTTGATATTCAATTCTTGAAGATATAGCTCAGTGCATTAGAACTTTAGTTTGAGATATGCTAACACTTTACAGAATACCAAATGAGAGTTCAAAATTCAGGTTGCTCTCTGATTGTATTAAATGTTTTCCTGATGTAACTAATAGTTTGCCATAAACTCTAAAAATCAAACTGTTTTAATGGCTTCATATCCTTCATATCTTATAAGTGAAGATACATATTAGATATATATCACATAGTGCTGAATTCATTTTATCTGAAAACAATGCAAATATCTATTTCAATCTATAAGGTCTATACATTTTTCTTTTATAGTCCATGTATCTTCAGCACAATATATGCATAAATTGTTTGTCAGAATAACCTACACAGATTTTAGTGGTTGACATAAAATTATAAAGGTACAATAGCTTAATTTCACTCTATTATATGATCTTTCTAAAGTCAAGAGCACGCAGCACTCTATTTTGGATACTTACCTCTCAGGAAAGCGTCTCTGTTTTATTCTCTGCAAAAAGAAAAAGGTAATTTTACCAGGAGATAATGCTAACTGAAGAGCTAAAGTCTATTTTCATTCCCTTCTCTCTTAAACTACACTTCAACCTGCCTGTGCAATATTATTTTGCAGGAATAAAATTCCTGTTGGCCTTTATCAGATATCTGCAAGGATTTCTTCAAATAACCCTCATGCTGGTGGAAACTAATTCAAAGGGGGTGGGGGCTGGAGGCCTGGGAGCTCTTTGGTTAGTGTTCCAAATAACCATACAGTGTTTAGGCTCACCTGCTGAAGAAGATCCAGGTGCTCCTGGGAGTTGCTGAAGTTTTTGCCAATGTCAAAGAGGCAGAAGGTCTCCTGCTGGCAGATGCTGACCCAGTCCTGGTATTCCCCTAGGTCAGGGATGCGATCCAGAAAGATCCGATATGCTTCCCACACCACTTCCTGACACACTGCAACACAGAGCCATCGGGGGTGGAAAATGGCCACGTCCTAAGGAGATCTCCTTACCCCAACCCAGGTGCAATCTCATAGCATGGGAAGTTCTTTCATGACTTATGTTGACACGCTAATTGACAGCCCCTAGAAATTAATTTGTTTAACAAATATTTATTGAACACCTACTATATGCTATGGAGAAAAAGAAAAGAAAGAAAGTAAGGATTGGGCATTTGTCTAAAGGAAGAGAAATAAGTTTATTGAAGAGTCGTCTACACCCCCACATTTATTGCAGCACTATTCACAATAGTCAAGATATGGAATCAACCCAAGTGTGCATCAACAGATGAATATGGTTTACATACACAATGGAATACAATTCAGCCTTAAAAAGAAGATTGAAATCCTGTCATCTGTGGCAACATGCATGGAACTAGAAGATGTTATGTTGAGGGAAATAAGCCAGGAACAGAAAGTTAAACACCGTGTGTTCTCATTCATATGCTGAAACTATAAAAAGTTGATCTCGTAGAAGTAAAAAGAAGAACAGAGGATATCTGCGGCTGAGAAGGGTAGGGAGAAGGGAAGGTTAGGGAGAGATTTATTAAAGGATACAAAATTACAATTAGATACTAGAAATAAATTCTAGTCACCTAGAGCTGGGGTCCCCAACCCCCAGGCCACAGACTGGGAAATGACCTGTGGGGTGTGTGGGAAAATTGTCTTCCATGAAACTTGTCCCTAGTACCAAAAAGGTTGGGGACCACTGTCTAGAGTATGGTATGATGACTATAGTTAACAATATATATTTCAAAGAGCTAGAAGAGAGGATATCAAATGTTCCTAACACAAAGAAATGATACAAGTTTGACATAATGGATATGCTGATTACCCTGATCTGATCACTATACATTGTATGTATGGAAACATAACTATGTACTCCATAAATATGTACAATTATTATGTGTCAATTAAAAATGTAAAAAAAGAAGATAGGGAATATGGTATACGTGTGTGTGTGTGTGCGTGTGTTTGTGTTTAAGACTGCGATTTAAAATAGGGTGGTTGAGGAAGACTTCACTGTCAAGGTGACTTTTGAACATTTTGGGAAAAGTAAAGGCCCCTAGGCTGGGGACTGCCAGGAGCGTTGAAGGAACAGCAAGGATGTCAGTGTGGCCAGAGCAAGGCTGAGAGTAATAGAGGATGAAGACAGAAAGATGCGGTGAGGCAGACACAGACTGTGTAGGGCAGGGCAGACCAGCAGTCTCCAAACTGGGAGGTATGGAGCACACCTTTCAGTACAGGTACCCTGGCTGAGCTTGAAGACTTCCCAAGTGATGGGCAGTCACACAGACATTTAAAAGGAATCAATTTCCAGGTCTCAACTTCCCTGTGCATGCTTTACTAAAATTGGTCTCCCTGAGGACACACCTCTCCCTTTTCACTTCACTTTAGGGCACAATCCTCCCCATTCATCCATCCCTAATCGTATTTTGGCACAGCACCTCTGGGTTGCCACACACATAGACAGTTTGAGGGAGCAATATTGAGACTGAGAGAGTGAACCTTGTAGAGGGATAACACACATTTTGACAACTCAGGTGATTTCTGATTCTTCGCTTTCAACAAATTAAAAGGAATCCTTATGGAGTTGACAGCTGATAGATCATAAAAAATAATCACGAGAGATTGCGATGTGATTATTGGCATATAATGCCAGAGGAATTTGAAGAATAAGGACATTACTATAACAAAATCCATCATTTCCCATCTACTTATTTATGTAAACAAGTTTTCTCAGCACTTAACTGAACCTAAGTAAAATAATAGGGATAAAATTGATATAAACTCTGTCTCCTTTTGGCAATGTGCGATATAAATAATGACTAATTGTACATAAATTAACAGAGAAGCAAAACCAAAACAATCTCATCAATCCAGAGGTAGAAGCTAAGGAAGCTTAAGCTGTGGGTCCTTTATTTACACCGATTCCTTCCAAAGCCCTGTTTTTAATTTTGCATTTCCAATTTTGTATTTATAAATATTAATACTCACAAAATGTGTGTCTCACCCTACCTCCATCTGTCAATAAAAACTTAAAGAAACCTGTCAGATTTATTATATATATTTGTTTTAATCAATTATATATTAAAATTATTATAAACATAACTGAATCCAAAAGTTTATTTTTACACATAAAGCCTGTAGTCATAGGAAATAAAAAAAGGTAATTTCAGTTTTTATACTTCATATATATTTTTGTTACTAAGAAGTACTTTAGAGCAACCAATAACAGATTTTCAAGCATACATATAAATCACATTAAAATTAGACCCTGAGGGGGAAATGGAATGGAAATGTGGACGTAGGGAGAAAAAGGAACCATGTGACATTTCCTACTGTTTGGAAGAGTTGTTCATGTATTTGTTAAGAGAATTTGATGGTAGGTATTGAGTGGCCATGGTAGATTCCACTGGATACATAAGAATGATCCAACTCTTATTCTATTTTAACCACTTTGGTACCAGCGTCAACTATAGTCGATAGCCACAGATGAACGCGCACAGCCCAGCGTCGTCTATAGTCGACAGCCACAGATGCACACGAGCATCGACTTTAGCCGACAGCCGTGATATGACTTCTAATTTTTCATTTATCAAAATAAAATTGTGAACATTTAAAAATAACGCAGTGAAAACATATATGTATATGTTACCTATTCTGATTTACATTACAAGTAAAGCTGCCTGTAAAGTAAAACAAGCTTTCAGTGCTTTAAAGCTTTCCTCATCACACAAGAGCAAAATGGATTCGTTGTCAATGCACAGCACAGACTACCGTG
This sequence comes from Cheirogaleus medius, assembly GCA_008086735.1. Taxonomy (NCBI): domain Eukaryota; kingdom Metazoa; phylum Chordata; class Mammalia; order Primates; family Cheirogaleidae; genus Cheirogaleus; species Cheirogaleus medius. The sequence continues at coordinate 34,629,680 of VBSM01000361.1, forward strand.
CGGACTGTGAGTGCCGGCTGTGGGCAAGGTTTCGCGGCCGGTGAGCGCCATACCGAAGTGGTTAAGTATCAATCTTTACAACTCATTGAAAATTACATCCTATCTAATTATTTAAACTTATGATGAAAAACTTTAGATGTTAACTGAAAAGTGTACAAGGGGGTATATAGCATAAAAATTAGGGGTTTAAGTGAGCAAAAAATGTTGGAAGACTCTCTTAAAAGCAATTGTAATATGCTGATTTTTACCTCGCAGGGGAAAGGAAGCAATTGGAGCCTTTTGGCAGAGGCTGACACCACCTAATGTTCTAAAGGAACACTTAAAGAACACTGCTGTGCTCAGAAAAAGGGTTGTGGGAAAGGACAAGGGGAGATAAGACCAGCTTGGAAACTTTTGTGCCTATGGCTTATCCCCCTCGTCTCCACTTGATCTATGTCTACCTGGCCAGAACCTTCAAGGCAATTGATCTTTCATAATTAGTAATCCACAGAGACAGAAGAGGGTGTAGTCCCCAGCATTTCAAATGTGCCATCTAGTTTCCCATGTTTGGGGAAACAACAGGGGTCAACACATGTGGGAGGCAATGGAATAGGGTTGCCCTAGAGAGCTTACTTTTGTGAATCTGACCTGTCTCCTGCCAGGCCAGGATTGGGGCATTTTAATGCCTTCCCTGATACCAACCACCATGCAGTCTCTGGGCCTTCGTCTCTAGTCAGGAGTCTGCATACCATGCAAGAAGGAAACAACGCTTGGATGTTTTCAGCTTTGTCCACACTCTAAGAGTTGTGTGTTTAGTCTGAGCAAACCAGCTGTCCTCTCTATCCTTATTGCCTACATTCTGCACACTCTCTTTGGGGATGTTATTTTTGCCTTTCCATCTCTCCCCAGTGTACCTGCTAGTTTAGTTCCAAACCCGTTTAAGTTCCAGAGATACAATAATGCATAAAAAATAAACTAACACTGCCTTTGAGGGCCTAGGGTTGGTGACTTTCACGGACAATATCTGTGTGAGAAACATCTGGGAAGACATAATGTAATAATCTCTTGCCAGTTAGGCATGACCTTGGGTGTGTTGCTTTTGGTCTCAGATGAAGATTTCCTTAAAAGGAAAGTAAACTTAGGTCCAATGTAAGTCTAACTAATTTTGTTCTTAGTTGAGCCTGGCTGTTTCTAGTTGAGCCCAAACTCACACTTGCAAGCAGCATGTCTGATGTAGACAGATGTATACAGAAGTTCATTTTCCCTGGTGCTTTGTAGCCTGAGGGCATATCACCAGCTATGCAGAATTCCTGCAGGCAGCGCCCTCTCATGTGGTTGGGGAGATTGAGGCTGAACTGTCAGGTAGGAGGTGCTTGTTTTTGGTGACTGCATCTTTTTAGTCAGGCTCCTTTTCCCTGCTGTCCTTCCTCCTACCACAGGACACAGAGCTCCCCAGCTCCCCGCCTGCCCCCCAAAAAAGTTTCATAAAGGCCTTGAGAAAACTTTCTCTCTGAAGCACAACATCTGAAGCTGCTTGAAGAATTCTCTCCCTAGGGCACGGTGGTTTACAGGGAACATAATGTGAAGGGTGAAACCTCAGACTCTTCTTTCTTGTGGCTCCTCTGATGTAATTTTCTGGCCTCTTAGAAGCTTCCCACAAACCAGAAGGCACAGAATCCTCCTGTGATTGGGAGCACCAGCCCACAACCCACCAGGAGAGTGCCCCATCCTTACTGAAAAGTATAAAAAAAAAAACCTTGAAGGTTGAGTCATCAAAGGATCTCAGGGCTGGGAGGGATCCAAAAACTTCTCAAAATTGGATTTTTCTAACCTTTTGATTTACCTGTTCTGCACCATTCTCTTCTGAACCTACAGGGAAGGATTGCCACGGGGATTCTAGAGAAATCCAACACCTTGCCTCCCCGGCCTTCCTACAGTTGCTGGCCAATGCCTTAAATCTGGCCACAGGACTTTAGCCTTTGTGCTGAAGGTCATACCCTGGGCTGCTTGATGATGTAGGAAAAACCCCAGGGAACCCTAGAGGCCAGGCACGCATGCCTGTAACTGGAGGGCCAGACCTGCAGATAGTTATTCACAATTGGGAAGTATTATGTTAGACCAGTGGCATGTGAAAATGCCCAGTGCAGGGTTGAGTACACACTAGATGGAGAGATAACACACTCGAATGGGAGTCAGGACACTGGGTTCTATTCCTGCTCTGCTGCCAACTGTGCCCCTGAGCATGCCACTTTACTGTATCAGATCTCAGTTTTCTTATTGGTACAATGGGAGTGTTGGCTAGGTGTTCTCTATATTAGTGCTTCTAGAACTTTAGAGTGCAAATGAATTACCTGGGGATCTCCTTAAAATGCAAGTCCTGGCAGTAGATCTGGGGTGGGATGTGAGGTTCTGCCTTTCCAACAAGTTCCAGGTGGTGGTGCTGCTGTTGGTTTGCAGACAGCACTTAGGTAGCAAGACCAGGGACTTTGTCCACCTCTAACTTTCTCTAAGCCACACATCCATGTGGAAGTAAGATCTAGCTTTTGATATTGGGGTTGGGGGAAAAAGAGAGAGAGTGAGTGGGAGGGAGAGCCATGGGTGGGACGAGGTGGAGGTCTGAGGAGGGGTGTCCCTAAAGCAGGGAGTTGGGCTGCAGAGCAGCACAGAGTTCAATCTGGAGACGACCAGCAACAAACTTGCCTCTTTTGCATTTGTGCTTTGGGATGAGCATGTCAATGATTCTACCACACATCTCAGATTACACGGTGTTGCTTTAAACACTGGGAAAAGAAATAACTCAATGTTCTATTTGATTTAGGAATATGGGAGCTTTCTCCCCTAAGTTTGAAAGATGTCAACAGATAATTTTGTGAAAGTAGCACAAGAACAGTGGGTTACTCTGTCAAAGGAACATGCTTTGTAGCTGGCTCTTATTTTTTGTTTCTTTGAGAACCAATTTGTTAGACTTAAGAAACTCACACTGATGAATAGTAAAATTTGCTATCACCCAGGGGCAGCCATAAAGATAATGGACTGTCATTGCTGTAGGGAGAAAAACAACGGTTTGTTTTATCCAGGGAAACAGAATGAAAGAGGCAACCTAATCAAGAAAAAACAGCTAAGAATGAAAACTCAGAGCCATGAATTTGGTTGCAGCAATAAGTAGTCTATTCTACAAATACCTGCAGTGACTCCTATTTGAGAATGTTTTAAAGAATTAGAAAACATATGAAAATTGGAATAGTTGTGTTCATATTCAAGGTGATGCAAATGCTACATGTTTATACTTCTATCCATGAACATGCAAGATGGAATTTACCAGTGTCACTGTCTGATCAATGTGTAGGCACACTCAAAATGAGGAATTTACACATGTCACAGTCTTTTCTTTGCATGCCCAGTGGGCTCTTTGTCTTCTGTACCCATCAGTAAGTGTTTACTGAGAACCTGCTTTGTGGAGACGCTCAGCTAGGACCTCAGAATATTAATACAGTGCACTTGATTGTCTATAATTAGAGCCCTCCTGACTATGATCCAGTTCTTTTCATGTTTCTGTGGGTGTGGCTTCTGTCAGAAGGCAAATATGTTTTTACTTCCATATAAAATGAGACATATGAGGAACATAAGGCTTGATATTTTTGAGACTGTTAATTATACCTCCAAAATCCAATAAGAGCACCTCAGATTAATTTAACCCATGCACAAGGACTTTGTTGGATGTTAGTAGTGTGAAATGGGTTCTCAGTTGTCATGATGTGCAATACATCGCAGGCTAGAATCGAACCAGCTTGCTCTAGGCACTGTCCTTTAAATAGAGCAGGGTGGCTCTGTTTTTGGGAAGGGAAGCAAACATCAAGTGTTGTTAGGCAGATAGTTAGGGATTCCCAGTCTCCTAGGGATGAAAGTGGGTCCCCGTTCTGGTGCCACCCCACCTTAGGCCTGTCCCAAATGACTGCCATACCAGGGGGAGAAGGGAATACCCTATGAATCTACCAATCAAAACTTACCGTACCAATTGCAAAAGAATGTAGAGGACTCTCTAGCCCACGGGCCAAGCAGCATAGGTATGATAGGGTCTGGAAAGTGACCTAGAACAACCAGCTTTCACAGAGGCTCATGGGAGATCCAGATGTGTGGTAAGACTCAGGTCATCTAACTCCCGACTGTCTAATCAAAGTGGTTCCATGGTGATGTCTGAGCCACAAGGGAGGTCCCAATCCGGACACTACAAAACAAGACTGAGACCATAACCAAGCCCCTCTTTTGCTATGATAATGGGTCCAGTCATCATCTGTGATGTATGTATCTCGCTCTGTAAACCTATATCTTGTCCTTGCCCTATAATCCTATCTTTCTCTTCTCCATAAACCTCATTTTCGTGGTTGCCTTACTTTGGTGGGTCTGGTCATTCTTTGGCCATGAGAGCACCAAGAACTGAGAACACAGAACTGACATTTCAAACTGAAATCTGACAGGGTGATTGAGGTGGGATCAGTAAACCCCTTCAACCTTCACCTGTAAGATGAATTGAATTTAGGCCTTAGATAGACAGGAAACTTTGCATGATTTGCAGTTACCTGGGGAATTTTAATAGTAGCTACCAAAGATTTGTTTTTCTTTTAAAGAAGCAGCCATGGTAATTTTTTCATCCAGGGTGAATGAAGGACTTCAGGAAATTTCAACCCAAAATATGACTCTTGGTATAAAGACTATTTTGAATTAGAGGCCCTTAGAAACCAACAGGGTAAGAGGGGGCTTACCCTCTACCTGCATAACCAGACTGGACCCATGAAAAGAACAATCCACTTCCTTTCTCCTCCCTGTTAACTCAATATATTACAGGAAAGAAGACCAAGAATGCAACCTGACCTGGACCAAATCATTTTAAACATAATTTTAAACATCTCAGGTTAATTTACACGTCAATCTATTCCGCCCCTCCCCACATCCATTCATTCTCCCAAGCATTTATTCATCCTCTCCAGCAACCATTTAGCAACCCCTAAACAGAATTGCCTATATTCCTCTCCCTGCTAAAAGGAAGTTATAAAAACATCTGAATCTTGTTGGGATATTGGGTAATCACTCTGTCATTCTCCCTGTGCGCATGGTAAATAAACCTCTTTCTTTTATTAATCTGCCTTAATTGTGAGTTAATCTTTCAGTGAACTTTCGAGGGAAAGGGCAAGTTTCCCCTCACTTCCACATAAGTAAATGAAAAGGGCAGCCACTGATGGCCCTGCTGTGATTTAACTCCTCAATGATTTCTGGGGGATGCTATCAGAATCCTGTTAATGCTGTCTCAGGGTAAAAACTGCGCTGTAACTCTGCTAGAAACCATAGTAATTGTGTTGTAAATTCTGTTAACACGCCTGCATTATATCTTGGTAACCACTCTTAATCTGTGTGTCCTCTGCACTCCAAAGTGTCTCCAGGTTTCCAAACTTCAGAAGTTTTTGCTGGGTCAGTAACAAACAACCTGAACTTATCAAGAAGGGAGAGAGGATCTGGAGTGTAATGTTGCTTTTGAAAAATGAAATCTTAAGTCATAAATCAACTTGCTCAGATTCCTGACATTGCAATCATCCTGTGCTTCTTCCTCATGAGAATGATATTAAAATTCATTATTGAGCTTTGGCAAAAATAAAAATAAAGAGGTAAAATCTGGATGCTAAATCTTTCTGGTGACTTGTAAATGCCCTAATGGTCCTATGTTGCACAAGACATCATTTTAAACTATAAGAGCTGATAGCTACCATAGTTTTTAAAGTTTATTATTCATTACTATCAGATATAGTGGGCTGATTTTTATAACTCTTGTGGCTAAATGAGAGATCCTGGAATTTTTGGGCTGAAGACAACCTACAGACGAATGAAAGGGAAGGGTTGAAAATAACAAAGGGCTAAACAGGTTTCATCTCTCTCCTTACCTCTCAATCTATAATAAGCTTGAAGACTGGCTAAAATCTGTTTCATGGATTCCTGTGGACAGACTTTAAGCCCCGTTGGGAAAAATGCTGATCTTTTTGTTCGATGCTTTGTCAAATCGTATATTCGTCTCATGGATGACACTTTGTACATTTTTTCAGTACTTTCAGTTGTTTCGATTCTTGGGGCATTGTCTATGTCTTTAGTTTCAGAATGGTTTATTTTAATGGAGATATCTGTAAAAGAAAGATTGATATCCTGGTGAATACATACATTTATGTGATATATATGACATATATGGATAATTGAATGAGATAAACTAAAAATTAATATTCTCTGGTTTATGAAATTTATACCTTGGTGCAACTGCCAAATGTAATATTCCAAATGACAAGGCATTTTCAGAAATAAGAGACTAGTATAATGAGGTGATCAAGAGTATTTTTAAAAAGCCAACGTCTCAAATCATCTTGCCTTTAGGAACTGCCAAATATTGAAACCAGTTCCCACACATGTCTCTAAAAATCACTCCCCACTTAGCACTCAAGCTTCCCGAGAGATGCCTCTTTTGATAGACATATTCATAATACACTTCAAGTGGGGAATGATACCTCACTGTGGTGCCCAGAGGTGTACTCTTGATGAGGAAGTGGAACGCTTCTAAAAACCTAGGGAGAAAAATGCAACAAAATAACCTTCCTGCTATTAGAGGCAGCCCTAGGATTTCTATACTGGCAGGGCTCAGCGGATGGTAATCTGGCAGAAAGTGAGCTGGGCAAGGATGTGTCTTAGAGTTGCATTTACAGAGCAAGCTTACTGTTTTATGGGGGGTGGGGGGGAAGTAGGAGGAAGAATGAAGGGGAGGTCCCAGAGAAGAGGCTGGCAGAAAATGTAACTCCCTAAGCCATTTTATCTTGCTGGTATGCCAGGTCTAGTAGGGTTAGGTCTAGACTTCATTTACAACTTTCTGGACCCCGTATAATAATAACTTACATTAATTGAGCACCTTTTTATTTTGAATTTTTATATGCATTACATCATATCATGTTCACAAAAGCTTTACTGTATAGATGAAACATATTATTTTTCTCAGTTTACCACACAGTAGTATACTGAGGCTTAGAGCTGGTAAAGCATGTTAATAAGTAGAGTCAGACCTTAATTCTTCTACTTCTCTTCTACTCCATCTCTTTCCTTTAATCCATCCTATCATTTAAGAAAGGAATTATTGATGAACAGTTGGGACCACTTACTTACTTACTATGTATGGTCACCTGAGATTCCAGATGTGGTTTACAGAGATTTATAGTCCCATTTTTACTAGGGAAGACTCTTAAACCTAGATCTTCTTGGTACAGACAAGAGAAATCAAGCAGAAATCCAAGCAGGGTAGCTGGAGAGCAATTCAAATCTTGTCAAAAAGTGTAAAAGTCTCTCTACATTATAGGAGTGTAGAGAGTACTGGTGGAACACATATTCTCTGCCACCTTGAGGCGTCTCAGAGTGCTCTATCAGTCTTGGGTAGTGGTAAATTCTCAGGAAAGAATCTCCAGGAAGGAAGGGAATTTAAAGATCAATTGATTCACCCGAAGACACATTAGATCAGTGAATTATAATCTTTGGGTTAGAATGCAGGCACCAAAAATATTTGAAGATCCTCAGGTAATTCCAATAGGCAGACAGGTTTGGGAACCTCTGCTTTATAGATCTGTAAGGATGCTTCCAGCTGAAGAATCAAGATCATCCATCTCAATCTGCCTTACACAATAAGGAAGTTATCACGTTCAAAAGAAAGCCAGAGGTAGGGAACGCCTGGTGAAAAGGGAGCTCTCGCTCTGTCTTTCTGCCATTCTCTGGGCTCTCTCTCCTCACGTGGGGACCTCACCCTAGGGTGGGATTCCATTAAATTCCCCTCATGGAGGCCAGCAGCAACTGGAGCAACACACTTACTCTCATTCATGTTGAAAAGTAGCCTCTCCCTTATGTCTGGCTGACTTAGGCCATGTGCCTGGCCCAAGACCAGTTGCCAAGGGACACCCCAGTGCTATTGGCTGGATATAGGAGTAATCACAGGGCAGGGGACTGGGATTACTTGAAGTGGCTCATCCTGACTGTGGAATTGGAGTCAGTTTTCCCCTGAGTCATACTGGCTGTGTGGCAAAGTGAAAGGTGCCCATTCAACATCGGGGCAAAGTGCAAGAGGGGGACAAGTCACGCACATAGCTATTAGTGCCACTGCGATTAGTAAAATGTGAACTTTTGTGTAGGAACATTAATTTTAATAACCCTTTCAAATAGTTTTAGAGTACAATAGAGTTGTCATAGTAAAAAGTAAGCTTTTGTAATTATATTTTAATTGCCGTTTAGAATGGAAGAAGAAGCTGTGTCTTTGGGTAATTCTAGGCCTGTCTGGTGTAGCACAGACCACACTTAGGAAGACTGTGCTCCCGTATGTCCTGCCTGTCTCCATTCTTCTCACAGTGCCTGATGCAATGTGGGGTGTACTGTTATTGTGCTGGTCCTTTCTCCACCTTGCGACCCCCACAATCATCTTGCTTTGGGGTTTGTTGTATTCTTATGTTTTGTGTTATGTTCTGTAGAATGATCTGAATAACTTGGCTTGGGAAGAGTAGTCACTCCATCCCGGGTCTAGGAACAATGTATATTGTATATTTCAAAATAGCTAGAAGAGTAGATTTGGAATGTTCCCAACACAAAGAAATGATAAATGTTCGAGTTGATGAATATCTTATTTACCCAGATTTGGTCATTATGCATTGTATGCTTATATGAAAATATCACATGTGCCCCATAAATACATAAAATGATTATGTAGCTATAAAAATTACAAATAAAAATATTTTAAAAAGCGTCCAATACAGTGTAAACATGCAATAAGAACTCCTCCACCATAGAATGACTATAGTTAGCAATAACATATGGTTTCAAAAAGGTAGAAGGAGGATGAATATTTCTAACACAAAGAAATGATAAGTGTTTGAGATGATGGATATGCTAATTTACCTGATCTGAGTACTACATTATGTATCAAAACATCACTATGTACCTCATGAATATGTACAATAATTACATAGTGTCAACTAAACAAATTAAAAAAAACCAGTCAGAGCCTTACAAATAGTAAGCACTCACATGTAAGACATTATGATTAAAATTTTAATCATCCTGAAAGAAAAACTCCTTTATCAGATAATCTAGGCATCCACTTCCCAGTATCTCTCTTCCATCTTCCATCCTAACATGACCTTTCACTATACTGCTCCTCAGTCCTCAGACAAGACTCTGCCTGGGCCCTGAAGCCTTCCTGTGCTTCCACACTGCAGCATTCATCTCAGTTTGTCTGCCCTTTCGTGCCTGAGGGCCCTTCTCTTCCTTCTCTGTTTGCTGTATTCCTACCTTTTTATAAGGGCCAGCTGAAATGCTACCTTCTCTTCTGAGCTTTCTCAGGTCTCACGTTCAGAATTCACTCCTTGCTCCCACTTGTTTCTGCAGCATGGCTCATATCTCTGTGGCATTCATCGATTCACCAGTATTCATTAAGTGACTACTATGTGCCAGGCCCACTATGATATGTAGCTGTAAACGCAATGAACAAATGTCATGGAACTTGTGTTGTAGTGCTTGCTATGTCCTGCCTTGAGCAATAATTTGTTGCAAATATCTAAGTTTCTTCCTTTAGACTGCAGATACCTTGAGGATTTGTATTGCAATCCTGTCCTCCCCTCCCCAGTTGACCTAGTATACTGTTTTGTACGTGACAGATATGCAATACATATTAATTAAGTGACAATGAAAGATGGCCTGTGGAAATAGTTATGCTTTTTTTTTTTTTACAATATATGTATGAGTTAGATTGGTTTAAAAACCATTAGACTATGAAAAATAGCTTCGTATGTCCTGTCCACCTACATTGTCACAACTTCCTTTTTAAGTTTCTGTCCCTTCTCCAGTGTCTAATATCAGAGGCTTACGACACAGTCATCTTGTTGAAGATAATATCCTAAGTGAAAAGACAAATAAAAATTCTTCTGTGAGTGAATACCAAAGAACAGAAAAGAGATGGTTTATGTACAAAGTATGCTTTAGTAAAATCTGTATTCCTAGGCCTTTTCAATTTATCCATAAATAATCAAGAGAACCAATTAAGAATGTGGGTGTCAATAAGGAAGAATATCATTGAAGCCTCTTTAAGGCTTCAATGCCCTTGCTTCTTGATTATTGAACCTGATCGGTAAAACCGGACTTACGGTTAAATCCAACCCTCTGCCTATTCCTTATCTGTGTCCTTGTAGCTGAGCGCAGCTGGAGAAAGACAAGCATCAGGACTCACTTTAGATGTATGATCCTTAAATAAAATCATATTACACTTCCCTGGTCCATTCAGTTTCCCACTCTCCGGGAGAACTGCACACAACTGCCCTCGGATTTCCTGTACCTTCCTTCCGATTCTCACTCTTAGCTGATGACTTTGCTTTACATTTTACTGACAGCAAGAGAAGCCAAAAGAGAACTTCACAAACTTCCAGCACTGCATCTGCTCACTGGCGGCGTCTCTGCTTTTGTACTCTGCTTTCTGTGACTATGTGATCCTTGCTCTCAGCTCCTACCTAAGACAACTCCCTTACTTAGGCCCTGCATCCCATCCTTTTTTACCCCTCAAGGACATTCTTCCAGAAACTCTCTCTCATCCCCCAATGTCATTACTTTCCCCTTTTCTACTGGATTATTTCTAGAAGCATAGAAGCACACGAACATGCTATTACTTGTCCTTCTATTGAAAAACTGTCTCTTTATACTACACCCCCTCCAGCTATTGACCCATTTTTCTATTTACACTTATAGCAAAACTCTTTAAAAGATTTTTCTCTCCTTTTCCAGAACAAAGCAAGGTCCTGCATGAATGAGAATCCCCTGATAACGCATGCATAGCTACTAGCACCCCATCTTTATTCTCTCTCCCTTTTTCTTTCATTCTCTTTTTATTTCCATATATGTGATGTGCTCATAGAGCCTGGTGTATTAATATGCTAATGTGACACTCCACCAGAAGGTGTCGCTATCTAACACATAATATGCTGAAATTGACCATAAACTGTAACTCCAATGATCACCTCTGTGAATTGGGGCATTAACATTTGTTGATGGGGGTGGTGGTGAGAGTGATGATTTTGTAGCAAAATACACTATTTGAGGAAGGGCTGAGATTCATCATGGTAGTATGGGCTCCCCTTGAGCTGGGAGGTTCTCATGAAAGGCCTGGAAAATATTCAGGTGGGCAGGAAGGAGGCCATGGGTAGGGAAACTTCCAGAAGGCTAAGGACAGTGGCCAACACTGAAGGTTTAAGTTGAGGAGGGTGGTTTTGTTTCATTTTGTTTTGTTTCTTTATTTAGCCACTCTATTCTGGAGCTGACCCAGATTCTGCAACTCTGTGTAACTATGATAAGTTTGAAAATTTCTAAATATATAGAAAGGAAAATTAAAAGAACAACCACTGGATTCACACACTGAATTAAAACATTACTTTATACTAAGAAACAGTCAAATCTGGCCAAGGATGGGAGTGGAAGTTCTGAAATACTGTGCTTTTGACCCTTCATTTATTGTTTAAAAATTAGATTTGGATTGCTGAAGCACGTCTGTTAGCTAATGTGAATGCCAGCTCTTTAGACAAAGCACCTTTTCCACTCTGGGCTGTAGGCTGGTGGCCATGAGGCCCAGTGTTGGCTGGCACCCTTAAAGCCATTAGAGGCCATATCATCTCCCTGACATGTCAGAGAAGAATTTATTCATTTATTGTGAAAGTGTGTGTGCATGTGTTTTAATTTATGTAACAGATTTCTTCCCTCCATTTTTTCTGTTCTCTTTTGTTTCCTGTTTTTCTTCTTGTTCTTTTTCCTCTTGGGGAATTTCTTCCACTTTATTTTCTACCTGTCTTCTTTCTTTCTTTCTTTCTTTCTTTCTTTCTTTCTTTCTTTCTTTCTTTCTTTCTTTCTTTCTTTCTTTCTTTTGAAGCGGTCTCGCTATGTTGGTTGCTCAGGCTGGTCATGAACTTCTGGTCTCAAGTGATCTTCCTGCCTCGGTCTCCCAAAGTGCTGGGATTACAGGTGTGAGCCACTGTGCCTGATCAAGAGTTTATTGTTTTCCTTTGGGTACCAAAGTTGGCCTCCCATCACAAGTTGCTTACAAAATTTCCATTTCGGGCTCAGCTTTGAGCTTTGCCCATGAACCAGTCTCTTTTTTGGTTTATATTCAAGTAGATAAGTACCAATCTGTTTGGACCACTCCTCACCAAACTCTCTCTTCTAGAGGAATAATTTTTTAGCCATCCAACCCTACAGGCTTACAATATAGGCTTACTGTATACATATAGTGACAATTATAGACAACAGGAATAGGAGAATAGTGCTTTCTCAGCAGCATTGCTATGAAAGCAACAGCCACTGGCACTTAGTGAAGCCATTATGTCACCCTAGGGGAAAAAGCCTTGATGTCTTGATGAATGAATTAATGGGAGCAGAGACAAAATTTACTGGAATTCCTACAGAATGAAATCTCCATTTGAAGAACAGAACTCCATAGAGAGAAAGTGGTAACATTTCAGGACCAAATTAATGACTGGAAGTTTTCAAAAATAATAACTTAATTTTGCACAAACTTTTCTAACTTTACTTAAAAAAATGAGGAGCTATGGCATTTCTGCAAATGTTCCTCTTGTTTGTGACTCATTATATACTGGTCCTCCCCCTACATTAGTAGATTCTCAATTACACACCTGAGAAATTTTTTCCAAAGAGCAAAGGCAATTAAATACACATCGTGCTTAACATACTGAGTATGTACCAACAAATTATGCAGATTTGCTGAATACTTTGTTCGGTCTATTCTAGAAGAGTGCATAGATTCTAAGCATACTGTTTTCTGGATAATAAAGTGGAGAACGCAGAAGCTTCTGCAACTTGCTTTCCCACCTGTCCTCCTACATGCAGTTCCCAATAAATGTACACAATGCCAACCCCATGCTTTGGCCTAGAGGCAAAACTTATTGGAATAAATGATGCAGAAGAGGATCATAGAAAATAAGAAAACTTGCAGTTATTTCCTTTAATGAATCATGAAGTAACTAAGCTTTTAAAATAGTCAGCATGCAGACTGATTGTCAGTGGTGGGGTGTATGCTACATCTTTTCCCTCTCTCAAGCTTTGAAAATCAGATGCCATTGCTGCCTTCTTTGCTTTCCAAACTGGCATTTGTTCAGCAACAGTACTCCCTACTGAGAATGGAATCAGTGGTCTCTTCTCTCAAATAATTAGAGTGGTTGCATTATCTTTCTCTTCATTGCAAAAATCTGGTTAGCCATTATACTTGCTATGTCAGAAGGAAAGGGGTTAGGACCTTGGCAAACCATTATAAGAAATGAGAGGTTGTTAATGCCTATTTTCTATTATATATATGTCATTGAGCCCCACCTCATTGCACTAAAAAAAAAAAAAAAAAAAGAAAGAAAGAAAAGGAAGAACCCAATCTATAGGTGAGATGCTGAGGTACAAAATAGCACACTTTGTTGAGGGCATAGGCGGCTTGGTGAGTGGGCAGGAACAGAGCTGAAGTTGAAGGGAGAGGTAGAAAAAAGAAAGAAGATTGCCTCTTTTATGTTCAAACATGATCCTCGGAGCAGGTGGAGTTGCTAGTTCTTCACGTCTGGGAAATGTCAGGGAGTAAAGAGGCTGGAGTCTAGCAGGGTTGTGTCCTCGACTATACCCGGAACTGCCTACCCATCTCTGCAGGGAGCAAGAACAGGACATAGAGAGAAGGGGAGGAGTGTTCTCAAAGCTGGCTGGCCTCACTGTGTTCTGGGAAAGGAGAGAAACACATCCAAGGTCCTTGTTATGGGTGGTGAGAAGGAATAGTACACACTTCCTTCATCTAAGGCATGAAATCACCTGATAGTGCAGCCCCTTGGCTGAGGTTCTCTCACACCCAGCCGCCAGCTCCAAAGTTGCTGCTCCTGCTTCAAGTCCAGAACTAAACCTATAGTGATGGGGAATGCCTTTGCCTCTCAAATAGGGGTACAGGTGCCCTCCAGGCATGCGGTGCTGTGCCAGGGATTGTGAGAAACCACAGGATCAACACACTGCTTCTTCATGGAATACTAAATTTACTGGGGGATTTTAGCAAAATTTTAAAATGTTAAGGATCATGTGAATACACAAGCAAAATCAGCAAAATCCATTTTCCTCACATATGCATAAGCCAGTTTTGAAAGCTGGTAGAGTAGGATATTTTTATAAGCTGTGATTAATTACAAAATGTAGAATTGCTTTGAAAAAATGGTGAATGGAGTTGGGTTAATGCTGAGGTCAAGATGAAGGAAACAGGATGTGAAACTGAGGTGAGACCGATTATGTTAAAGTTGTTAGCCAGCCTAGCTAAGGGTTTGCACATGGCTGCCTCATTTTCAGGAGCTGACAAAAAGAAACCAGTGCTTTTCCCAGCTGCTGGACTTCTTAGTACCCCTTCAAATCATCCTGGTATCTTCTCATATGTGTAAGTCCAGCCCCATTAAAGCCACTCACAATCATCTCTTTAGATTAACTTAAATTCCACTGATCTTTTTCATTGCTCTGCTTCCCAGTTATTAACCCATTGTGTGTAGTTTTTTGATATCGTCGGCATAGGTTCAGAATGTGTAGTTTAAATAAGCACACAGGTCACTGATAAGGGAATTGAATGAAATTTTCCAAGTGATTTGACTGGCTAAAAAAAAAAAAAGAAATTTTATAAGTAAATCTGAGATACATGGTTGATGAGCTATGATTGTCCCTTACAAATATATGAAACGTTATCGTTTTCAGAGCACTCTTATAGCCTAGCTTGACACAAAGGTTGGGAATCAAGAGGTTATGCCAGAAGGTACCAGATAATTCATGAGCAGGAGGCAGATTCAGCCTCCTGATCTGTGATGCTGACTTGGAGGTGGGTGGGGATGAGACTCAATAAGAACCTATGAAAAAATTCCAAAAAATTACAGAGTAAGCTAACTTCAAAAGCTGGGGTACACTGAATAGATACCAGGGTATAAGAATGTGGATTTGCTTATGGAAGGCAAAGATTTATGCCAAATACCCACTTCCCTTCTGGTTCCAGCTGTGCTGGGGTGGTGGAACACAGGGTATCTTTCTCCCTGTGGTTGCTAGGGGTGTTACATATTTAGGGGCATACTTTATCTCATTAGATTTTTATCATATCTGAAGTAGTTATATCAGAATCAGCTCTAATTTAGCCCAGTGTCTCTGTTTCTTGGAACTTTGCACTGTCCTTGGTTATACTATTCCACACCACACACTACCCTTTAGTTTTACGACTCTCTCATGTAAACCTGATCATGAAGTGTCGTGGGAGTTCTGAGTAAAGAGAATTGCATGCACATAGCATTGTTTGTTGCATATATTGCCACAAGAGAATGATATTCTAACTACTCAAGGAGAGCAGAATTGGAACAGATTAAACAGAAACAGCTGTTCAACTCTGCTTGTTAACTTTCTGATGCATAAAAGCGATCACAGTTCCTGCAGAAAAGTAAAGTGAACTTCATACTGGGTACCTGGGGCATTGAGGTTATAGCAAGAAAGCTCTGCCACTCCCCGAGTCAATTCCTGAATTTGGGCTAATAATTAATT
Source organism: Cheirogaleus medius (assembly GCA_008086735.1). Classification (NCBI taxonomy): domain Eukaryota; kingdom Metazoa; phylum Chordata; class Mammalia; order Primates; family Cheirogaleidae; genus Cheirogaleus; species Cheirogaleus medius. The sequence goes on from VBSM01000361.1 coordinate 34,645,286, forward strand.
TCCATATGCTCTGGTTTTTAACCTGAAAAGGAGAGAATAATAATTCCAACACCATAATTTTTGATTAGTGCTTGTCTATTATGTAGTTTTCTTTTGTTTCAAAAATTAAATGAGAAAATAGATGTTAAGCATTTTGCAGGCTTAGCACATCATTAGCTATTATTATGATCTAGTGCCACTCTCTTTTTAGATTCAGGGCTAGGCCTGGTGGGAATAGGATTGCCTGATTTAGCAAATAAAAATATAGGACTCAGTCAAATTTGAATTTCAGATAAACAGCGAATTTTCTTTAGTAAAATTTTTATGTCCCATGCAATATTTGGGACATCTTAGATGTATATGGACAAAATGCCCTCATTAAAAGACAGAAATTGTCAGGCTACATTTTAAAAAAGGTCCCACTAAATGTTCTTTTAAGAGACACATTTAAATCAAAAGATACAGAGAGATTAAAATCAAACGAATGGAAAAAAAGTTATAATATGCAAACACTAATCAAAAGAAAGCTGGTATAGTCATACTAATATCAAATGAAGTCAGAACATTGCTGGTAAATGTATAATAACCAGTTTTGGGGAGTGGGTGAGATTTGTAGCATCTGATGATTTCCATGTGTTAATACTCTGCCATGACTGATTTTAAGCCACCAATGTGACAAAGCTGAACACTGAGTTGGGAAGAGGTCTGCATAGTTGGCTCTTGTTAGTATAAGCCAGTTCTAGCACACTGGTGGACAAAGTTCATTATTAGGCAGAAAGCATTATGAAAATGAAAACAGATGAAGACATGTCATAATGATAAAAGTTTAAAAGTCATCATTAAAAATTTATGCACTTAAGAATATATAAATAAATAAAACAAAAGTCTACAGACAATAAAAAAATAAAATCCGGAATAGTAGATACATTTTAAGATATCCTTCTTAATTGATAGAACAAGCAAATAAAAATCAGTAAGGATAGAGAAGATTTGAAAAACATGCTCAAACTCAACCTAATGGACATCTATAAAGCATTATATCTCCAACTGTAGAATATACCTTCTTTTTAAGCACAAGGAAAATTGCTGGACTAAAATGCAAATCTGGATAAATTCAAAAGGACTGATACTATGTACATTATGTTCTCAGACTAACAGGGAAGAAAGCTAGACATCAGTTTAAAAAATAGTGGGAAAATCTTCATATATTTGAAAATTTTAAAAGTCCTTCCCAGTAAGTCATAAGTCAAAGAACAAATCATGTTATTAAAAAATATTTTATTAAATCATAAAATTGCTATATAATAAAACTTGTGGAATGAAGCTACAGCAGTTCCTAAAAGTAAAATTGTATCATTAAACTATCTATCTTAGAAAAAGAAAAGAGCTACATATTAATGACCTATGCATCTAACCAAGAGGTTAGCATAAGAAAACAAAAAAAACCCAAAGAAAATACAAGGAAAAAATAACAAAGATAAGAACAGAGAGTAATAAAATATAAAAGAGATCATAAAATAAATAAAAAAGAAAGATATATAAAAGCCAAACACTCTTCCTTTGAAAATATTAATAATAAAAACAAACAGGTTAGATAGACCAAATAAAGAAGACAAAATTAACCAATATCAGAATTGGACATTATGCTTTTTACAAACTTTCTATAAACATAAAAAATATAAGAAGATATTATGAATAATGTTTTGTCAATAAATTTGAGATTTCATATGACATGAATAAATTTCTAGAAATATACAACTTATATCTAAAGAGATGGGATAATTATTATAACTTAAAAAAATTGAGAAGTCAAGTATCTTTTCACAAATATCTTTAACTAGCTTTAATAATGGGTTCTACCAAACATTCAAGAAAAAGATAATTCCATTTTAATACAAACTATTACAAAACCTGACAAAAGAAGCATGAGAAAAAATTTTATGGTCTAAGCTCACTTACAAATATCAGTGTAACAATTAGAAATAAAATATTAGCACATAGAATCCAGCAATATATAAACAATGTATGACCAGGCTGGATTTAACATAGGAATGTAAGGTTGGTTTAATATTTGAAAATTGATTAAGGTAATTTATCACATTAATGAATTAAAGGAGAAAAAAATTTGGCAATCTTAACAGATATAGAAGAAACAAGAAATTTCTATATTTATAATCAGAAACTCTTAGTAAATTAGAATTAGAAAGAAATTTTCTTTACTTGGTAAAAAACATTTGCAAGAACAGAACAAGCAAGCAAAAAAAGATAAAATAAGCATTACACTTAACGATGAAATGTAAAAGCAGCTGATGAATACTTGGGTTGTTTCCATATCTTGGCTATTGTGAATAACGCTGCAATAAGCATGGAAACACAGATATCTCTATGAGGTGTTGATTTCATTTCCTTACTGAACAGGGATTGTGGGATATGTAATTCTATTTTTAATTTTTTGAAGAACCTCCATACTGTTCTCAGTAATGGCTGTACCAATTTACATTCCCACCAACAGTGTACAAGGGCTACCCTTTTCTCCACACCTTTGCTAACAATTATCTCTTGTCTTTTCGAGAACTGCCATCCTAACAGGTGTGAGGTGATAGTTCATTGTGGTTCTGATTTGCATTTACCTCATGATTAGAGAACCTTTTCATACTCATTGACCATTTTTATATCTTCTTTGGAAAAAATGTCTAAAGTCCCTTGCTCATTTTCAAACTGGTCTGTGGCTTTTTTTTTCCTTTTTTTTTTTTTTTTTTTTTTTTTTTTTTGCTACTGAGTTGTGTGAGTTCTTTTTATATTTTGGATATTATTCCCTTATGAGATACATGCTTTGCAAATATTTTCCCCCAACCCATAGGCTGCCTTTTCATTTTGGGAAGGTCTTATGGGGAATTGGTTATAAATGGAGTTAAATCATAGGTAGGTAGAAATAACATTAACAAAGACATGAAATCATTTTATTCTCTGAAACAAAATAGAATAAGAAGAGTTTAGATAAATTCAGAGAAAACTTTGAAGTGGAAAAGAGAGATGTCAAATAAGGTCAAATGATTTCAATCTTCTCAGTAAGTAGGAGGAGGTGATAATAGCAACAATGGTAGCTGTCATAGCCATCTTAGCAGTTATTGAGCATTTTTGTAGCAGATGCCTCACCAAAAGCTTTACTCTGTGAGGCAGACACTGCTATTATTATTTTTATTTTACAGACAAGGAAACAACAAGAGTGAGTGATGTTTGAGATTGAGCAATTTGGCAAGGTCACATAGTAAGTGACAGAGCTGTTCTGTGCAGAATGATGTTATATGCAAACCTTAGAACCTTTTGCTTTGGTGAATGAGGGGAAATGAGGCTGTAGGCTCAAGGTGAGAGGGAAGGTTTGGAAATCTGGCTAGGGGACTAGGTCAGGGAGTCAGAGATGGGTATGACTGTGGAATAGCTTGTAGGGCCCAGCTAGGCCAGAGTGCATGGATTTGTTTCATGAAAGCACTCTGTTTATTTGGGTTTCTCTAATAACACTTGGCAGTTCAGGAATGAGAGCAGAAAAAGTGAAAGCTAAGGTTTCCCAGAGTGGGATTAATAAAGCAGATGGGGCGGAGGCCAAGGAGTAAAATTTCTGTTATATTACTAAGAAGACTGTTGAGAGTTGGTCAACAGCGGGCTATGGGACCTAGGATAACGTGCAGCATGCTGAGGCCTGGACAGGATGAAGAATTGGAGAACCTGAGGGAGGCTGGGGGCCTGGGATGTTTTGATGAGAATAACATCAGATCCAACAGAAGGAAGGCAGAGAAATTATTAACAAGGGGTGTTTCGGAATATGTTATCTCCAGAGGCTGAAACTACTGCAAACCTGGAGGTGAAATTTCAGTGTTTTGATCAGGTGGGAAGTAGTTTTGGTTTAAAAGAGGCTTTCCTGTTGTGTCTAATAACACCCATTAGCAAGATAACTGCCTTTTGATACATAACACAATGTTGAATAAGTCACTTAGTACTGAACCTAGGCTCTAGTAGTGGGCATTTAAAATGACACCATGAATAAACAACTCCAGTTCTTTGAGGAGTTCAAAACATCACACTTCTTTCTTAATGAATAATAGAAGTCCTAAGTTAGGTGCTTCCATTTCTAAGGTAGAGCTGAAGGATACGACCAGCTATTCTGAGATCAGTCATGAAAATAGATATTAGACATGGCTCAGAACCAGCAATCATCTGGTGGTGTTAGCAGAAGAAAGGTGGCTTTTGAATTAACAGTAAAAGCCATATTAATTCCACTCATCATATTATATTGGACCAATTAGATTAAGTAGATGTAAGATAAAAATGGATACAGCTCACATCCCACCTCAAATGATTTTAGGAATATTCCTTAGCACTCTCTGCCTTAGACTCCCAACCACAAATGAGCACAAACTAACTTGAGCTTTTATAAAAAAAAAATTAAGCTAAGTGATTATTAACATAATTACTATCTGCAAAGTGTTTTGATCAGGTCTGAACTGATCTGAGTACAATGGATTAATAATAGTGTCATTGTGTTTCATAGTTCAGCTTAATTAAATGCAACTTTTGTTTGTTTATGAATGCAGCAGGAACTTTAAGACAGACAAATTAGCCCTACACGTGTTATTTTCTGTATGGAGTTATGCAGCGGTCCCTAACCTTTTTGGCAGCAGGGACCAGTTTCGTGACAGACAAGTTTTCCACCGACTGGGCAAGGCGGGTGGTGCCGTGAAGCTCTGCGACTGGGTCCCTAACAGAACGCCGACCAGGGACTGGGGACCGCAAAGTTAAAAGTATTTCTGAAGCAGAGACTTTTCATTAATTTCAAAGTCCTGATTTTTTTCCCCCACAAAATTCCTTTTGGTTTAGTTTCCCTTTTCTCCTGGGGGCAATTATGTAAATAGATGCCTGAACGAAGAAAAGGAAGTTGGAATGAATTAAGATGACTTCACAAAGGCACACAGAAAGACATTGTTTCCTCAAGAATGACTGACTGTAAATGGGAAAATATTTATCTACTGAATACAACCATACGCTTAGAAGCAGCAGCACTGTTCTGTACGGCTCTTTCATCGTCTTCTAAACAGTCACTATGGCCGGAAGAGAGAGGCAGCAGTGGGAGAACATTCTCCATAAATAATTGTGGCGGTGCATGCTGTAGTTCAGCGCTCGACAGCGGCATTTCCATATATGAATTCTCATTACCAAGGCTATGCCACTTGCCTCATAAACTCGTTCTAAGATAAGCTGGGGCACGTGGGTTGCCTTGGATCCAGAGCAAAGAGTGCACCCTCCTCCCTTGTTAAAATGGTTTCATCTGCTTGGTGGTTTTGTTTTGTGAGGCTGAAATTCTATCCTTTGATGAAAATATCTCAGACAGTGAGCTCAGGCCTGGTGGTTGCTGAAAACTGTCCACTTTGGGAGGTTAAAACTCACATCTTGGTAAAAGGCTTTCCTACCTTTCAACAAACTGTTTTGTGTTATTCTTAGAGTTGGCACAATTTCCTTCCCCACAACTGCAGAAGTGTCTTTCCTACCCTTTAGCAAGAAGAAATGGTGTAGATGGAGACCTCAGTTATCCCTGAGTCTGATATTTCTCAACATAGCGATGAGTTCAGGACATTTTTTATGATTGTTACAACATATATACTGAATTATAATATAAACCTAGAGACTATTATGAAAAACAAACTTTGTTGCCTCAGATGGATTATTTTAAGATAGCATAAAATCTGTGAAAATGATTGTGGCGCCAAAGGTATATAGGATCTGAATTTCCAGAGGTAATTAGCATGCAAATACAGTTGATGTTCAAGGTGGTTGCACTCTCATGATTGACAGAAATGGCCAAAAAAACAGTAGGTCATGTCAGCCCTGTCTAATTAGCTCACACATACAATAGTCCTTTAGCGTGATGAGAGATACAAGCACAAAGGGGCCACAAGGCAGCAGTTGCTTTTATTTTTAAAGCGAGTATATAATCTAATAAATGGTTTCAAGTGTGCTGCACAGTTTGTTCATTTGGACACAAAGTATTTTCAATTTATGCAGCTTCGATTTTAGAGACAACTTCTCAGATATAATTGAATAAAATAATCTGTCTTGGACCTTTTGAATTACAGTATTTTGAGACTAGCACAGATGAACAAAGCATAGGAGCTGCAGTTAATGTGACTGTCATTGGGCACCTATCTCAGGTATACAAATGAAGTCACGTTCTCTGTTAATGGAGCCACAGTGAAGGAAAATAACTTCCTGGATAATTTTATGAAATGAGAGCATACCCCAGTAGTAAAAGATTAGCAAGAAGTGGAGCGTCTTCAAATGCAAATTTCCTGACATTTCACAGCTACTAAAATAATTATCCTGCCTTGGCGAACTAATAATAACTTAGTAAAAGGTTTCATTTAGGATAACCAAAAGGCACATACTAAGATAAGCACTATTTCCATTTTAGGACTTGCCAAGGCTAGATTTTCTCTTTTCTCTTTTTTCTACACATTGAATGTCACAAGCAATTAAATAAAATTATTTATGTAAATTGGAAAGTAAGAGCATAAAGCCATGCTATGCAAATCAGATGCAACTGGTATTCCCATTATGAATCCCAAAGAAGGGAGCTTTGGTGTCTTGTTGAAGTAATTGTTCTTTGAAACTCTTGAACTATCTTTTGTTGTGCTGAAACAAATTTATTTAATGAATCTTTTGAAATCAAAGCCACTTCACCTGTATGTGTCTATGAAAAAACTACATGCAGAGTCTGCAAAGCTTAAAGGAAATCTTTTGAAATATTGGCATTTCTTTGAATCTCTTTATATTCTATATCTAGCACTGTATTAGAGACATGGAAAGCATTCTCTGGAATCAAATTGGGAAAAATCACCTAAGGGCATAGGAAAACTTTTGAGAACCAATTTGACAATATGAACCAAATACCATAAAACTGTTTATGGTGCTTTGATCTAATAATTTTATGTTAGTGAATTTATTCTGAGTCTTAAATACAGAGAAAGACTTATGCACAAAGTTATTGATAGCAATGTTATTTGAGATAACAAAATAATTAGAAACAATTAGTTCTCTTTTGTTGAATATTTAGGTAAAGCAAATCTTGATACATCTACTGAATGAAATATTATGCAACCCATAAAATGATGCTTGTCAAAATTGAATGTCAATGTAGAACATTCATATGCTGTATTAGAAGTATTAAAAGCCTGATATAAAATTGTATGTGTGGTAGAGCTGCAATCATGTAAACATAAGTATACCTATAAGGAAATATCTGAAGGTGCTACCATAGGTTGTGTTTGGATGGAAGTATTACTGGAAATTTTTCATTTCTTTGATATTTTTTTAGATTTATAAATTTTTTAAAAAGAAACTAAATTTAGCTAACTACCCAATTGTTATGCTTAACGGCTAGTTGTATTGAACTGAACTCTCCCCTAACCATTTTCTACATATACTCATTTTCTAAATATATTCATGATGGTTAATTAGTCACAGGTAAGAAAGCAGTCTGGTGAAGCTACCTAAATTCTAATTAATGTAGACCTCACTAACTGAAGATTAACATATATTCTCATATCTGAGATTCTTATGAAATAAAAAGGCCCAAACAAGTAGCATATTAGAATTTTTAAAATGCAATTATAGCATATTGTTTCATAGAAGTAGGCAAATGACAAATGTAGTTTTTTGGTGAGCTTATTTCATTTAACTTGCTATATATAAGTATGCTATTCATAATTGTGTGTAATGGCTGAAATATAATATATGAAAACAGAAAAAATAGTTAAATTAATTAATATAATTATACAAAAATAAAGCTGAATTATGTAGTCAACTTTATGAAATAGATAAATTGGTTTATTTTATCAGATTGAGCTCAGAATATACTGAAATCACATCATTTGTCTCTAATTAAATGTTTTTATAAATGTAAACATTTATATATAATTGATAGTTGAAAGAAAAGGTAAGTAAACTTTTGCTTCATCCACTGTATCATCTATAGGTAACAAAACATGAAGAAAAGTTTATTACAATCTTTTCCAGAAACTGTTTCTCCCTCCAAGTGCAACCATTTCTGATAATCAATCATTCATTCAATTAACCAATCAGTATTTATTAAGGGCCTACCATATACCAGCCCCCTGAGATAAAGTCATGACCTTTTGATTCTGAATATTCACTTCTACAAATAGATTTTTATAGATAAAGAATTTAAAAATAAATATTTAAATAACTTACCTTTAGTTCCCTGAACTTGGAGAAAAATCCAAAAGACAAAAATAGCCCTTCTACTTTCCAAATACATTTTAGCTTTTGTGCATTGGTAATTCTGACAAGAATCACAGAACAACCTCAAATCTCATATAAAAAAATAAAATGACAGAACTATGAAAAATAATTAAATATTGATGCCAGCTGATTGAGGATAACCTTCTTGGTCTACCTTTATGAAGGTGCCAATTTATGAAGAACATGCAGCAGTGTCTGCTTCAGGAATAATCTGCTTATCTTCCCCTCAGGTGTAATCTCTGCTTAAGGGCCAGCTGGAGGAACCTTTATCTCATTAACCTTCTGGAAGAGCATCTGTCAGCCTAGCTCCAGGATCCTGAATGCCTTTATAAACAAGTATCCACAGACATACTTTTTTCTTAGTTACTCACCTGTTACAGTGACACAGAGAGCCAGGGGAAGTCCTGCCAAATGCAAAAGGATGACGGTTAGGGTCAGATGTTTTCCAAAATGACATGCGCAAGAGATATTCATTGAAAGAACTTAATTGCTATCCCTGGAAGTATATGGTTATTCAATATGTGTCAGTCTCCACAGGTAGCAAAGCTGCCTCCATTTTCTTTTATGTACCGCTTTGTAAATCACTTTCTATCTGGCATTACATACGGATGGCTTTTTTGATTTAAGTGTGATTTTAGTTTTTAAAATCTGTATGCATGCACAGAGTTTAAGAAGTCAAATACTTTTTTCAGTAAGGGTTGTGAAAAATAACTGTGCCTGCTTTCTACCCACACCTTCATTCAAAGAGCAGCCATTTAAAATTCATTAGGCTAATATTTCTAGTACTCTCATTTGTTCTTCTAAGTAGTATGCTTCTATTACATTCTGGGGTTTTTGCTTTTACCTATTATCAAATAATGGATATTGAGAATATCTTTCCTTCCATACACACTCTTTCCACTCACCATAAACATGTACTCATCTCATTCCTTCATCTTTCTGCTTCAGTATTATTGTATTTTAAGATTATTGAATATTTAGTCTTATATTATTTTTACTATATACATGCTATGTATAGCTGAGCAATGGAACATACTACAATTACTACCATGTATTTTTTTTTTTTGAGACAGTGCCTTGCTCCGTCACTGGGGCTAGAGTGCAGGCACATGATCCAGTAGATTACTGACAGTTCATGGTAGATAAATTTGAGATCTCACATGTTTGAAAATGGTTTCCATCCTACCCTCATACTTGGTTGATAGTTTTGCTGGATATAGAGTTCTAGGTCAGAAATAACATTCACTTAGAATATTGAAGACATCTGCTGCAGAAATTCTAAAACTTTATTACTGTTGTCTCCTTTCTTATTTTTTGTTGTGGCTCTATGCTTAAAAATTCCTTTAATATTATTTTCGTGGGGTATCCAGTGGTAGCAGAAAGGTAATGGATTTTTAGCTCTCATCTTTAAGTACAGATTATTTTGGTAATATTTAAAGAATATTATCAAAGTGGTATAAATCCTCCTTATAAGAGTGTATGTTAAAATGAAAAATGAAATAAGTGGAAAGTAACTCTATTTTTAGGTAATTATATCCAGAAAAATGATAAGAAAATGCAATAGAATAGATATTAATACATATTTACCATAAATATTTCTATCATATATTCATATGGGTTGAAAAGCTGGTTGGTGCTAACAAAATACTTCTCTCTTGATTTTCTATATAGTCCTGTGTTATGCTTATATTTCTAACCCTGCTGTGAAATGTCAGTGCCCTTTCTCCAGGTGAGAAAGCAACAATTCCAAGTTATGAAAATAATTTGCACTTAATAGCCTTCTTAATAAAATGGTTATTTAAAGAAAAATGTGGTATGGACTAATTTGTGTTCTTAAACATATCCTCTATCATAGATATGAATATAAAGGTAATTAATTTATTTTAAAATAACAGATATTGAAAAGTTTCTCTTGATGGGGCAGTACCTTATGCATTTCACCCCCCTCCTGTGTTTTTTTTTTTTTTTTTTTTTTTTTTTTTTTTTTAGAGACAGGGTCTCACTCTGTTCCAGGCTGGAGAACAGTGGCGCAATCATAGCTCATTATAACTTGGAACTGCTGGGCTCAAGAGATTCTCCCACCTCAACTTTCCAAGTAGGTAGGACTACAGGTGTGTGCCACCATACCTGGCTATTTAAAATTTTTTTTGTAGAGATAGGGCTTGCTATGTTGCCCAGGCTGGTTTTGAACTCCTAGGCTCAAGCAATCCTCCTGCCTAGGCCTCCCAAAGTGCTGGTATTATAGGTGTGAGTGACCACACCTGGCCATTTTCCCCACTTATGGTTAATCTGTGTAACTAATATTGGTAACTTCCACTTAGAAAGCAAACAAGAATGATAAACACTCATTATTCCCGAGACAATACTTTCTGGGACCATCGGGTCTTTCTCTAAGTACTGTTGTGTTTAATTATGGGTCACTGTTAATTAATCCAGAAGTGTTTTCCAAGGTGGTTGACTGTGAATAATTATATCTTCTTAAAGAGGCAAGCTTTCCCCTTTATTTTTCTGGCAGAATTTCAGTGGTGCATTTAAAATGTACAAGGCAGGGTGGAAAGGGCAGTATCTTTGCAGATGTTTTCCTTCATTTGAAATCAGTAGATGTAAATGAACAGTGTTCACCAAAATGAATCAGTTAATATCACAAAGAAACGATTCCATTTGTTTCTTTGTTAATCAAAATAGATCAACAAATCTATTATTTTGTATTTGATTAAAAGATTTGTTAATCAAAATAGATACAATTTTTTGACTTCCTAGTAAATACCAAACTCTCAGGGGCTTTACATGCATAGTATGACATCTTCCTAGCTTCCCTATGAGGGAAGAACTATTTTTATTTTCACTTAACAGATAAGGAATCTGAGGCTCAGAGATTGTAACTGTATCATCCACCTATGTAACTCATCAAACTGAAGCAGAGTCTCTACCCAAGATCTCTCTAATTGCAAAGCCTGTGTTCTTTTTATTGCTCCTTATTACATTTCACCTGTAGGGAAAACAGATGCTGAGAAAGTAACTAATACTCATTGGACCAATTAACAACACTGAACAAAAGAGAAGCCATTGCAAATGCAGGGTCCTATTCAACGTTCACTGTTTACATTGGTCTTTTCCTTCACGTTGTGTCTACTTACTTGGACATGAGTAAGAGAGCTACATAGATATCTGGAAAGTTCCCTTCTCCGGAAGTGTATCTTTTCTTTGGTAGAAATACTACTGTCCTTTAGTGTTCTAGGTTTCTCTTTGTTCACATTGTTGGTTGCTGATTTGTCTTTCCAATCCAGGAAGGCAAATGGAATTCTTGAAGTATTCTTGAGGGGATTCTTAAAGTGTAGCAGACCAGAGACAAAATGTGTGATTAATCAGGAGTAGCTGAACCACTCCTAGAAGGAACCATTTCTAGGAGGGGCAGGTAGGCAGTGCCATGAGTATTAAATCTGTGACCTGGAGAGAATAGGTTATATCACCTCTGGAAAAAACTCAATATCCTTCCATGTACTTCTGGGTGTTTTGGACAAGTGCCTTTCTTGATAACCCAAGATTCACTCTGTGTGGCTCAAAGAGTTTCCCCTGCATTATTACTCATATCTTAGGAAGGAGGAATATAGCACACAGAAACACACACCAGGGTAATACCGACTGGAGCGGTGTTTAAGGTGGGCTTATATAATATTTCCTGAGTTTACCCTCTGGATCCATCTCACTTCATCTGTCAGCTAAAGACTACGGGATTAAATGAAAAGGGATTCAGCAAAATGAGGGGAGAAGCAACAGATGGAATCTACCAAAAGCTGACTGCACTATGGCAGGAATGGAGGGAGGCAATCGTAAGGCCACAAGATGACAGTTTTAGTGAGGATGTGAATGATAGCAACCCAGGGACAGAGGCCCTACATCCTCATCCATCCTCATTGTTTTCTCAGAGAGCTTTTTGCTGAATCCTAGTGTGGGAGGACTTCAATAACCCCATCCTTTTGTGAAACAAAGCAGGTCAGCCTTCCTTCAAGGCCTCTTAACATAGGGCTCTTCCCTGTCGCACCTCCTTGCGCACCTCCAAGTCTTTGGTAATAAATATAGTGGATGCAGAATAAACTGAACTAGTCTCTTCTATGTAAAAATAATTATAAGCTGAAAAGCACACAAGCAACTAACTTTTTTTTTTTTTTTAATTTTAAAGGTGTCAGTCAGTATGTATTTTGAAATGCAGATTTTTTCCAAAAAAATTAGCCACATCTGCTAAGAGAATCAATAAGGCATGTTTGGTGTCAGCAAATTACGCATATTCCCTTCTATATGTGGTTAAAGAGGTCGTGATAAATGTTGCTCATTCTAAGAGCACAGTGACTTGACTTTTATAGACATTAAAACCCAGTTGAAATGATGCAATGGAAGGATCTTTGAGGTCTGAATTTCTCCAGTGCTCATTGCCTGAGCACTTAGACACACGGCAAGAGAGAGTGAATGGGCAGCAGGTCAAGGGCTACAAAGAGAAACAAGAAGACGAGTGCTGAGGAAATGCTGTCTGATCTGTGATGGGGAGGAATCCATGACCTTTGGGAGACCATTTCAGAGGCACAGTGGGAAGGAAGTTAGTTTGCAGTCCATTACAGAGTAATTGGGTAGTGGAGTAGGGACAGTGAGTGAGGCTTCTCATTATGTAGTATAACAGCAAAAGATGACAGAGAATTTGTTTGATAAGCTAGTTGGGCCAAAGCACACTTTTTTTTTTTTTTTAAAGAAAAGAATTGTTTATAGGCGGAGCACGATGCACGGGAGAGGTGTGAGTTTGTAGCATAGTTGGGGAAGGGGAGACAGGGAATGGGGAGAGAGCTGCTAGCACAAGATTTTCTATGTTTAAGAAGCATTTGCCCAAAAGGAAGTTTCTGAATTGCCTCATTTTTGTAGGACTCAAAGGAGTGTTAGAGCATGAAACCCACAGACATTTGCCCTGCAGGGGCATATAATCTAAAGTGATGCAGTGAAATGAAATAGAGTTACCAGTTCAGCACCTTTCAAAGTGATACCAGACAAAAAGATGTTAGCCAAACATTTTAACCATAATAAAAAACATTTTTGAGTACTCATTAAAATGTCAGGATCTATTCTAAGCACTTTAGATGGCTTTCTTCGATTTCTATATTAACCACATTAGGGGTGTACCATTATCATACTGAATATGAAGAAACTAAAGCTTAAGCAGGCTAAGGAAGTTCTTGATGTATCACAGCTAATAAGTGATTTAAGTCCAGTCTCTGATCACAAACCAGAACCCCACACCTAGTAACTGTCAGTCAAAACATGAGTCAGTAAAACTCATGACACAAGTCTCAAATAGGAATTCAGCAATGTCTATATCTTACTTTATGTAATATAATGTCTACATATTATTTTAAAGTATTTTGGCATGTGCACATGTATTTATGTGAATGTTTGCCTGTGTGGATTTGAGCCACACTATAGGTTTAGTCAATTGCCTGGTCATCAATACAAACTCTAGGAGCGGGGACAGGATGGTCAGCATTTGATCCAAAAGGCCACACTCCAGAGATGGGTACTACAATCTCCAACAACCTTTAATTCCAATTAACACTGAGTTTTAAATATTAGCATAATGACAGGTAGAGCTGAGCATTCATTGGTGGAATTGGTGGCTTGTTAACTGATAATGAATGCTGGAAATGGGCACTCAGTGAGATTAGTGATAGTTAAAATATGCAAATTGGTTAAAATATTTTAGAAACACTCCCTGTCCTGACATGAGTCTAGGATATCACCCTTTACTTTTAGGATGAAGTTGGAAGCTTGATTCTCACCAGTCCTGTTGTCCAGTCACATCTTTGGAGGATTCTGGCTCACTGACAACGACCGTAAGGCATTTGGAATGTTCTCACGTTTGTCATAAAGGGAACTTCCATGCAAGGTGTGGTTGCAGTGATTTCTATCTTTTTTTTTGAACCCAAAATGGTTTTCATTGGGCTTACAGAACAGGCTGTGTGGTCTGTTTGAGGTCTGCTTACTAATACATGCTCATTTAATAAAAGCTCTTGTATATGTGGAAAATTTTTTGTCTGATTCATTCTTTTACCAAAACCTGGTAATAAGGTTGTAGAAGAGTAGTTACCTATCACCCACTTTCAACTATTAGTGCCCACTGTAATCTACTAAAATCAACCCATTTGTGTTTAGCCAAATTGGCTTAGATCAGTTCAACATATAACTTTGTGAATTTTCTCTATAAATTCACTTTCCCACTCTGACAAAAAACGATTCCTCACCTTCTCCTTAATATTCCCATCCTGATGGTTTCCTCCCCAGCCTCCACCTGTCTGCCCTCTAGTTTTATTAAGAAAATAGATACAGTCAGACGAGCTGTTCTTTGGCTCTCCTCATCTTCCATCATCCACCATAAACTGTTAACCATCTGCCATTTACTGAATTTGATGTTCATCATGTCCATGCACGTTTTTATATACCACTGCACAAATATATACCCAACTGATGTATAGTATTGTTTTTATAAGTGTTCAAATGTTACATAAATAACATATCATATATGTCATTTTACAACTTACATCTTTGGTCAGCATTATGTTATTGAGATTTGTTTGTGTTAATATATTTATTTACTTATTTCAGTTCTGTAGAATATTCCATTGAATAGTGCTGTCTACTGTTGATGGCTATTGTACCAATTTCCATCCCTCCCAATATTAAATGAGAGGTTCATATTTCTCCATATTCATGCCAACACTTGAATTGTTGGACTTTTCCACTTTGTCAAATTGATGAGTTTGAAATGGTATCTCACTGTGATTTTAACTTTGATTTCCCTGATATCTGGTAAGATAGAGCATATTTTCATATAGTCATTGGCTATTGGTGTTTCTTCTTTTTGAATTGCCCGTCCATACCTTTTGCCCCTTTGTCATAACATTTTGAATGAGTAGCTCATCAGTTCTCCACTGCTTTGTAATGCCACCTGTATCTTATATTCCTGGATCTCTATGTTGTTTCATTGGTTCCATATTTTACTTGTATAATTCTGCATCAAGAGCAAATGATCTTATTAGCTACAGTTTTATAATAAGTTTTGATAACTGACAAAAATATATCCCAGTGTGTTCTTCAAAGTATTTGTAGAAATTTCTAGTTCTTTGTACTTCCTTAGTAATTTTAGGAAAATTATGGTAAGATCATGAAAACTCTGGAGAGATTTTCACTGGATTTTGTCTTAATTTTGGACAAAATTGGGTAGAATTAAAATGTTTTATCTTGAGTTTTCTTAACCCTAAACATGGTATATATCTCATTTCTCTGTAACTTATTCTAATCAGGCATCTTTCCCAAACACTCCATTGAATCTAGTTGGATTGTCAAGATCACAAACAACCTCACCTTGTTAAGTCCAATGGCCGCTTCTCTGTCCTTTTTCTGCTTGACTCTTCAGGCCTTTGCACCAGCTCAGCCTCTCTATATTCTCAGTTTAGATGCAACCTCCTGGGAAAGTCCTTCTTCCCATTACCCAATTTAAAGTAGCCACACAGTAACTTCCTCCACGGCATTCTGTTTCAATTCTTTGCATAGCCCTTTTCTCTAATATGGCCTCTGCCAGCCTCCTGATTTGTCTTAAACCACTTTCTCCTCGCTAGTTACATTTTCTTTGCTTCCTTGAATACCTCAAGCTATTTTTTACATTAGGAACTTCACACTTATTTTCTCTATGTCTAGAGGTCTCTTCACTTAAAGATATTTACATGAGTCTCTTCTTAACATCTAAATCTTCAGGAAGTCCCTGGCAACCTGGTCAGAAGTACTCTTCAATCATCATCACAGCAACCCATTGTATTGCTTTAAAAGTTGGCTTTTGTTTGGAAATTATCCTGTTTATGTGTTTGTTTATTGTTAATTTCCCCTGAACCCCTCCCCACCAGAATATATGCTACAAGGTAGTAACCTTATGTGTTTTATATACATTAATACCTAGAGCACTGCCTGGCACCAAGTTGGTGCTCAGTAAATATTTGGTGAATAAAGCAACCCACTCCATAGCCTAAGACTTATGAAATTCACAGTTGTTTATGAAATTAGACCACCATTACCTGTGAATTTACAGAATGAAAGGATGTACCACTCATGTCTAAAAAATAAATTATTATAAAAATAAATTATTATATGGCCTTGATAAGTTAATAAATAATGAAAAAATGATTATTAATTTAAAATAATTAATTAAAAACAGCATTTGAACAAATGACATATAAATCATTATAATACATATCAAATAATTTAAAAATAAAATGTAATGTGTGTACATATACACACAAAGAGGTAAGTTTTATATTTCATATTTATAAAAATAAGTGAGGAAATTACAGAGGAACAAAATTAAGATAAGAGCCGATTAACCTACAATAAATTTAGTACCCAAAATTCATGTAAAGTGGTCAAGAAATTTGTTTCTAAACATTCCAACAGCCACTCCAAAAAGAAACTATGATGAGTTACATGATTCATATTGTCTGTGAGATAAAACAGGACAGTAGATTGGGGAGACCTGAATATATTTGGAGCTGAGCCCAGAGAGACTTCTTCCATGGGTTGTCATGAAATAGTCTTCATCAATAATATTTGCATAGCTAATAAGATATGGAGTGCCATAGAGCTCTTCTTTATAATGTTCTTCAATGCATGTTAAAGATATAGTGCCCAAGGGCAAGTGAGTAATTGCTGGTATGAAATGAAACAATCACATGGCCTGGTTCTTCAGGGATCTGGCTTGGCACAGAGCCTAGGAAGAAGGATGGATGCAAAATCCTTCAGGAAACTCTCGGTGTCATTTTCACAAATGATCATATGATAGATGTTGCGTGGAAGAAAATCTAAAGATATATTCCTTGGCAAGTACCTAGAGTGAAGATATTTGTGTTATTGGATAAGAGCAACCCACGTGCAATAGCTATTGGCTGATCTGGGAATAAGGTTAACATCCTTTTATGAAAGCCCAAGCAACTAATGAGGATAAATGCCTGATTAGAAAGCTGCCTCCAGAAAGAGAAAGGTCAGAATTCCTCTTACAAAGCAGTCCTGGTTCTGTTCCGACACAAGAATAAATGGGTAACTTACCCCAGAGTTCTGCACCACAGGACAAGCCTACATACTCATAATCTTATATTCTGGATGCATTCTTCACTGAACCTAAAGAATGAGCCTGAAGCTAAGGTACAGATCAGACATTTCTTCACAGGTTGAGACCTAACAGTTTCAGGTACCTCAGCTCTAGTTAGGCCTACAAGTACCTGGACCCTGGCCGAGGTGTCCCATTCTGGAGTCAGGCCTTCCTCAGTGATATCTGCTGTTCCTGGTTTTTGCAGGCTCAGAGGTCTTTCTCCCTTTCTTCAAAGACTCTTTGAATGCCACTTGGGCTGCACAAGGATTTCTCTGGCTATTACTAACATTGGTTTGTTCATTCATCCAAAAAATATTTATTATGCTTCTTGAGGGTGTCATATCTACCTTTGAGGGTATCACATCTTGAGCCACAAGTTTGACATATTAATTTTGATATTTCCATTAGACAACCAACTTGTTTCTTTTGGCTTCCTGTGATAGGAGAAAAAAAAAGAATGTAGCTCTGAGATTCAGAATGATGAGTCCAAACCTTGGCCCCTGGCCTTAGCCATTATGGGACCTGGGCTAGTTATTACCTATTTTTTTAATCTGAAAATGGAGAAAACTGTAGTCATCTGCATCATGGGGCTGTCATGAGAATAAATCAGTAGTTCTCAAGCCAGTACCCTCTCTTTATTACAAAAACAAGAGCGGAATTCTAGACAGGTCTTAAGAGTTAGGGGGTAGATGGTTATAAAAATGCAAACCCATGCAGAGTCTCCATGTAGAGTCACTTGTACCAGGACTGGCAAGGGCAACTGAGAGACCTCCTGGCTGCCCTGGGGTCCCAGGTAAGGGCAACATGGCCTCCTGATGCTCATTCCAAGGAAGTAACAAGAGTAGAGCTGTGTAGACTGCTAAAAACAGTCCCCTCAAGAAAAAAAAAGATGAGTAATCCATTAATAGCTTTGAGCTCACACCAGTGTTCCTGCCATAGCCCTGGTGGAATCTATGATATTATTCAATGTTACATTCAACATTCAGTTTTTATTACGTGTATAGCATGACCCTGTGCTAGACACTTGAAAGGTTAAAGAAAACTTTGACCAAGTTTCCTCACAATTTCTTAAGCATGCTTTTAAAAATCAGACCAACAAACAGCTTTGATTTTTTTTCAGTTTATCTACAGATTTTTTTCATATGTTAATATTAATATGCTGGATTTCTTCTTGGTTGGTTGGGAATGTCTCTTAAACATAGGTTACTGAATTTTCAAAATCAATAGATGTTTTCATGTGGGAATATATACACTTTGACAACTTTGTTTTAAAACAATGGGTCAGTATGGTTGGCCTTTGCCAATGAAGATTAGAAGAGATGGATTTTAAAAATCTGCCTGTCTGGATCTATTTCATGTGGGCCTCAATTGCCCTGCTTGACTTTACATTTTCTAGGAGGTGAGATAGTGATGAGCTCATTTCTAATGAACTGGAAACTTCTTTAGCTACTGTTTTGACAGGTTGTTTGTGTCTACTTTGGAAAGACTCTTTTTGAGGTTAAATAGAAGAGATGCAGCATTCAGAGAAATTGTGGATTAGTATATTAAAATGTATCTGCCTCTTTTGTTTTAAAACAACCGCTCGTATCAGTTCTCGGCTTCATTGTTGACAAATTGTTCCAGAATGACTTACACAGGAGGCAGCGGCACACACACTTTAGTTGGCTGCTCTTGCCTCAAAAATTTATCAAAAACTTTCCATTGGTTCATTAATGTTAGCCTAGCATTACTATAAATCTCCTCCTAATGCATTTGACTTTGTAGACATATTAAAAACCATGGACTAGATAATAAGCTAAATAAAAACATTTTTATGTATCTGTAGGATTAAAAAGGTGAGAGAAAAAGAAAGGAGTGGATTACAAGCTGAGGCAGCATGATACTGACAACTTTATTCAAGATATTTTTTCCTTTTGCCTATATGAAGACTAAGAGCAAGGCATTTCTATTCCTTGTTTATAACGTGTGGTCAGGTGCTGTGCCCTGGCACCAGTCCAAGGGCTGGTGAAGGTTATTAAGTTTTATGCACAAGTGATTACCGAGCATTTATCTTACTTTAAAAATGGAAGTACTAAAACCCTCTTAAAATCTGTTCCCAACTTACAGATGGCTGGTATTTCCTCCAATAATTCTTAAGTTAGCTATTTGGAACTTGGAAATCAGTTCTTCATAATATTGTGTGCTTTGTTTCTTATACGTCTAAAAACAGCTATGATATACACCAGAGGTTGACAAACTTTTTTGGTAAAAGACCACATAGTATGTTAGGCTTTGCATATCATGCTGTCTGTGTTGTAGCTACTCACGTTGCAATATGAAAGCAGCCATCGGAATACATAAACAAATGTGTATGGCTTTATTCTAATATATCTGTTTAGTTTCAATTTATTTAGGGATGCTGCAATGGAAATTTCATATAATTTTCACATGTCAGAAAATATTATTTTAATTTTTTCAACTGTTTACAATTGTAAAAACTATTTTTAGCTCACTGGCTGTACAAAAACAGGTAGCAGGTTATATTTGACCCTAGGCAGTAGTTTGCAGACCTCTGTATGTATGTATGTATGTAACTGCCTGTATGTTAAAATACTTGAGAAACTTGAGAATTCTGTAGGAACAAGCCTTTTATATCTAAATGAAAATGTCAGGGATACATCTGTTGCAAAATGATCTAAGCCAAGTTGGCAGTGCACAATGAATAGGTTTTTACTGGTAGAAGGGAGAGCTATTATTATTTTGATGTCGATAAGGGCTATAGGTCTTCCTCAACTCCACCTCCATATGTGGTAGGTGAGTTAAAGGATAAGCAAGTCTTACACTGGATTCTGCACGTACATAAACATCAAAAAGCAAGTGGCACAAATGTGGTTGTGCAACTTCTTCCTGAAATCTCACCAAAGTCTCATTCTTAGGCACCCCTGATACCATGCATGAAATATATACTGGAGGAAGGCCATATTCTGTAGTTAGTACTCAGATAACCTAGGAATCAGGTGACAGAATTCTCTGTTAATGGTAAAACCTAGAACATAAGAGAGCCGTAGGCCAAGAATGTCACTCCTAGGGAGTAAGCGGCTAGGTCACCAGATTTACACAAATGTAATTGCCAAGTTACTCGTATGATATTTCTAGCCAATCTATACATCTCAAATACCTCTCACTTCACCAGTGTAAGGTCATTTATATTATCTTTTATACTAAATAACAAATGCTCTAGTGCTGATATGAGATTAAAATAGTTAAAAATGCTATGGTAGCTGCCTCTACAATATGGGCTTCCTATGATTAGCATCATTCAAATACTAACCAACCACCCATTGATTAGGGCCCATCAAATATAAGTTAATATTTAGGTATAGATTAAAACTAATATATACACACAAGTTCTATGCTCATGTATTGTAAAACAAATTACATACATTATGACATTCTTCTAGGGGACAGGTACCTCAGCAAGATCAAGGATTCCTTTTTCCCATTCCATTCTATCTGCTAAGAATGGAGAAAGGGGACTCTTTGCAAATCACTGGTTTGTTTGTCCATTAGAAGGAGCAGGTAAAGGCTTGGGTAGGAGGAAGGACAGAAGTTTTAAGAAATTGGAACTGAGAAATCTTTGAGGACAAGGTCGAAACCTATGGAGACATGTGTTGGCCCCCAGGCCAATTCCTTATCCATTTTTCCTCTTCCTTAGATGGCTGAAGGTCCACTGTCCCTGCTGGTGCATCCAAGGCTTTGCTTTATCCCAGTGTGTCTCCTTGGAATAGATCTCAGTTTTACTGTACCCTTTTCTTTCCTTTTCTGACCCTGAAACTCTACTGAGGTTTGTAAAAAATTTTTGAAAAGCTTTATAAAGTGGAAAAGAAACAGTGGATGAAAATAACAAACAAAAAGATTATTGTTAAATTCTCTAAATCACAGTAAAACCAATGCTGTGATGGAATTGTGGTTCTTTTTCCTTTTCCTCATTTTAAATATATTCCCCCTTCCCCGTAATATAGCACTAATTAGAATATTACGAGACTGTGATCCTTCTTATTTCTTCCTTTCTCTACAACCACATCTTTACAAGTTTATTTATATTTTAAAATTATGGAATACGTAAAACATATCCAGAAATAAAATGGAACTCATGGCCAATCTTGTGTTGGCTATGTCCTCACCTACTTCCCCCAATCCCATATTATTTTCAAGCAAATGCCATATGTTTTTTTATCTACAAATATTTTCATTTGTATCTCTAGAAGATATGCACTCACTTAAAAAAGAACCATAATTCTGATATCACACCAACAAAATTAACAATAATTCTTTAATCTCATCAGATACTAGTCATTGTTCATATTTTTAATTATGTCATAAAAGCCACAAATTGCAACTAGTTACTATGTCATTTAAGTCTCTTTTAATCTATGATCTCTTTCTTCTCCTTTCCTCTCTCTCTTACTTGCGATTTGCTAAGTGAAGATACTTTTGTATTTCTAGGAGTTTTCCTAGTATTTGGGTTTTGTTGATTCATACTTGATTTTGAGAATTCTCCTTTTTTCCCCTCAATATTTTTATTATAAATGTAATACATACTTACTGAAGGATATTTTGACTGTTCCACTGTTAGGATAGTTCTGCCACTACACCTTTTCAGTTGTTGACTAATGCTATTGGATCTTAGGAACAAAGCTGTGTCCCTTCTGTGCACCAACAAATATCTTCCCTCCCTCCACCTCCACATTCATTAAACCTGCGATTCTTAGTGAGATAGTATTGTCCCCAAAAGCTGTTTTGAAAATCTATTGTTTTATTTTAGTTGCCAAATGACTGAGGAGGCTCGTCAGGGGGAGTTAATGGACTTAGTGAAGAATTCTGTTATATTATTGTACTGCTTTTGACTGTTACCCTCAAATTCAGGTAGGTGAAAAACTATTTAAAATTATTTGAGACTGACCTCAATTCTGTTTTACATATAATCACAAAATAATTGTTTATATGTTTTTACTATACACTGAATTTTCTAGCAACAGAGCTACTG
Organism: Cheirogaleus medius; assembly: GCA_008086735.1. Lineage (NCBI taxonomy): Eukaryota > Metazoa > Chordata > Mammalia > Primates > Cheirogaleidae > Cheirogaleus > Cheirogaleus medius. Next base: position 34,667,770 of record VBSM01000361.1, read on the forward strand.
AGTACATTGAGGGAAGATGGAGCTGTTTTGTGTGGAAGTTTCCATTTCAGAATACCACTAGCAGCATTGCCACGTGCAGTATTTGAGTTGCTAAAACAACATGGCTGCATGCGTGCTGTTTGTGCATTTTGGCTACGGCCTTCACAGGGCTGCCTCTAAGTACAAGCACTTAATCACTTCATCATGTCTTTCCATCCAGGCCTCCCCAATTTTAATGTGATGGTGCTATTGTAGTCTGCCCAAGAATTCTTGTTGTGAAATACATATTATCTTATTATAATTTTTAATATTGCCTCCTTATTACAGTTAGGGCATTATATTAATTAGTTTCAAGTTATGTATTAATACATAGGTAGGCTATATTAACTATGGATTTTATTTCAAGATGGTAACTGTGAGACTACAAGATATTTGTTATTAATGAGGATGCTGGCTCTGGTGGTGTTGAGCCTCCCAGACTTACACCAGTGGGGAAGATCAAGCCTGTACTGACCAGTCAGGGACCACTGAATAAGTGAAACATTTTAACAGTGGAGTTTGCATCATAATAGCTGACACTTTTGTAGTGCTTGCTTAATATGATAGGAACTCTTTCTTTCTAAGTGCTTTACCTAAATCAACTTCAATCCTCATAACAGCCCTGGAGGTCAATAGGGGATATTTCACTTTTCCCATCTCATAAATGAGAAAACAGAGGGACCCACCGGTGACTGTAATTATCCAAGTCACACAGTTAATAAGTGCCCCAGCTGGGACAAACCTGGGAAGTGGGGGTACAAAGTCGGCTCTCTTAACCACTGCATCTGATTGCTTTTCTTTTGAAGCATAATTCACTGAGCACAAAGGAAGGAAAATCAAGTGCATTGGCAGAAAATAGTGGTGATGTCAAATTCAAAGAGAAGTAAATATGCAAATTGGTGCCTTTTAAGAAACTAGATGAGCTGAGTGGGTGATAGGGTGGGAAGTAAACATTTAAAATGCATAATAGCCCCTGGGAGGGACTCCAGAAATATTTAGGTGAGTAAATGAAGTGCTTTGGGGAGTTTCCGGCTGCAGTTACTTTAAAGTAGGCCTTTGTAATGGAGAGTCCTTTGAATGTCTTCTTAGTTACGCAAATAAATGGCAAATAGATCCCCTGTCCTGGGGCTAGGGTGAAAGGAATTCTCCCAAGACCTTTTCTAAGCAGAGCTGGGTAATGACTAGAGTTAGATCACTGTGTATAAGAAAGCCAAAGCCTTCAGGAGAAGAGAGGAGAATCAGGGCACTTGCTCTCTGTGTTTCTAATCTAGACGACACTACCGCGGTAGGCCAGGTAGGTTTGACTTGCTTGCAGGAAAGGATACTATAGCCCCAAGGGGTCCCACTAGAAAGCAAGAGGGAGTCTGTGCTGATGAGTTCTCACATGGACAAGGACCTTTGGAGAATAGAGAATGAAGTTATGGAAGAATTTTAAAGTTAATGAAGAGACCAAAACAAACATCTGGGCGTCTATACTGCCCAAGGGACTGTACTGGGTGTTTGTGAAGTGTAGCACACCTAGACAGGAGGCCTTAATGAGAAGAATTCCATAATGGGAGTTGCTAATTTGCCCACTCCAGACCACAGACCACTAACTACAATTGTTAGGATATATCTGGATCAAGTAACCATTTTGGCACTTTATGACTGGGGCTAGGGTGGAAGAAGGTGTTTTGAAGGGAAATTTTTATATAAATTGACAGAATTCACATTATGTATGAACCATATATATGTTACTGAAGAGTTAACTCAAATAGGGAAACAGATTCACTCCATTCCCTCCTGAACAAGGATTTGGCAGCGCTGTTATTTAGGAACAGCTCCAGGAATTACCTTTGTTCTGGTCATATTTGGAGTCCTCTTCGTTCATGCTTTGATCCTCTGCAGTGTCCTTCGAAAGTCTGGGTCCTGCGCCAGCCTTGTCTGAATGATCATTTCCCTTTGCCTGCTTCTGTCTGAAACTGGCCAGTGTTTCAAAGTTCAGACTGTAATTAAATCAGTTCTTTGCATATATCAGTTAGCAAACAAAGGTTGGTTGAGTTTAAAAAGCATCCTCTTTTGAAATGAATGCATGCTTAGAAAGGCTTAGAGAAAAGCACGTGAGATTCACACCTCTGTTTAGTGGTTCCCAACTGGAGGTTCCTAGGAGTCTGTAAGCTGGGTAGTGTGATCCTTGAGCTATTTTCAGTATTTTGATAAGTCTAATGGAGATCCCACTTTACCCTGTAATGAAGCTGGGAGGCTAACTAAAATGTCAAATTTCTTTATTTTTGTTTCTAAGTATATTAACTCTGTAACAATAGCATTAATCTCTTAGCCTGAGATTATTCAGTAGCAAGTGATAGAATGTACTCAGATTAATTTTTTTAAAAGGGGAAATTTAATATAATGGTATTGGGGTATCTTGGACAAGCCCAAAGTAGGAAGCACAGCTAGGTCTTACGAAAAATTGAAGCCAGTGTAAGGGAAATCACCAAAACCTAAGGTGACTATTTTGAGAGCCATCTCAGTCTCTCCCTTCTGTCTACATCAGTTTCATTCTCCTCTCTGCAGGCTGGGTACTTGGGCTATGCTAGCACATGGCTGTTATAATATCTAAAACAATAAATTGTTTTAAAACACTTTAGTGAAGACAGTATGTATATATATGTGTGTACATATATGTATGTACATATATGTTTACCTACACATATGTAGGTATGTGTACGTATACATATATCTCTATATACATAGTTGACTCATACTTGAAGAGCCATTAGTTAACGATTTGAAGTACTCAATTAGGCTCTCCTCTTAGGTGGTAGTGGGCAATATATACTAGTCTGTTAACAACTGAAAGAACTTAATTAGAAATTCACATTCCAGAAACAGTTACCACAAGTTTCAATCACGTTTACCTAAGATCAGCAGTAGATGGTTTTAACATTAGTACAAATGCCAAATTAAAAATGACTTTTTATTAGTGAGATGTGTGATGTTTAGGATATGGAATTGGGTGGAAATATATCTTCTGCTTCCTAGAGAAGGTATAAGGTTACATTTTTGGGAGGGTGTTTCTTGTCTTAAGACTCAGTTTGGCTCTGTTTATGGATTCTGTCATCAAGTTGTGATGAGAAGTTTAGCTGAATTGTGATGCTAAAATATTGTTGCCTCTGCCTTTAATGAAAGAACCTAATAGTTGCAAATAATCAACTTGTTTTAGGCCAGTTTTTCAATGAGGATGTACCATAGTAATTCCCAAACTGGTGCCATCTCAGCCTTTAGGTCTACATATTAATGCAGGCCCTTATACTCCAGATGATGGAAATCTCCCAATTCTATTCCCAGTTTCTCTGGAAAGAGCATCGATTGGCTTGGCATGGATAAGGTGTCCTGGTTCAATCAGCAGCAGTGGCCAAGGAAGTTTCTAGGTTGTATAGTAGTCATCAGTGACAAAAAAAAAAAAAAAAAAAAAGAAATGCCTCTCAGCAGGAGGTTAAAGTGTGTACCCTCTGAAAATGGGGTCCAGGCTAGATTGTGGGTGAAGAGTAGATTTCATAAAAAGGTCTATTAACAAGGTCAGTGCTTTGAGACTTCATGTTGATTGATTCAAAGCTATAAGTGTCTTTGATTCAGAAAAGGAAATAAAATTCTTAAAAATTCAGCATTTTTTAAGTAAGTTAAATTGTACAGACAACAGGATTGATTGGAAAAATAATAAATGGGTTCTTGATATGCAATTACTTTTCTTTTTTTAGTTTATTAGTCAAATATGTATTGAATTCCAATCATAGCCATGGCACAATGCTAGGCATCTTTTTCTTTTCAATAGTTTTATTAATGTGGTGACTTTTCCAGTGGGATGGGACTGATCATTGGAAGAAGGAGCCAGTTCCATAAGCGCAGGGGAATGGACCTCTTATTCACAGGACTAGGGGCTCCCGTGGGATAGAAGAAGGGAGAAGCATAAGAAAAGGTGAGGGCAATACTTGGTGGAAAAACTGAGACTGTTTTCATATTTATACCTAAAGCCAACTCTGCCTGCTTACAGAGCAAAAAGGAAGCAATATCCAATTAAAATTTTGTTGTGCAGAATTTGTTTTGTCTAGGCCAACAAGGCTGTTTCTATGGACCATCTGCTGAGCCTATAGCTTTATTACTCAGAAACCTTGTTTAACCTGCATCTATGAAAAAGGGGTTGCTAAGTAAATTAATAGAGTAAACAAGGGACATGTTATGCTGATTAAGAGTGAAGGCTTTCAGCTGAAACATTTGCACTCAAACGGTGAATGTGCTAATTATAAATACATTATCAGGTAAAGCACCTTCACAGTTTGCCTTTTGTGACAGTGGTTTCATTGCTTTTTCCTGGAATGTTTTGAAACCTGGCTCCTTTAAGAAATGTTTTCTTCCTCAATATTTTCATTAAGTGGAAATGGCCTTTTTTTCCCTCCTAATTATGATGAATTATAGATATTTTATTATACTAAAAAACCTTAATCCAAATGTCGGCAAGTTTCAGAGAGTCAGTATGGTGCCTGGAGGGAAGGGTTTGGGAGGAGGTTTAGGTAGAAGCAGATGAAGGAAGCAGCTTGCCAAAGTGGGGGAGATCGAAGGTGGAGAGAGGGAGGTGGAAGTATTAGAAAAAATGATGGACAGAAAGAAAGTGGGATAAAGGGAAGCAAGGAAGAAAGAACTGGAAGGTGCTGAGAAGGAAGAAGAAGAGAGGATAGAATTAGAAGAAAGGGATGTGTGCAGGGCGTGAGGAGTTTGTTGAAAATGATTGACTTATGATATTTGTTAATCATGTGGAGGTTAAGTCAAAATAGACTTAGCAGTGGACTCAGCGGGAAGAAAACCTTTCAAAGTTGGGCTTCTCCTTTTATTGCTGTAGGAAGCATCAGAGTGGTATTGAAAGAGATACCTGCACAGAGGCTGCCCTTTGCTCTGTCTTTACCAGCTAATTGGGTTAGCTATTTCTGCTCAGACCTAGGGCCCCAGCCCAGACTTCTGTTAAACAGGCTTCCTCTGGGCAAAATGGCAAGTACTGGCTGATTTGGAATATATAGAAAATTATACAACCTTGAGCAAAGGTCACATGTTTATGAGTGACCCTTCTCTCTTAATGCCATTTCCTTATTTTATCTGCTGCTTCTCTCTCTCTCTCTCTCTCTCTCTCTCACACACACACACACACACACACACACAAATAGATGCAGAGAGTACAGAGTCACACCTGGAGAAGCATGTGCTTGATGGGAATAGGGAAGTCTCCGTATTCTACGGCTTATGAAAAAGATTCTCTCTTAACAGGGCTCCAAAGTGTAAGGGCGACTAGGCAGAGGGTGAGTTCTCTTTGCTCGTTAGATTGATTTTCTAGTCATGAGTTTTCCAGGGAAACTTCTGCCCTTGAAGAGGTCATTTGGAAGCATGAAATTAATGACAACCTCCCTTATTTTTCTTGGCAACTCTGGGAGTGCAGACTCTTTGGTGGATTGGGGCTGTATTAGTGGCTCCTTTTAAATCTACTGTACATTCTGCGCTCATTGCATTGTACCTGGACTCTGGGACTCATTATGCTAATGGATGCTTGTTTTCTCACCTCACTTTCCTGTCAAAGATTTTCTCTGAAGCTGGTTTCATTACAATTTTAAAAATACCATCTGTCTGTGTAAGAGTTTTTCCTCTTTCTTCTGGACCGATTCGTATTTGATTTCTTTCAAGCGATTCTATTGAAATTCTCCAGATGCAGAGAGTAGCCACTGTATGGCTTCTGTACAAAGTCATCTTTTTTCACAGTATTGCTGTATAACTGTTGCTGAAGTTTGTCACTATTATACCCTTGGCTTTTGTTGCAGTGATTAAGCTCCTTTATGTTTATCCAGCCTGACACCAGCATAATTTGAATCACATCCTTGTCTATGTACAGCTCATTGCTTTCACCCCATATCTGCAGCACAGCTTAGGGTTTCCCCCCGTAGCAGCACCTTAGAGAGGTGTCCTTGGGTCCTTTGTGTTTTGCACCTGTATATTTTCCTGCTTGCGGTCTTCTTTATTTGTGCATTATATGCACTCCAATGAACTATGCACTGCTTTGTTGGTTCTAGCCAATGCCTATAATGGCTCTTTATGTGTTGTTTAACTGCCTTTTCAGCTATAAAAATTTTTGGTAGTGACATCTTGGAAATGAAACACCAGAAAAATGTGGGTTTTTTGGGTCACCATTTATTCTGTTTTTCTTTTATAATTTCCTCTGAAGATTTTCCCTTGTCAACCATCTTTTTTTTTTTTGATACACTTTGCTTCTTTCTAATAATTTCAGTCATTCCCATATTGTAGGGTTCCCCAGGTCCCCCTGATTTATTTGTGTGTCATGACTGAAAACCACAGAGTGTGTTGACCGCTCTGTGATCCAGTCAGCTGCAGTTTTTTTCCCAGCAGGCTTGAACCCAAACAGGGGCCTTGAAAATTCCCAGGTGCTGATAAACATAGCAGGGTTGTTGCCCCAAACACTAAAAGAAACTGGCCAGACCTGAGCCAAATTCCTTAAGCCCTCATATAAACTCCTTACTCTTAGCCCCTTGCTGCAGACATACCTAGGGAATCCACTTTGTCTCCCTGACCACAGGGAGAATTGCTGCAGCACTGTGTAAATAATAGAGGTCCCCTAGTAAATAACCCGGACTGATCACCCTGGAGTTTAGTGCTTCTTTCTTTGGAGTCCCAGCTCGTCCCATCTGTGATGACTCGCATGTGGGAACTCTCCTGCCTGTAAGGGCCCCCCAAGGGCCGTTCGGGACTGTAACTAGGCTAGCTAAAGGAAGCCCATTTTGCTTCCTGTATGCTTTCAACTTCTTCTGTCTTAAAAGTTTAGAATTAACCTTCTGCTTGCTTACACAGCTCCTGGGCATAAGATTGGAAAATGGCCTTGAGGAAAAACAGATCAAGAATCCGGAATAGGCCAACCACAGATTGCCGATGACAAGATCCACCAGACGACCTATTTATTGTGTGCTGCTAACCATCAAGTGAGTTGTGGTGATTTGCACAAAGCTTGCTTTCTGCCACCAACGGCCTTTACCTGTTCTCTTTATAAGTTGCTCAGTAAGCAGAGAAAGAGGAGATGGTCTTTGAGATAATATTCCGCCATCTCCTCAGGCTGCCGGCACTTTAGTAAACCAGCCTTGCTTCACCCACACTCGCCTCTGTGTTTGGTTTTCGGGCGGTGGGCAGCTGAACCTGCACTTGCCAACATGTCTCCACATATGGGGTGATTGTAGCTGCAGATTTGGTGGGAGGAAACACATATCCTTCATTCTTCTAGCCTTTTCCATAATTTTCAACTCACACATAAAGTGTGTTTTATGTTGTTTTTATATTTAATTATATTTTATTAAAAGCACATGCATTAGTTTTTGTTTTGTCTTCTTGCTCTGTCTTTTCATTATTCTGATTTTAGGAGTCAGAATATTTGTAGCCCAATGACTTACAGACAGACCCATTTCTTTTTTTTAAATTTTTATTTAACTGTAAATTGACAAATTATAGTTGCATATATTTATGGGGTACAAAGTGATGTTATGATTTATAAATATAATGTGGAATAAATAAATCAAACTAATTAACACATCCATCATCTCAAATACTTATCATCATTTTTTTTTGTGGTGAGAACATTTGAAATGTATTCCCTTAGTGATTTTGAAATGTACAATACATTATCATTTACTATATTCACCTATTCACCACACTGTGAGATATGTCTTAAAGTTTACAAAAAGTGTTGCTACTGTCTAACTGACACTTTGTACCCTTTGATCCTCATGCATTTCCAATATTTCTTTTTCCCCAGCTTTTTGAGGTATAATGGACAAATAAAAGACCTATTTCTTTTCTCACTTTAAACAAAGCAAAGTCAGTGTCACTATTTGTGGATGGATGATTCTCCAGAGGTCATAATGTAGAGGATGTATCATCATTCGTTCACTCATCAAAATTTTTTGGAGTGACTTTTATGTCCCTAGCATTTGTTGTAGAAAATAAAAAGCCACTAAATTCATAAACAAGGCTTCCCTGTTTATGCAACTGCATTGCAGGAAGGAGAGAGCTCACCAGTTGGGGACCATCATACCCTGTTCCTTAACATGGAAAAATGACAGACTTTCTTTGGTGCTGAGGACAGTGAAGACCACCTCCACGATTTGCTTTATGGCCAGAAGGGGCGAAGGGGTCGTTGTGACACAGGCAGGGAAGATACTCGTTAGGGGAGAGCGAAGTGGACCTTGTCATGTTATCATCCTTCAATAAGGCTTTTTGAAAGCATTTGATGGCAATATTGAAAAAGGATTACAGTATTTGTCTGTTCAGATATTTAGGATCTGTAAACAGGTCATGCCATTTGTCAAGAGAAGTAAGACAAAATCTCTTTGTTAGTTGAGATCTTTACCTTTTAGAAGACATGAGGTTCTTCTGATTATGGAAGGGTTGATTTTTCATCCCATCGTACTAGGAGCTGGGGGTATGCTGGCAAGCGGGATGCATGGCCACGCCCTCGTGAGCTTTACCTCATGGGATAAAATGTAAAATTATAAAATAAAAGTATATCAAGGTTGCACCTTTGAAAAGCGATATATTAAATCTTAGTATTAAATTACTTGTTGCCAAATCCAGGAGTCTTTTACCTAATTATCTGTTTTCTTATTGAATATCTTAGAAGCATCTGCCAGTACAGGATGTTTTAAAATTTTTACTTCTCTTCGTTCTTTTGTCTTTCTTACCCTTCTTCCTGTATTTGTTTCCCTGTTTCAATAATTTTCCCAGGAGCTGAATGTAAACCCTGCCCGAGGATTTGTACTAGCTCCTCTATCTTTCTTTTTTTATTTTAAAATCTGGATTCCCCATTGATCACCAAAAATTCTGGAGATGATTTAACAAAACAAACATGCCTCTTACGTTCTTGCTTTAATTTCAACGCTCACTGGCATCGTTGTAGGTGATTGCATTCTGGCAGCTGGTTTTCTTTACTTCGTATTTTCCCACCCTAGAACAAAAGGCAAAAATTTGTCAAACAAGGCTTCAGAGAAAACTGCACTTGTTACTTTATTCTAATGCTCAGAGACTATCTTGGTTCTCTATTACCTATCTCTTGAACTCTTATTTTCAAGATTCCTCTGAATCTGCCTCTTTCCTTCAATCCTCATTCAAAGATATTCTCTCTGCTGTTCCATGTACACGCTGCACTACACTTAACCTTAGCACATGGTATGCAACACTGTATCTCTTGTTTGGGGGAAAAAGTCTTCATTCTCTTTATAGACATATTCTCCTGATAAACACCATATTCACCCATGTAAACAAAGAGGATGGCAAGCCCTAACTCTTCTATGACATTCCCCCAATTACTCTAGATCTTTTCTTCCTTGTTTGAGAGATTAAAAGCATGAAGTAAGAACAAATTAAAGGGCTACACTAAAGAAGAATTTTGTCCTGGTTGTGAGATAGATTGAATGGCTGATTTTTCTCCTTATTTTGACTCTCTTAGTATAATTCAATAGTTGATGTTATTAATAATTGATTTGTTTCTTCCTCTCTGTGATATCATTTGAGTTCTATTTGGAAGCTTCCTGCCAATTCTGCTGAATTAGGACTCCGCTGCATAGGTGGACCACATGATCTTGACCCACTCAGGCAAGACCAGCTACTTAATTTGTAGGACTTAGTGAAGAATGAAATTGCAAGGGGCCCCTGTTGGTCCTCTCACAGGCCTGAGAATATTTGACTAGTTCTTTCCCCATCAGTAGAATTTATCTTTCTCGTGGTTAAAGGCTCCAAATCAATGCAGGCATTAAATATATTTATTTTTGTGTGTGTTCCTAAATCTATAACTTTGAGCTAGTGAACTACGTTGTTACGAATATTTAAAAAATTTTATTCATTCATTCATTTGCCTCTTAGAAACATTTATTGTTTTCTTTTTCTTTCCTTTTTGTTCCCTTCAGCTTTTTGCTGTATACTTGACAAATAAAAATCATATATATTGGCTGGGTGTGGTGGCTCATGCCTGTAATCCTAGCATTCTGAGAAGCCAAGGTGGGAGGATTGCTTGAGCTCAGGAGTTCAAGACCAGCCTGAGCAAGAGTGAGACCCTGTCTCTACTATAAATAGAAAGAAATTAGCCAAATAACTAAAAATAGAAAAAAATTAGCCGGGCATGGTGGCACATGCCTGTAGTCCCAGCTACTTGGGAGGCTGAGGCAGGAGGATTGCTTGAACGCAGGAGTTTGAGGTTGCTGCAAGCTAGGCTGACATCATGGCACTCTAGCTGGGGCAACGCAGTGAGACTCTGTCTCAAAAAAAATCATATATATTTATGGTGTACAATGTGATATTTTGATATATGTGTACATTGTGAAATAATTACCAATCAAGCTAATTAACATATCCATTACCTCACATAGTTACCATGTTTTTTGTGGTGAGTACATTTAAGATCTATTCTCTTAGTAAATTTCAAGTATACAACACAGCGTTGGTAACTATAGTCATCTGTTATACATTAGATGTCCAAAACTGATTCATTCTGTCTAACTGAAACTTTGTACCCTTTGACCAGTATCTCCTGACATGAACATTTTAAATGCTAAAGGTGATTGCGAGAGATCATAAAGTGTTGGAGAGCACAGGTCAAGTTGATTGCATCTTTGAAATTTCAACAGCAAGTTCAACCTTTTACATGATAAGGCAAAATAAACATTTGTGGAGAGGTCAGAACCTTGATCCACATGAATATGTTGGGGGCTTCTAAAGGAAATCAGCTGGAGATATTGGGATATCAAAGCTTTTTGACTGAAGGAACCCGTCCCAACTGAGGGATAAGGTCTAGGGAGACTAGGAGGATACCCATAATCTGGATTAGTCCAGTGGGCAAAGCAGTGGCAGTATTTGGACATTATGGTCAAGAGTTGGAGGGGGGTGCAGGGAAAAACACCCAAGGCAAAAGGTGAGTAAGCATCTGGGGCGACTGCTGAGAAGAGAGGCGGGATTCAGGAACGGAGGCCAGGGACTTGGATGATCCGTCATCCAGAAGGTTTGAGTGATGTTGGAAGAAAAAGGTGGGAGGTTGGATGACAAAATGCTGCTTCCACTGCAATGTCTACTTTCATGCCTAGCACCATTACCATCTACGTGGTCATCACTGTTACCTTTATACCTGAGGTTCTCGGTCTTCTACTGACCCTGCACTGTGGCAGCTGTGCTTGAGGGGTTGCAAGTGGTTTTGTGCCCTCCACACCTGAGTAGCTGGGATAATGACCTGTTCTGTCCTAACATGGCCTGGAGCTGTTGTTTGTTCCTTCTAAAAATACTTATTATTATTTTTTAATATTCCTGGCACCTTATAGGCTGAGGAGCGAGGAGGATCCCCTTCTGCCTCCCCATCTACTGACCTTGTGGTAGGAAGTTCTTCCTGAGCCTTTGCTCTCTGCCCCTCATCTCCCAAAGGCCATCTGTCCCAAACCCCAGCACAAAAGTAGTGATGACCAAGTAGATGGTGGCAGTAAAAGTGGAAATTGCAGTGGCTTCATGGGCAGATTTAGACATCCTGGTATTTGGGCTTTTTCTACACGGGAAATTTAGGAGAGCCACTGGTCAAATGAACTCTACAGGGAAGCTGTGAGGCTAACCTCAAAGATGGTGCTGAATGAATTGGAACAATGCTGTGACCTTATTTCCAGGACAATTCAGAACCTTCATGGGCGATTTGTGCTTTGAAATTCGTGATTGCTGACTGAGGCCAATTACACTGAGTGCCCCTTATCACAGACGGAGAAGGAAATAATTGTGGAACTTTACCTAGGAGGGATCTATAATTCAATTTCCTAGGATTGATGCTGGAGAACATCCAGGTAGTTTTGAACATTTTTCCAAAACTTTTTTTGAGAAGGTCATAATCACTGGTACCTTTTATTATATTGATCTACTTTCAGAATAAACTGGAGCAAATTGATTTTCCACTCTTTAAAGCATGGATTCAAAATTTCCTTGTGTTTTGATATAGTCAACTCTCTTCCACTTATATGAACTCAGCCTCATTTTATATTATTATTATTTTGTTTTATTTTCCTTAGTGCAATGAAAGCTTCGTGAAGGCTTGCATTATACTCATCTTTTTTACCATTGCATCCCTAGCATCTAGCAGAGTCCTGGTAAACATCTGTTCGATAAATATTTGTTGAATGAATAAATAAGTTATGATGACCCAGAAGTGCTCTGGATTCAGACAGAATTGGGTATGTCTAGAGGACTGAAGACAGGGCTACCTTATTCACCGTAGGGAAAGAGAAACTTCTTTGGCGAGAACTCAATCCAAGTAAAGAAAAAAGTCAAGACACACTTCAACATTGGTAAAAAGAGTGTGTACTAGTGTCTAACAGGAGGAGGGATTTGGGGGATGGCAAATGTAATCATTCAGGTTGTACTCTGTTGCAGCCTCTTTGGGCTAAGCTTTGGGGGTAAGTAAGGTCCTATTAAGCTTGAGTGAAAAGTAAAGGAACTGTAAATCAAATATTAGCTACATTGACATCAGTAGGTTTTACAGCGACAGCAGATAGCATCGGTGTCTGCAGGGATGGCTGGTGGCACCTCCGTGACACAGCACGTTAGCAGATTCACCCTGTCAGCACTTGGGCTGGGCAGCACATGCGTGGATGTTAAGGGCTGACAGGGGTGAGCAGAGCAGCACAGGTGCCTCCAATAACATGACTGTGGAACAGGCAGCATGAAATAAGAGAAGAAGAAATGGGGAATGCAGGGACAGCTGAGACAATGCCCCACCCTCTGCTGTGAAATGCCCAATCCACACCACTGGGGATGCTCAGAAATGCTTACGGAGAATTTGAGGGGGAGTAAGTGTTTTCAGGTTAGCTCTGGAGGGAGAGAGGGAGGGAAATTGTGATTTTGGATGGTTAGTCTCCTCCTTGCCTACTGCTCTTCCCTCTTTTCCCTTTCCCCTGGATTGGTGTATCCTGGAAAACATGAATTAATAAGGAGAATCTAATTAGGGCTGGCATTTTCTCCATCTGGAGTTTCGGTACTGGGGGCTTTACATACCAGTTCTGGGATCTGCAATGTCTTGAAATCAGGGAACCTAATTTACTCCCTCACTCCAGAGAAATACAGCCTTTTATTGAAAAAAAAAATCCTCTGTTTATCACAACTAATAAAAAAAGTCTTCTGAAAACTTCCCTTGTTCACATGGAGAAAATTGAACAGCCCTTTTGCTTAGGCAAAACATACATATACAAACACAGCATATATACGTCAGGCAAGTGTGTAATGTTGGAGCTCCACATTTTAGCAGGAAATCATTTATTCTAACAAGCTTAATTTCCAAACTTCTTTTCTGCCTGAATTTATTTGTGTTGTGTGTTTGGATTCTAATGTATAGAGAGTCTGCTCCCCCACCCCCATGGAGAATTTCATTCAGTTGATTTCCTTCATAGCCGCAACACTACCCATTTTTCTACCTGAACATGATCCCTCTGCAAGTTTTAATTTTATATTCCCAGAGCCCAGTGTTTAGCCTCATGCACATCCAGTTCCATTCTCATCAATGTTAGTGCACTCTTAGCCTGTGGAGCTGGCTGACTTCTCCCAGATGCCCTTTTCCTTGGGCATGTTAGCTGAAAAAGTCTATAAATTCTCTCACCCCAAGAAATTGGTCAGGTGCTCTGTATTCACCAAGCTTGTCAAGCCCTGTCAGAGATGTCAAAATCAGAAACTGTAGACACGTTCAACTTCAAGTTACAAAAGGCAAACAGCTGCAATATTCCCTGATCCTGTCAGCTCTGAATGTTTCTGGAAACAAACAAAAACAGAATTTTATCTTGAAATTTGGCAGGGCAAGGAAATTAACACACTGTTGCTCACCTGAAATTTCCCTCTTCCCTTCTCAGGGGAGTTAACATGCTCTGCCTACAAGTGACCTAAATTTTAAAGAATACGTTACCTTCTATTCAAAGTCTTAAGTTTCTCCTCTATAATTTTTCTATCAGACAATGAAGCCAATGACTCAAGGGAATCAGTGTTATTAATTATTATTAGTTTCTTGTATTGATACTCTAGAACACTGGTTGAAAATGATGGTGTCTCCTTTCATTCTAATACATCCCTCCTCAGTATTAACCCCTTCGGTTTGACAGCATGCAGAATTAGAATGCTGTGGTGGGAGGCACAGGAAGCTCAGAGAGAGAGTAGAAGCCCTTGGTTCTATTGGACAACCCGTACAGTCCAAGGAACATACTACCATTTGCTATGGCTGCTTTTTGTGTGATTCTTCATTTTTTACTTGCTCAAAAAATAAGCACGAACTGGATTCAGAAAGGTGTGTGTGAGTGTGTGTGTGTGTGAGAGAGAGAGAGAGAGAGAGAGAGAGAGAGGGTGGGGAGAGAGAGAGAGAGAGATCATCAAATTTGGTTTTTAGGATTTTGTGGCATGGTTCCTAGTAGAAATTATAGATATTTCTAATAAAGTTGCTGGTAGGGAAACAGTGTATGCTAGGTGACTAGAAAAGTCATTCTGCATTGTTAAAGCTAGATCAGATGTATACTTATTATAGAAAAAGCCAAAATGTTGAAGTGTCTCTGTTCATTCTGATTAGACTATATATTCAGGGATGAGTCAAAGTAAAAAATATAAAATGAGATGAATGTGATAAGGTGTAGGACTGCATGTATCAGCTGATGGCTTTATGTCCCTCTTATCTAGGGGAAAGCATATAACAACCCTTCCTAGCAGAGAGTTCCTAAAATTGGACTCTGATTTTCCTTCTAACCATATATTCTTCTAGCCATATGTATGGGTTTATAATGTTAGCTGCGTAACAAATAACTTCAAATGTGCAAGATCAAAGATGCTAGACATTTATTTCTCGTTCGCTAGGGGCTGATCATGATTGGCAGGTTGTGCTCTCCTAAGCAGTGACTCAGGGATCCACGCACCTTCCAGGGATGGAGCCTAAGTAAATGTAGTTTGAAAAGCTCTAAAGATAAATCTGCTGTTCAACCTCAGTTGGCTAACAAAAAGGCTAACAACATGTCCAAGGGAGAGCATTTTATGTAAGAGATCTTGAAACTCTTTTCTTACTATGAATTCAATTTCTTGCAATATCAATTATTCTAATTTACTTCTCCAATACAGATTCCACAAGTAGAATACAAAGTGTGGTCTTTCTTGTCTTCAAACATGCCAATCACTCACTTCCAATATTACATGTGCATTAAGATTCTGAACGGTTTCTCAGATCCTCGGGACAACTTTTTTCTGAGGATGGCATTGCTTTTTATAATTTGTCTTCTTGCCAGAGGAACAGGGATGATTTAGGTTTAACTGTTCTATAACTGATCATCATTTTAGTGTTCTCTTTCACCTTAATAAGGACAATTATAGTTTTTATAGTTTTAATGACTTATTATTGACATTTAATTTCATAGGCAAATATAGTTTATAGATTGAGTTATATGATCTCTATATGTATCAAAGATTTCTCAGATTCTTTCAGAGAGTCTTGATGGCAAAAATAGTTCCAGAGTCAAATCAGGCAGGAATAACCTCTGCTAAGGAAAATTCTTACTTTAAATGTAGTAAAACAGGGCTGTCTCCAACCCTATCCTCTTACACTTGTTACTGAATAATTTTAGATGCCATGTGCAAAAGACTTCCTACAAATAGGATTGTAGATTCTTCCTGTGCTGATGACATGGGCTGCCTTTCACACTGCAGCAGCAATTTCAAGAATTTAGCTTAGTCTTTTCAGAAAGAACATCTAATATTGGTTATTTCAAGAGCAAAAATCAACATTTTGGGCATATGTTTTAACATAGAGCTTATGTTTTACATTATATTTTATGATATTATGCAACAGGTGATTTTATTTTACTAACTGGGGGGTCCGTTTGTGATTAATATCTTGTCAGATTCTCGGATTCAACACTGTTCAAAATCATTTCATCTGGGTAGGTCAAAGTACCACAATTGTAAAGGTGGTAAGTTCAGCTTTCAAAATCTTCCAGGTTACTGCCATTTCATCTACATTTTAGGGAGCAATATTGAGTTTGGTACACTTTGGAACATTTGACCAACACTGGAGCCTGAGAAAAGGCTTGAATCCCACTTGTAGGTACTCCCTTTTATTTATTTATTTATTTTATTTTTTATTTCAGCATATTATGGGGGTACAAATATTACGGTTACGTATATTGCCCATGCCCCTCTTCTCCCTCGAGGCAGAGCCTCAAGCGTGACCATCCCCCAAACGTTGCACATCTCACTCATTATGTTTGTATATACCCATCCCCTCCTCCCCCCTCCCACCCGCCCAACACCCGACAAATGTTATTCCTGTATGTCCACTTAGGTGTTGATCCGTTAATACAAATTTGCTGGTGAGTACATGTGGTGCTTGTTTTTCCATTCTTGAAATACTTCACTTAGTAGAATGGGTTCCAGCTGTATCCAGGAGTATACAAGAGGTACCCCCTTTTAGATTTACAATTCGTTAAGACTATACATCAGACCCAGCAAAGTAGTGTCTTTGTTATATCCACTCCAGCTGTCCAAGGCCAAGGGTTGGATGTTCTTTGAATCAACATCATAGAATACTGACTCTTTAGGAATCATTGGTTTCTACAGTTCTAATCACCTATTACTAATATCAATCCTTTTCAAAATCCTGGCTGGGATAACTAAGGGATAGTAAGGGATAAGTTAAGCAGGCACCCTGTAAGCTTCTTTGAACTTTATGTACTACGCCAAATCATCAGAATGCTACACACCTAGATGATATCACCATGCTCTGCCCTTCATTTGAATTTCTTTTAAAAAACAAAATGTTTTTCTTTTTTTAAAAAAAATTTATCTTTTAAAAAATTTAAATAGATTTAGGAGGTACATGAGGTTTTTTGTTACATGGCTGAATTGCATAATGGAGAAGTCACGGTTTTTAAATACCCGTCACCTGAATAGTGTACATTGTACCCAATAGGTAAATTTTCATACCATAGCCATTCCCGTGCCCTGTTCTGAGTCTCCAGAGTCTATTAAATCACTCTGTATGACTATGCATCCCCACTGCTCAGCTCCCACTTATAAGTGAGAACATGTGGTTTTTTGTTCCTGGGTTACTTCACTTAGAAAAATGGTTTCCAGTTCCATCCAAGTTGCTGTAAAAGACACTATCTCATTCTTTTTTATGGTAATCCATGGTATATGTGTGTATATACCACATTTTCTTTATCTAGTCATCAGTTGGTGGGTACATAGGTTGGTTCCATATCTTTACATTTGCGAATTGTGCTGTGAAAAACATACAGATACAGGTGTCTTTTTTATAAAATGACTTCTTTTCCTTTGGGTAGATATTCCATAGTGGGATTGCTGGATTGAATGGTAGATCTACTTGTAGTTCTTTGAAAAATCTTCATACTGTTTTCCATAGAGGTTGTAGGGATTTACATTCCCACCAATAGTGTATAAATGTTCCCTTTTCACTGCATCCCTGCCAGCAACTATTATCATTATATAATGACCATCTTTGTCTTTTTTTTTTTTAACTGTTGTTGATTTAAAGTCTATTTTATCTAATATGAGATTAGCTACTCCTACTCATTTTTGGTTTCTATTTGCATGGAGCATTTTTTTCCAGTCCTTTACCTTGAGTCTATGCAACTCTATGAGTTAAATGGGTTTCTTGGACAGAACAGATATTTGAGTTGTGTTCTTTTATCTATTCTGTCAATGTACCTCTTTTAAGTGGGGCATTTAGACCACTTGTGTTCAATGTTGTTATAAGTCAAATACTTTTCCAGCCATCATATTGATTGTTAACAAAACTTTAACCTTCCATCCTCAGCTTTCACAAAGGTCTGTTGTAAGATGTAACCATTTTTGGAAGTTGTTTGCAAAGTATTTTGTTAAATGGCTTCAGAGTATATGTCCATTATATTGCTCATAGTGTTGTATATAAATATCCTTGAGACAAAGCCTTCTTAGAAACTGATGAGCAGCCATTCATTTTTCTATGAGACTATGCTGCTATTAAACTCATTTTTATGAAATATTTACTTTGGCGTCTAGGAATTTCAGCTTTCAGTCAATTCTTGCAGATTTTCTTAGTTATGTTCTTCATATTATTTCTTTCTTTCACATTTTCCAAATTTTTTGGATTTGATATGTCATTTACTAATCCAAATGTTGAATCTGGTCAGGTACTTTTGTCTTTGTGTTATTTATTACTCATTAATTATTAATAAAATGGTTTTTGGGGTCCTATTATGTTCCAGGCACAGTGCTAGGCTTTGGGGGAGGGCAGTGCTTAGAGAATTGAATAAGAAGACATTCTTTCTGTCTTAAATGCTTAAAGAATTTGCAATCTTTAATTTTATTGTGAGCCATCTCAAAATATTTTGGAAGAATTTAAGTATAAATCTATACCCCATCTTTACCTGCTATTGTGATGCCTTCAGCTCTCCCATCTCCTACAAAAAGTCTCTCTCATTAGATCTCAAAGTCTGCAGAGGATGTGTGATAATTGCTTCTGGGCATGTGCTCTCAAGTCTTTGTGTCTTCTGTCGTTTTTATTTCCTTCTCTGGCTTTCTTTGCAAATTGGTCCTCAGAGCCTCTTGTGCTTCCCTGCTGCTGTGGTTCCCTCCTCTGCTACTGTTGCTTCCTGTTCCTGGATGTGCTTTTCCTTAAACTATCCTACACCAAGGCATCCCTGAACAAAACTGCTCTGCCAGTAAGGGGGGAATCTCTTTCCCTCTATTCCCACCCCTCCCACCTCATTCTGTCATGATAAATCTCAAAATGATGCCTTGCATGCCTCGTGTTGTCCTTCCACAATGCCCACCTCCCTATTTTTTTTTTGCAGCTCACTTTTTGTGACTCTGACTTGAGTCCTTGCTTCCAAATCTCAATATACTATTAACTAAATATATTGAATGAGCATGAACTGATGTGGGATTTCAGAATTTTTTCTCTACTGTTGTCAAATGTCTTTTTATTAGCCTTATCCGTGGTGGTTAGCACCTCAAATAGTTTGGCTGATAACATTTTCTATTGCAGTTACTGAAACCATAGAGGAAAATTACACTTAATAGTTTAGTGACTCACAGAAAAGAACACATGATTATCTTCCCAAAGCCCTTATTCATTTTTTTTTTTTGGATCAAGGTGACTACTAGTTTTTATTGATGAATTGGCTTTTGCTAAATCTATTTTTATATTTTTTGATAATTATAACATAACAGCACAAGAAAAAATAGTTAATATTCTCTGTTTATAATACATGGTCAATAGGACAATTACCTGCAAGCAAATTGAGAAGACTTGTCATGTTAGCATTTTAGTACAGGGAATTAAACATTACACTAGGAAAGTGAGAAAAATCCACCTAATGTAAGCAATGAAGGAAAGAAACTTATTTTATAGAAAGAGATAAAAGCATTTCAAATCATTTTTTAGTTATTTATTTTTTTTCAGTAATCCATTTGGTGTTCCTTGAACACTTGCCAGAAACAT
The DNA here is from genome assembly GCA_008086735.1 of Cheirogaleus medius. Taxonomy (NCBI): domain Eukaryota; kingdom Metazoa; phylum Chordata; class Mammalia; order Primates; family Cheirogaleidae; genus Cheirogaleus; species Cheirogaleus medius. The sequence continues at coordinate 34,687,340 of VBSM01000361.1, forward strand.
TTTGCTGAATTATTCATGACTTTAATGTCAGTAGTACAACTAGACTTTGCATTTTGTAGCCATATCAGAGTACTGTGCTGATGATTGAGAGAGGAATACATTGAGAGGTGGCTATGTCTTAGACATATGAGAAATCATCATGAAATATGCCTAACAAATAATTTAGTATAGCATGTAGCAATTCTTTCTAAGATTCTGAAATACTGCTTTATTTTGGAAATACCAAAGGGACTCTACTTACTTTTATCAGTCAGGATAGTAGAGTTACTTTGAGTTTATGAGATAAGGGATTTTGAAAAAAGGAACTAGATCATATATAATTTTGGGAGGGTTTGGAAGAGAAGGTCTGTAAGGGATGATCAGAGGAGTCACTAACCAGTCTGCCTGGTAAAACATCATGAGTGGATAAGTCTGAGCTTTCAGGGAAATCTGCAAAGCTAAGCACATCCACCTGCTGAAGTGGGGCTGAGAAGGGGCAGCTCAGGGAGTGGTCCAAGGGTAGCAGCTGCCTCTGTACAATTACTGCCTCCATGCAGCAAAATGTTTGGTGGCCAGGAGAATTAATGATTAGGAAGACGAGCTGGTTATACAGTGGAAGAGAGCTAAATCTCAGCATGTACTTCTGTGTCTGCCCATAACAATACCTTACCACAAAGCCTTCTGAAAGTAATATCTCTGCTTCACTTCTGCCTTCCAATCTTGTGCAAATTTCTCTTTTGGAAATCTCTAACACAGATGTATACAGAGAAGAGAACACTGGGAAATGTAGCTCCCAGCTTAACCAAGTTGACACAGCAAGATCCAACAGTCTTTCAACCGTGAGAGAAGCTCTCAGCTCTGTCCAGCAGATGGACTGTAATAGAAAGGGTTCCAGCACGCATTTCTACTACACTGTAAACTCCACAAGCCCACGATCAGGTATAGCTATTTCTTAATGGCAGCCCCTGACCAACAGCTGTCATAGTGCCTGGCTCAGAGTAGTTGTACAAACACATGTCTCATGAAAATAATTGACTCTAATTCAGAAACCCTGAGTTCAGTTCTGTTTCTGCCACTCTGTCAGGACTCTTGGCTCTCAGCTTCATACTTAGCCTTCTAAATTCTCCTCTGTATTGCACATGGCTGGAAGTCTGAAAGCCATATTTCCTAGAGATCCTTGACCCAGCCAATGGGAGAACTTGCATAAGATCATAAGGTAGGAGCAAAAGCGGAGCTGTATTTTTTTCTGCTTCTGGCTTCAGCAGCTACAGGAACAGTGGCAAGTAACTTTGGGCTCTAGCAGTGAAAGAAACTAGTTCAGAAGCTTCAGCAGAACTTCTGGCTCCTGGTTTCCTATTAGGAAGCATGTGGCTCTCATATTCGTGCTCAGTGGTGCAGTGCTCATTAGCTTGGGATAACACCACTTTCTTTTCTGTTCCTCAAGCTCTAGGGATGGTTTTGGTTCCCTGTCATTATCACCTTCTTCTTTTCTCTCCACTAGCTCTTTCAACACTTTGGTAACCAATTCCTTGTAATAAATGACCTCTAATTAAATTAATGAGTGTGGTTGCCATTTCTCTGGCTCGATCAGTATTGATGCAACCTTCTACTAGCTTTGGAAACTTGAGCTTTGACTTTTAGTTACCTCAACTGGAAAATGATGGTGGTATTTCCCATGTAATTGCAGAGGTTCAAAGCAATAATGTTTGTAAAGGAATTCTAAATGCTGTAAACTACTCTGCATGTATAAGTTATTATTAGATAGCATATGGTTTTTCTAGAGGAAGAGTAATATAATGTTTGAATATGAACTGCCTGGGTTCATAGTCACTTCAGCTATGGATCAGCTGAGATAGTGTGGGTAAATAACATACTTCTATAAGCCCAAGTTTTCTTATGTGTAAATAGGGTAATAATAGCACTTATTTCATGAAATACAGGGTACCAAATGGGATGTTATATGTAAAGTGATCATCTTAGTGTCTGGCAAATTTTAAGTGCCTCATATTTTTATTATTGTTATTCTATACAATTGGAGAGAGTAGTAGGTAGTATATTATGGAGGAGAGCTGTGAGATAGATCCAACAGAGAACTAGCAGCGAATCTGAACAAATTATATAGAATAGATTAGCATAAAAGCAATTTACTTCTGTAATCTAATAGACAAAACAAAAGTGTATAAGCTTATGTGGCTTTGAGAAAAGAAAAAGTGAAAAACGCTTCTTTGAATCTTGGAATGTCAAAACATTGATTTGCGTTTACCCTTAAAAATATTTATAATTTATTCATCATTAAGAATGTAATCATTGTTCATTGTAGATAAATTTAAAAATACAGAAGCATAAAAAGAAAAGAATAAAATACCCTAACTCTAGTATATGGATATGACTATGTTAATATCTTGTTATAGGTCATTCTACTCTTGACCTTGTTTAGTGACAGACACACATACAAGACAGATGTATGTATATTTTCCAGCAACTTTTGTTTTGGGTGTTGTTTGAGATGTTTGTTTCTTTAAAAACAAGTAGAGAACTCGAGAAAAATTATTTAAATACCCACTGAGGACATGGCTCAGTGTTTAATGTACTATTTTGCCTTCTGATTAAAGCTCACATCTTAAACCATTCAACTAGAATTTTAAAAATTAAATATCAGTGTTGAAATTTGAACCATTGATGTCACATCTCTTCTGAGGCAGGGATGGCTAGCTGTCCCCTAGCTGTCCCCTAGATTTCTGCTCTCAGTGTTAGCAAGAAGGAGCTGCCCAGGTTAGCACTACATTTTATTAGCCCCTCTTCTGTCTAAGGTAGAACGAACTGTATGAATGGTTCTCACCAATGGAAGATAGGTGGAGTGATGTGTGTTCCTTTTGTTTAGATGTAATTGAGAAGTGAGTTTGCTTTCTCTGTCTGTTTTATTCTGCCTGGACCCTAGGAGGTGGTGGAGCCATAAGACAGAAAGTACCTGGATCCCTAAATCATCACATAGAGGACATTTTTGGCAGACCAATAACACATAAATTAGGCTTACATTAGTAATAAATACATTTCTATTGGGTTAAACCACTGAAATTAGCATTACCCTAATCACATATCCAAGCTCACATTCAATGTTCATTCTTTATCTGCCTTCTTCTATTCAGTCTTTCTCTTATATAAATTCATCTTTACATTTTCCAAAGTCCTTAATACATTGTACATAGCAGACACTTAATTAATGTTAATTAAAATTAGACATGGCTCTTGGCCTAATATGAATCCTTAAAATGAGCTTAAAAACAATTTCAAGGCAGCATATGGAGAAATGCAATAATCTTAAGATGTAGTGTAGACAGATTAGAAGAAAACTTTTATTATAACTAGCAAAAGATTCATCTAAAAATAAGCTCAAATGGAAGATTTATTCCCTATTTCTAGAGGCACTTAAAATAGAACACTGAAAAAGGTGGCATTTGTGTGTGTGTGTGTGTGTGTGTGTGTGGCAGGGCATGTCTTAAAATTGAAATTGCCTTCTCTTTTCATTATCTTTCTTACTGACCCCTTTATTTCTTGCATTTCTCCAAACTGTTTATGCTGTCTTAAATAGCAGAACACCAGAGAACTCTCTTCAATTAATCCTAATGCATCTGACAGCCATCTCGGGCCTTTGTTCCTGTGTTGGCTAGGTAAACCATAGTGGCGAGTATTTAAGACCTAGGGGAAGGCAGTGTCATGCCTGGTCTATGTGGTTGTATTTTTCACCTGATGGGCCTGTTGGCATCACTTACGTCACTCCAAGGAGGCACCTTCTCTATGAATATGCAAACATTCCACTCCTAGACATAAAAGGTCCTGTCTAAACCAATCATGCTTCAAATCTCAGAGTGGAGATTCTGTCAGAATTAATCCCAAGTTTGAAACTGATCCTCAACAAGAAGAGAAATTATGCTTTCTGTTTTTCTTTCCATAAATAATATTCAACAGCTTTAAGTTCTAATACTCCATATTTGATCCAGTACATTTGGCCCTCCATGTCCACGGATTCCACATCTGTGGATTCAACCAACCTCACATTGAAAATATTTTTTGAAAAGACAGTTTTGTTTGAACAAAACATGTACAGACGTTTTTCTTGTAATTATTCCCTAAACAATACAGTATAACAACAATTTACATAACATTTACATTTATTAGGTATTGTAAGTAATATAGGGAGAATGTGTATAGATTCTGTGCAAATTCTATGCATTTTATACAAGGGACTTGAGCATCCATAGATTTTGGTATCCATAGGGGTCCTGGAACCAATCCCCCATAGATATTGAGGGAAAACTACAGTGACTTCAAATAAAATATATTTGTTTTTCCTCCTGAAAAAAAATACAGACAGCTACTGGATTGGACTGATGACATAAAGAGTTTACTAGAGAACATGATCATTTCTGTGACTTTATACGATGCTTTAATAAGTGATAATCATCTAAATGGCACTTAAACAATTTAGAATTAGGATAATTTCAGAACTTTTGCCTGCCCAATCAAGTTCTACATATTCAAAAGAGCTTGGAAATTATGATTGCTAATTATATAGGCTTGAAAAACTGCAGTTTTCCTTTGTGTATCTTTGCCTATCTAATGGTTTAGTTAAGGTAAAGAAAAGTTCAAGATATCACCACCAGGTGTACAGCTAAATATCTAAATCAGAAAGACAAAGGCTGGCTCCTGTGTACAGGGAAGTCTGAGCAATTGCAATGAGCCAGGAACATAGTATTTCAAATAATATGTCTAATAGAATTATAATAATTGACTTTCTTGAGGCCTCACAGCATGTGTATATTTGCCTTGCAGGGTGTGAATAATGCCTTCTTCAACTCTGTTTCCAGTGATTTGTAGTGAACTTAGAAAACATTTATAGTAATGGTGCTCCATGAATGTCTCATATGTAAAGAACTTGGATTCAGAAATTTTGGGTTTAAGTTCTTGTCTACTGCTTATTACCTGTGTATATTATTAATTTATTCATTCTGTTATTTTTCCTTCCATCTTATCAATATATATGGTGTATGTATACTGTGTCAGACATTGTGTAAAATGCTGGGAATAGTGAGATGAATGAGAAATAGTTATTAGTGCTCATTCAGCATCTAAATGAAGGGGCAAGCTTAATGCCTGTGATAAAATTTGTAAAAGAGTGAGCAAAGAAGGAGTCAAGCTATCTCTGGAGAAGGTGGGGAAGGAACAATCAGAGATGGTTTCTTTAAGTGGGAGTGATGTTTGAACTGAGTCTGGAAAAATGAGTATGAGTCTACCAAGTGGATAAGAGTTGGACTAGAGGGAAGGTGTTTTGTGAAGAAATCACCTATGCAAAGGAATGGTGTATTGGAAGAAAGAGGTATGATGTGGTGAAAGGCATGTGTACAGCCACAGCAAGAGTTACCCTGGGGAAATTGATGCGGCTAGATCATGAGGTGCCTTTTATGCCACGCTAAAGGGACTGAACTTTATCTTAAAGATGAAAAATGAAACAATTTAAAGTGTGTGTTTTGTGACATGAAATTTATGTTACATAACCTGATAAGACTTTGTGTGTGTGTAAAATGTAGGAAGTATTAATCAACTCTGAAAGTAACTGTGAAAATGTGATGGGATGCTGAGCTTGAAAGTATCTTACAACATGTGACAGAAATGTTAACCACCATTATTAATGCTAACAGCCCACGTTTATCATGCACTTATTTCTCTAAGTACTCTATGGGGATTATGTAATTTAATTCTCACAACAATCTAATTAACCACGAATCTTTAAGTAGGACACTTGCTTTGAGTTGTTTTCCTAGTAGCAATGCTAGATTTGACTTGACATATTCCCTTAAAAAATCCATTTCTCTTGAAGATGATTCTAGAAGACCTCTAAGTGAACCAGAGAAATTACAGAGGGGGAAAGTAATTTATTTTATTTCTCTCCAAAACAACCTACAGGTGCTGTCAAAATGAGCTTTCTGGCACCGATGTATTTTTTAAAAAGGTGATTTGGGGTAAGAACCCATTTACTGGCTGGGCGCAGTGGCTCACGCCTATAATCCTAACACTATGGGAGGCTTAGGCAGGAGGATCACTCAAGGTCAGGAGTTTGAGACAAGCCTGAGCAAGAGTGAGACCCCATCTCTATTAAAAATAGAAAAATTAGCTGGGCATCGTGGCACACACTTGTAGTCCTAGCTACTTGGGAGGCTGAGGCAGGAGGATTGCTTGAGTCCAGGAGTTTGAGGTTGCTGTGAGCTAGGCTGATGCCACGGCACTCTAGCCTGGGCAACAGAGTGAGACTCTGTCTCAAAAAAAAAAAACCCAAAAAAACATTTACTGAGTGGAGAAGATAATGAAATAAATGCTGTCAGTTAATATCTTCCTCTCCTATTTCAAGAGAGGACATTCCTACAGTTTATGGCTGCTTCTTGAGATGGATGTGGTTCAAAACAGATGTGGCTCCTTTTGAATCATGACTTGTTTGTGAGAGACCTCTGCCCAAGCTCTTGTTCATAGATGATTACAAGAGTTGGGTCAGGTCTTAGACCATCATCTGAACAGGAAGGATTTGTCAATCAAATAAGACCAACCTTGTTCCTGGGGTCTGGCCTGTGGTAGTGTTTTCCACCTATTAATCCGAAGCAGATCTCCTCATTGTTTTATCTCCCCTAAAGTTGATCTATTAGATGTAATTGATTATGTATCACCAGGTTATTTCTTGTGCTAGTCCAGAGAAGTAAAGTCTAATTGGCTCAACAGCTTTGTCAGAAGTAAAATTAGAATCCAAAAGAAAACTATTCTAAGTTTGAATATTCCCTAATACTCTTATTTTCCTTTTTACTCAAACTCAGATAATTATAACAATATTCCTTATGGAATTCTATAAAGAACAACAGCATTTTCTGAGTGACCACTTCTGTTTAGGTAATATCTGTATATTGCATACAAACTTTTATTCAAAGTAATGCTTATTAACAGTTAGAAGAATCAAACTTTTAATCTTAGCTCTGCTTGCACAAACCAAAAACAGTAGCAAAAAGGACTTTCAAATCCTGCACCAATTAGTTATTTAATTAAGATAGGAAAAAGAAAAAGAGTAGTGAGGCCAAATTTTCTTTTATCATAGAATATCTGCCCAGAGCTCAGAGTCCTCAAATACTATAGAGTGCACTACCTAGCTTAATCCTTAAAAAAATTATGGTCAATTAACTGCTAATGTATTCTGAATGATGATAATTATTTGTCAACAACATCCATAGTTCATGAAAGCACACAAAGATTTTAAAACAAAGTTATAATTTTTGGTTGCATTTGGTATAAATAAGTGGCAACTTCAAAGGTTCCAACGAATTGTAGGTCTTCAATAAAAATATTTTAATGAGAGAATTACATTTGTAATAAAAACTGTTATTGGTGGTGGGTTTCTTTGTAAGGAAATTAGGATGGGGAGTGCTACTCTGTATTTTGCTACAATTTTTCAAGGTAGTTATTAAATTACTTATGGCCACTTAAATATTTCGGAACTTGATTGGATCAATAGTAAATAGAGATAATGAAAGTAATACTTGTCATCTATCATGCTTTTCCATGTCTTGGTTTGCATCCTTCAGCAGTATAATGAAGTTTGATTATCTTTCTTTTCTAGAGTACATTGAAATTTTTACAGAGATTTCAAGATGGTAGAATTAAAAATTACTTTCTCTGGTACTTTTCTGCAGTCACTATGCATGCTTTGAAATTTCTCATCCAAGAGTTTGAAACAGAAGCTGTTTAACAGAGGTTACAAATTTACATATAACAGTATAAAATAAACTTTTGATGAAGAGAAATGGACTGCACATGAAAGGCTGCTAAAGAACTGGCCTCGTCGCTTCATCTACAAACCTCATTGAACAAGAGTATTCTCCAAGCCATGAATAATCATGTAGACTATTTATCTCAGCAATGCCACAGGGAAACAAAAAGTAAAGCAACAAAGCCTTTTGAAGTCTAGACCATCTGATAGGAACCACTGATCTCTTTATGACATATAGCTCCTGTGCAAATACGTGTCCAACTACTGACAGATGATTTTCAGCAAGAATATGAACTTGCTGACTTTATTAAGATGTGAGCTTTTGAAAGTGAATAAGCAAAATGATACTTGGTTTTTATACATCAACATGTAGCTGTGTATTCCCCCACCGCACATGGTGTATTATATACAGGCAGTAAAGTTTTATTCGGGGCTGAGCTCCCTCTTAGGATCCAGCACACTTTCAGAAATGTAACACTCTTTTTCAAGTTGATACAAGCATATTTTAATATTAGTACAAGTAAGGCAATTCAAACAATTGAATCTATTAAAAATCAGAACTTCTATTCAGGATATTCATACCTTGCATTGCTTCATCAGAACAGATAATCAAAAGTTTACCATTATATAATCGTGAACATCATTTATAAACCTGGAGGATAGAACTGTAGGCAGTTGAGTAAGCCTAAATCTATGTGAGATGATTCAATGGATGTTAGTACAAAAACTGGAAATTTCCCTACGAAGTATACAGGAGTTTATAGGAAAGTGAAGTCAGATCTTGTTAAGTACAAAGTGCTAATTTGAACGCATTCATTAATTTATTCATGAATTCACCTTTTCTGAGTGTCTACTATGTGGGGTTGGGTGCTATTTAGGCTATCCAAAATAAAAATGATCTTTTATTTGAGAAGCTTCTAGTTTGCTATGGGTTTTGCAGGTTTACGTAATATATATAGGAAGAGGCCCCATAAAGAAACATTAAATGTAATAATGACAAGGTAAAAATTGTCTTCTAGCTAGGCAAGTTCTAGAAATGTGAAATTTATCGGGGAAGGTATGGCATAAAATCAGATAGAAATATGCACTTTTATCAGTGAGATACAAAAAGCATGATCAAAATGAGACAAAACTATAAGACACCACAAAAATAAAGCATTGAAAAAGGTGGCATAATTACTTTTAAAAAAAAAAAATAGAAAGCTAAGTCACCAGTTGTCCTGGTTATTCTTGTTGAATTTCCTGATTGCTCAGGAAGCTCACCCACTCCTGGCTGAAGATAGATGGCTGGGAAACGTGGATTCTCCTCATAATGTGTGGGAAGTGTGTGTTTGCCGGTCAAACACTACAGAGGAAACCTTTGTAAAATTTTGTTTGGAGACTCAGAATTTAACAGTCATTTTGGCTTCTTGTAGATACACAAAAATATTTGCAAAATAGGAAGATAAGAAAATAGTTTGATTTTTAAACAGGTTGGAAGTATAGAACACAGCTTTAAAAAAAGTCTTGCCTAGAAAGAGGGCAGCAGAAGTAGTTTTTCTAATTTATATGAAAATCTAAGGTGTCTTATTGGTCTTATCAGTTAGAATTCAAATCACTTCTGCAAAACGATAACCCATTCATTTAAATTATGGTCAGAAGGAATAGAAAGGCAGTCTGATAATAAGCCATGTTTTGGAAGTTGCATAAAATTCTATAAAAATTTCAAAACTTAGCTTTTGGATATGTGGATGATTCAGTGTGACATCTGAAATGATGGTGATAAAACAGACAGGCATATTATTTATTTTTCTGACTTTCTGTGGTTGATGGCTTGAATTTTCTGAGCTGTGAAGAGCAGGTAAGCAAATTTTCTTGTGTCTTAGTGCATGTGTAGCATTCCTAGGCAGAAATATGTCTAAATACAGTGCTCTATAAACGGGGTTCAGTGCCTGGTTTGTGTGTTCTGATGACTTATCTGAGTCCTGACTGCAAGAGTCAGGAAGGATCTTTTAGCTTTCTGTCTGTGGCTATATTTGGAGGGATGTTTTTAACTGGGGAAATTTATGGGGACTATAGAAATGCTTAGGAGAGAATGCCTAAATTCTCACTATAGGATGAGAATTGTGTTTATGTAGTTAATTGAATAATAATCTTTCCACAGCAATGTGATTCCAATTTCCTTTTCCTAAGGAAATGTTAGACAACCAACCAACAAAACAAACACAAAACAAAATTAAACAAAGAACTCCCCCTCCAACTCTCAAAAACACTTTTAGGCAGTGTCTTTAATCTTATTTCTCTTTCTTTCTGCGCTACCAACAAGTTCTGATTTTTTCTCATGTTCCGTGGTTTCTGACACATGCCATTCAGAACTATGTTGCCACTTCCTTATATCAGAGACTGTGTAGTTACCTAGGGCTGCCGTAACAAAGTGCCACAGGCTGAGTGGCAGAGCAGAAATTTATTTTCTCATAGTTCTGAAGGCCAGAAGTCCAAGGTCAAAGTGTTGGGAGGGTTGATTTCTTCTGAGGCCTCTCTCCTTAACTTGTCTTCTCTCTGTATTTTCACCTGATCTTCTCTCTGTATGTGTTTGTATCCTAATTTCCCTCCCCTCTCTTTTTATTTCCAAATATTTATTGAGCACTTTCTTTCAGACATTGTTCTAAACATGGGCATACGACAGTAAACAAAATCTAATCCCTGTCTTCATAGGGCTCACATTCTAGAGGGGGAGACAGAAAAGAAATGTTCAATACATTCTCAGAGAGGGATAAGTCTAGTTAGAACATAAAGCACAGTAGAAAGGGACTAACAGAGCAGGTGCTAGAGAGGGTGGTTAGGGATAGCTGTTTTGAAGAAGTGGTATTTTAGCAGGGAACTTAATGTCAATGAGTTAGTTCAGGGAAGGTCATGGGGAAGATCTTTGAGGCTGAGGGAGCATCAAGTATAAATGCTCCAAGGTGGAAGCAAGCTTGGGCCCCAAAAAGGCCCCAAAAGGCTCAAAAAGAAGGCCGGGTGACCAGAGAATAATAGTGAGAGAACCTGGGGCCAGAGAAGTAGGCCAAATCAAGATTGTGTGGGCCTGGTAGGTTATGGTAAGAAGTTTGAGTTTCATTTTGAATTTATTAGGAAGCCACTGAAGGTTGTGAGGGAGTGATGTGATATGTCTTCTCACTAAGTCAAAACTAAATTTACTCAGAAATACCCAAATAGAGGATCTCAGAATACATGTATATATTTCGATTACTACCATGGGAATAAATTATTTCCCAAAAACCTCATGTTGCAAAGGAAGAAAGGGCTCTTTATATTTTCAAGTAGCAGAGACTAAGGGAGCTTTTAGTGAAAATTTTGCCTGTGGTTCTGGATTTCAATTTTGTTAAAATTGATAATAATCATGGTCATTTTAGGGAGAATGTTGGGACTAATATGACAGTAATGTTGCTTCTCATTCATTTGCTATGTTTGTATTTATCTTATGTGCAAGGCACTGCTTTGTATTTTGACCCTGTATTAGGATAATCACAGACCTTACCCCATAAGACTTTTGGTCTACTTATATGAAGATCATGGTCCTAATTTTTTAGCAGAAACATATAGTTGTTTGGCAATATACATGGGTTTTAGCTAACTTATTAGCACCCTTCCTCTTGGTTCCCAGGGTGGATAGTGACATGCAGTGAAATGACTGCTCAGGGGTGGCCTGTGAACAGCAGGGGAAGTGACAGGTCACAGAGAGCAAACCAGTTACCTTGGAATCATTAGTAAAAAGTCCAAACCAACTGAGCCACAGAAGAATCAATTTCTAAATGCCTTAAATACCAACAGCTCAGCTAAGATTCAACTCTCTGTTACTATGTACCATAGTGATACCACATTGCAGTGACACTTTTTAAACTGCAAAAAAGTTCACATGTGATTTTCAAGCCATGTGATGTTATGGGGAAAACTTTTAGATCGTTGACGTTTTGGGAGTTCAAAGGCTCAGGTCTTCTCTGAGCTCTATCATCAACTGACTTATGGTCATGACTAGAACATTCATATCTCTGGATTCACTTTACTCCATCTGTCAAATAAGGTCATCATTGGGTTTATCTTTAATGTCCCTGCCAGCACTAATATTCGATGATTTGGTAAGTCTAAGAACTTCCTTTTTTTGGATAGACCTGTAGGATAAAAATGATAGTAAAACTGAATAAAAATTAAACCAAAACCCTCTGCCATTTTTAGACTGATAAGAATTAATGACTTGCACAAAGAGAACTAATCAAGCTTAACTGGAGCCCTTGATTCTGAGTGGACCTACTGCACCACATTTTTACCTCTGACATTTATCTCTAATGAGATTAAAAAGAACAGGATGAATCTGTGGTGACATAGAGCCAGCAATGTAAAGATTTATCCACATGGAGGGCTAACGAAAGTTAGCCAAGATCTAACCAAGATTAAAGGGACATTTACAAAAACCAGCAAACTACTAATACTTCAAAATGAGATTTTTTGTTGGCTTGTTCTACTGATAATGGTGGTAAGGTAATCTTTGGCTTGTCGAAACGATTGTCCATTTAGCTATTAAGCCTTGATTTATGTCCTATATAAAATAAATCTCCTCTTAGGAGTTCTATTTGGTACATGTGGAGGGGTTTGTCCTCCTAATTTTAAGCCACTGTAGCCGTTTACTTCATAAAGGATTGGTTCTATAAGCTGCATTTGTCAATCTTTCAAATACCAACATGTAAAGCTTGATCTTTTTGAGATTGTTTATGCTAGGAACTGCCAATTCATCTCCCACTTGTGTACAACATCCACACAAAGCCACTGGTCTTTTCAATTCTGCTGGAGTGGGAAAACTGTGAAGTGAATGGAGCCAACAGAAAAAACAATCTAGCTTCAAATACAGGACTTGTGATTATGGAGCTGAGAAGTCCCATGACAGGCCCTCTGCAAGCTGGAGACCCTAGGATGCCAGTAGAGTGGCTTAGTCCAAGTTAGAAAGCCTCAAAACCAGGGAAACTGATGGTGTAATTCATAGTCTGAGGCCAAAGGCCTGAGAACCCAGGACGCCTCTGGTGTGGGCTTGAGTCTCAAGGCCAGAGTGCCTGGAGTTCTAATGTCTAAGGGCAGGAGGAGAAGGAGGAGAGAGAGGAAATCCTTTTCTTTCTAGGAGAAAGAGTGAAGAAATCCTTTTCTGTACTTTTTTGTTCTATCCTGGCTTCCAGGGCAATTGGATCATTAATTTCCTTTTTCTATAAGGACACCAGTCAGATATGGTTAGGACCCACTTCAACGAGCTCATTTAATAATTACCTCTTTAAAGACCTTACCTCCATATACAGTCACATTTGGAGGTAATTTGTGTTAGGTCTTCAACATATGAAATTTGTGGGCATGCAATTCAACTCATAACAGAGACCTGTTGTGGATATGGTAGAAAATGGTCAAGTCCTTCACATGTAATTGCTGACAGTTTACTTTAAATACCTTGACTTTGTAGAAAGCATTGTCTGCTGTTAATTACTAATAGTCTTTGCTCTTTTTTTGTTTTCTAAAACAGCATTTTCAAATATCTTTTTTATTGTGAATCATACCTAGAAACACATTTTGCATTGTGATCTATTATACAATGTATGTACATATATTAATGAAACAAAAGTGAGTTCATGAGATAGTATTTTCATCATTGTCACGTACAATGCACTCACTTATTTTTCTATTATAATCTCATCTATTTTATTAAAAAATCATAGCTTGGACCCACAGAATTGATTTCATGATGCATTATAGATTAAAAGCCTCAATTCATAGAAAAATATTTATTAACAGAAACACATCTTTGCCTTGAGCTCTCTCTGTTTGTGAGCTCTCTGACCTTGACCTGCCATGCTGAAGAAGTCTCATGAGTTCCTTCCTTTTGGTAGGAAGAACAACTTCTAGAGTTGGGTCTGGGTTGAAAAATTTTCACTCTTGACCATGATACCTGCTGTGAAATTTACCATGTATCCCTCCTGGGAAATGCTTTAATATTCTCAACAGTTCAAAGTTTACTTTGAACCATTTCTCCCCATCCATTGTTGTATGGGCTCTACACGAACTCTGTGACATATTTTCCCATTTTCTGACAGTGTCCTGCTATGCTCCTGTTGAGTCAGGGATATACAGAGGATGAGGTGCGTTAATGTACTCTAGATCTCATTCTGACTTTTAAACCTCAAGCCATGATAGATGATACCAGGGGAGAAATTTATATTTCTTAAAATTAGCATAGTCTCGTGATTATCTTTAGGATTCCTTGTCCAGTTCACAATGACTATGGGATTTCCCCTGATCCATACTGGTGGTTCCTTATAACCAGCACAGACATTAAGATCCTGCTTCTCTCCTCCTTCCTTCATCTCCACTAGTCACAGGGTGGGCATCTTACCCAAGGTGAGAGTTGCATGAACATTTGGAATTAGGACTGGGAGAGAGCAAAGAGAAATTAGAAAGACTGCAGGAAGGCCAGTGTGGCTGGAGTATGGAAAATGAGGAGAGCAAATGTCATATGAAGCCTAACAGACTTTGTTAAGGATTTTGGCCTTTATTCACAGAGTGATGAATAGCCATTGAGAGTTTTAAGGGGATAGGGCTGGAAAGTGTGTGTGTGTGTATGTTACCTATTTTGCATGGTGGAAAGGTCAGTTAGCCTGCAGTGTGGAAACTATTGGAGGAGGCCAGAGTATGTGGTAGTAGAACATGCAGAAGGGGATTTCAGTAGTCCAGACAAGCTATGATGACAGGATTAGGGAGATGTTGGTGGAAATGGAAATAGATGCCTTGGTAGATTTTCAAAAAGATCAATATCATCATCATCATCATCATAAATTTCCCTAGTTGATTGAGCTAGTTGGCTTTTCTTTTCCTTTTTTTTTTTTTTTTTTTTTTTTTTCTGAAAAGGCTTGTTAATACTCATGGTGGGAAAAATTGTCCCAATAGAAGACAATGATTAGGTTTAATTCAGTAATTGTGACCAAGACATTAAAGTGGATATTTTACCTAAGATGTAGAAGTTGATCCTCATTTTGCCATAAAGATGATTAACTAATCTGTGTATTTATATTTAACAGACTAGTCAGAGGAAGAAATAGGATTTATTTTAACAAGAAAGAGGCCATTTAGATGCTGACTATCAATATGTTAAAAGGATAAGCCCAAAAACATATAGGTTTTTTTTTCTTTAAATTGAGGACTCTTAAATTATAGCACATTGAAATAAATATTTTTTCTGCTTTGTAGTCTTGGTATTTGTAATATCAATAGAATAAAAATCATAAAAATAAAAATGATATGCACATGCATTTAAACAGAGTGATCAGTGTTAAATGGTAGGGTTGCTCACTCTGATACTCAATTTTCACTTTCAAAATAACAAGAAATAGATTTTTTTCTTTTTAGTGGAGGAAGACTTTCTAGGAAAACCCAAAAGGGTAATGTGAATTCATTATTACAAGAAGACATCTCACTCAGGCTCTGTTAGGCTCTTATCAGAAAAAGTTCCTAAAATATTTTAAGAGAAAATGCTGAAAGTAACAGATTTATAATTTTCTTTCCACCTGAGTTTAATGACTAGCTAATTGATAAATCTTTATACCTTTATACCTTTCACTGCCCAAACTTTAGTGGTCAATTTTTTTTGTTGTTAAAGAAAATGATTGTATGAAACAATCCATTACAGCTCTTTCTGTGGTATGTAAGCCATTCCCTCAAATATTCTAAAAATTTCTATTTTGTCTAATAGCAGACATTAAAAAAATGACTCTCTTGAGAAACAAAAACTCAGAGGCCCATATTGTACCATCTCTATGCTTAACCGTCACTTAACAAGAAATTATGTCTTTGGAAATCACCAGCAAATATTTTTATAGAGAACAATATATTCTTGTCCACAGTGGTTAATAAAAAAATGAATGAGAAAAACTGTGCTGTAGAGAATAAACCATATGTCTTAAAATGTTATTTTATTGGAATTACTTTTGGTATCCCATGCTCATTTTCAATTCTCATGAAAAAATTTTAAATCTTTTTCATACTTTTGAAACAAAACAATGAATACTGTTTTTTGAATAACTATTTTTTTTCTTGGTACCTACTAATGTCTGATCTTGTTTTTTAAAGAATAAATGCTACATTTGTATTTTAAATGCACTTATGGCCTGGTGTCTGTTTAGTAGCTAAAGTGTGACAAAAATTGGTGATATTAGTTTAAATTTCAGGGAGAAATTTCCTATATCACAAACAGTGAACTTTTTAATCATTTGGTTGTGGCATAGATTAAAGTAGAAAATGCATATTAAATCCCATGGTTCAGTGCTTGAATAGACTGTTATTACCTTGGATCCATGGATCTTGATTTGGAAATACAGGACACCTTGGGAAAGGTGCCTCAGTATATTTGGGGAACATATAGGTGCTATAACAGTTGGTCCTATTTAAAAACACTTATAATTGTGTTAAAAATTTCAGAAGGAGTGCTAATAATACATACACAACTGTTTATTACCAATGGTAAATAGATCGTAAGACTTGAGTGACTTTTAATTGTAGTATGTCTATGAGGATTAACACATTTATTTATCATTTTGAGACATACAAAAAAAGTCTCATGAGAGAGGTTACCTATTGAAGAGTGACAGAATAAAATAAAGTACTAAAGAGGTGACAGATAAAGTAATTACAATTATAAAACTAGTCAAACCAATAGGGAGAGAATAGCAGGCTGTGGAATTATGAGAGTTTAAATATGGGTTAACAAAGTGGTAGTGGAAACCATGGAAAAGAACTCAAGATAAGAACATGGCTCTAACATTCTATGGCAGTAGATGTACAGTTCTTATATTTATGCAGTATTGCTTAATTGATGCAACCCGTCAAGTGGAGTTATGAAGCGGTTTTGCTAGGCATGCAATTCCTTTGGGTTGGAATTTCTTGTAGGGGCATTTGGTTGTATTGCTTTAACTAAAATTATTTGTAGCTCTGGGGATTAGAATTGGTATATTTAGATAAATCAATGTTTTTCTCCAGGCACAATTCTGTAATTGCTTTATGGGCAACCAAAGGAAGCCAGATGGAAAGAAGAAGTGGGCAGATGAAGCACCACATGGATAGACTGTGAGTGTGGCCCAAGGCCCTGAGTGACCAAGAAGATGAGATCTAGTTAAAGGCTTACATCCCAGACTGCCTCTGGAGAATAATTCAGTCTGGGGGAGGACACTTACCTATGAGCCACAGATATTAAGCTGCAAACAGCCACTGGTCCTTTAGACAGAAACCAGAAATTAGGATTTTATTTGTAGATTTTTTTTTTTAAAAAAGGCATTGGATATGACTTTTGGATATCAAAATGACAAATCAGAGTTTTCCATTATATGCCAAGTCTTATGAATAAATCACTCCATTCCTATTTCTCTCATTCTCCTCTAAACACAATTAATTCAACTATGTAAAAATTAATGATTTACTGCCCATAATGTGTTGTTTATTAACTCATTTTTGGTTTAGATTAAAAAAACATTGATTGAATGTTACATTTGCTTTTCTAGTTCTACCAAATAGATTATAAGTTCTCCAGGGCAAGAATTAGGTCTTATTGCTCTTTGAGACTATAAAGCTTCTAGCATTGTAGCCTATAGGTTTTTATTTTTTTAAATTAAAGAAAAAGATTTTTTTTTTTTTTTT
>VBSM01000361.1:34704912-34779834 GCA_008086735.1 Cheirogaleus medius
GCCTCGGCCTCCCAGAGTGCTAGGATCACAGGCGTGAGCCACCACGCCCGGCCCCTGCAGTTCTTAATACTTGTTGGTTAACTGAAAATTAGGGTGGTTGATCTTCAAGCTGCATCTCAAATACAAGTAAGCGAAACTTTTGAAACAAGTCAAATTTCAAATGGTTAAAAACTTGGTGTAAGAATGCACGTAAATTTTCAGTTGCATTTTTTAAAGATTGAGATATGGGAATCCTGAATAAGCTGTTGCAGTATATATTCATTTATTATCATTTTAACCAACAAATATTATGTACAAGGCACTGTAATGGGACTTCAAATTGTTCCCAAACCAGGTTCTTGTTCTCGCACAATACAGGGCAGATTATGCAAATCCTTACTGACTTTCTCTTTTTAAATCAATCCTTGTTGAATTGTCTCCAGTGACTGAGCAAGTTTCTGATCTTTATGACTGAAAGATTTTAACTAAAATAACATCTTGTTCGGTTCCATATATTACAGTGGTGCTGTAGGGATGCAGAAACTTATTATTGTAGAGCAACATCTTAAAGGTAATGTCAAATACTATCCTTAAGGGGAAAATGGGTTCTATTAGGGAAAAAATGTTTTTTTCTTTCTTTGGAACAAGAGTCTATTTCTGCATTTCTTTGGGGTTAGCAGTTGCGGTTTGGCTTAGAGCGGCATGGAATATCAGCACCTTCTAACTATTGTTACTCATTAGGGAGAGCAATGACACAGGCTCAAAGTACCATCTTGGTTAATCAGCACTGCCTGGTCCTTTGCAATAGCCTCTTAATTGGTCCCCCTGCCTCTCTTCTCACTACATTCAGATCCATTCTTCACATGTCAGCTAGATTCCTCTTTCTAAGGGGATAAATACTGCATTAATTGTCTTACCTTTCTGCTTACACATAGGTAGCAGCAATTTAGCACAACATCTGAAGCCCTGGCTGCTCCTCTGGGCTCATCTCTTGCTACACTCTGCCTCACACTTTATGCTCCAGTGGTCCTCAACTACTTACATGCCCAAGTATAGCAACCTGTTATATGCTGCAGTGTCTTTGAATCTCTTGTCTATCTGGATGCTTTGCCATTTCCAATTCATTCTTTTCCTGTTGAATGTATTTCAAAACACTGCTTATATATGTAAGTTAAATGTCAATAAATTTTTTACTTAGAAAAAAACACTGCTCAAGTGTTACTTCTTTTCAGAAACCTTCTTAACCTTCGCGACAGATGTAATCACTGCTGGCTCTCTACTTCTGTTGCTTGTATATATTTCCCCGCTTTCTTTTAAAAATTATTATCAGTGTCATATTGTATTTCAAGGATCTGTGAGAAATCTGAGGGCTGGAATTGCTTTTTCCTTCTGATAGGGGAAGGGGTGGGGTGGTGTGATTGTCCATCCCATAGAAGGACTCTATGGAAGCTGATTGGTCTGAACCGAATATCAAGGAATCATGGCTACTAAATTTGCAAGGGATTTGAGTTGGAGCAATGAGAAAATAGGGATTCAGGAAGGCTGAGGCCAGTTAAAAGTTTTTTGTTTTTTTTTCTGGTAGTAGATTTAGCTACCTCATCATTTGTGATTTGTCTTTAAAAAATTTTTTCTTTATTTTAATTAAAAAAATGACACAATTGTGTATATTTATTGTTTATGACATGACGTGTTAAAATATGTATACATTTAGAAGTGGTTAAATCGAGCTATTAATAATTAACATATGTATTACCTCAAATAGTTATCATTTTTGTGGTGAGAACTCTCAAAATCTACTCTCTTAGCATTTTTCAAGAATATAATTTATTGTTATTAATTATAGTCAACATTTTGTACAATAGATCTCTTGAACTTATTCCTTCTATCAAACTGAAATTTTGTACCCTTTGACTAACATCTCCCTAGGTTCATCTATGTTGTTACAAATGACACAATTTACTTTTTTTTTTTACAAGACTGAATAGTATTCCATTGTGTATATATACCACATTTGCTTTATCAGTTCATCTGTGTGATTTGTTTTAAGTTAAAATTACCATGCCTTTTTGAACGGCACTAAATAATCGTAAAAGGAAATAATCCAAACATATACTTATACATGTGACTGCCTGCTAAACAAAAAAAAATTGATTCAATAAAGATTACAAGGTATATAATTAAAGGTCAATGCATAAAATGTGACTATGGGCCTATTGAGAGAATATTTTGCTCAACAAATATTTGTGCAATACCTACCAGCTGCCAGGCACTCTGGGAGATACTGGAGATAGCAGAGATAATAGCTTGACATGGTCTCTGACTTCCCAGAGTGTGCTGGCCGGTGGGGATTTCAGAAGGTACACAGGAACCTGTGATGCACTGAGAAAGGAGCTGTCACGTGGGAGATGCAGGTTTTTATAAAACGGAAGCCTATATGGGGAGATCTCATGTGGACTTGGGGTCAGGGTAGGCTTTTCTGAGGAAATAAAGAAATCCAAGGATTCTATTAGACAAGACTTGGGGGTATGGCATAGGAAAAATGATAGAAGTGCGTTTATTTCCCTCATCACACTGCATCAGAAATATTTGTTAAAATTTCTAGCTGGCATACATTCTGTTGTAGAAATTATCTTAAAGTTCAATATGTGTTTGGTGTCTTACTCTAGGTAATTAGCATTTGTAGTATATGTACGTACTGGAAGGTAGTAAATAGATTTGCACCATCCATACTTTGGATACCTCATTCAAAACAATTTTCAAAGCATGATTTTCCTTTATGAATATTTTATTAAATTACAAATAATCATTTAAATAATAAGAATACTAATTGACTTTTTCCCTCTCCTGCCACAAGACATTAAGGGTTGCGAAGAAGAAGGGGGTTAGTTACTATCATGGTCATTTGCTATGTGAAATCAAAATGAAAAAGATTTACCATGCAACACTCAGAATTAAATTTTCGTCTTTTTTTCTAGTTAGTTTCTTGTCTCTTACATATATGGAAATCATAAACTGACTGCAATTTTAATATTACAGTCACATTCCAGCTATAAACTATGCTAATATATGTTTTATATTACTCTATTAATGTAATAAATGATTCATTGGCCATGATTTCAGATGATGCATTTTACATGAAGAAATTAAAAAGTAAAGTTAGAAGAAAAATGATCATGCCAGCTTTGGAAGGGACCTGAGGAAGCAGTTTGTACAGGTCTAGCTTTCTGTGGTCACCATCTCTTCTGCTCCAGTTAGCTAGGGTTTCTCTCTCTCTCCAGCCACAATATTATTAGCTAAAACAGTATAGCAAAAAAGTCATGTTGGGTCTGTTTTAGTTATTGTGGTTGAATTAGGCCTGTGACTGCTAATTGCCAAGTTTATGGTAATACAAATTACATATTTAAACTAACCTATCCTTGGTGTGTTTCTTGTCTTAAAGGGATTTGAGAAACTTTATTACTAGTTTTCCTTATGTTGACATTCAAGTTCTCCTTGCCGTCTGCTTTCCACGTCCACTTTGCCATTATAGGTGACTAACTTAGGACGTAAGATGGCAGCCTAGATCTGCATACGGGAGATGCAAGTATGGGAGAGAACTAGGCGAAAGTTCTGGATGATTGCTGGCTCACAGAGTAGGCTCGTTTAGGACCCGAGGTCTCTTCTGCTTTTTCAGCACTCTGAAGTGTGACTATTCTCTACAGTGTTGGGGCCTTTCATAAACGGAACATTTTAACCCTTTGTATTTTTATATTTCTCTCCCCTAAAATGCTAGTATACCTTTAAAAAGATTATTTTATTAAGCATAACTCACCTGGGAAATAAGTTGATGGTAATAATGTATTGCTATTTGTCTTTTCTCCAAATGGCAAATTTCCTTTCTCTTTATTCTTTTAGAAATTTATCAGGGAACAAACAACACTTTCCTTAAGATTTATCGAGAGGCTCTTGTTGGTGCTGTGAGTGTGCTTGTAAAGTATTCCAGAAAATAATCCCCTGGTGTGAGAGGCGAGAAGCAACAATTTATTTCACTGGATGCCTTTGGATATTAAATGAGGATTAACTCTTATTTCTCAGACCTATACCATCTGTGTGGGAAGAAAACTCAAGAGCCCTGAATAAAATGGCAGAGGCATTTTTCTCTATTCTTCACCTGAATTCTCTCCTAAAAATCCAATTTTTCCAGTTCTCTGGTGTCAACTTTGACTTCCTTTCTGTGAGCATGGCTCTATGAGGGTGAAGGGGGCATTCTATTCCTGAGGATCCAGGTGGCCCCTCCTCAGGAACCTCATGACATCTGTGAGTCCCAGAGCAAGAGTATAGATAAATACGTACTGTGTGTCTAATCAAAATTATTTAAAGCTGAGGTCTTTAGATTGATTTAAATATTTTTGTTAAATTTTATTTAACATTTGCCAGACTATTTGTAATTCTATTCAATATCCATTTAGTTGGCAATAGAAAACGTGACTATGTCATTTTATGGAGGTTAGCCTTGAAATCTCAGAATTCATGAAATGAGCATGTGGATTAGTGACCATTGTGTTTATCATGATAAAGCATATGGATAAATACTTTGAAAGATATTTCATGCTGTAACAGGTAAAGTAGCATTATTGTATAGGTATGAAATCTGACAGCTCATGTCTGACTATAGGAAGTTGCTTATATGATTGCAAAGTTTATCTCAAACTATCTTATATTTAATAATATAGTTTTCTAATATTATAATTATAAATTTATAGTTCTTACGGAGATTAAGCAAAATTCTCTATTCTTACAAATCATATCATGATTATAAATTAAATTTTAACTTAAACATAGTTACAATTATCAAAGAGAGGATTCAACTTTTCTGCATTTGGCATGAAAATGGAAAGGAAAAATAAGCAAATATTGACATAAAAACAGTGTCTCCGGTTAGACCTTGAGACACGAATTTGAGTGTGTGTAGTTTTATTTGAGTGGCGATCCCAGAGAACATTGTTAGGAGGATGTGATGGTTAATTTTATATGCAGACTTGACTGGGGTAAGGGATGCCCAGATAGGTGGTAAAACATTATTCTTGGCTGTATCTATGAGGGTGTTTCAGAAAGAGATTAGCATTTGAATCAATAGACTGAGTAAAGAAAACTGCCCTCACCAATGTGGTTGGGCATTATCAAATCTGTGGAAGGCCTGAATAGAACAAAAAGGCAGAGGAAAGGCCAGTTAGTTTCCTGTTTGAGCTGGGACATCTGTCTTCTTCTGCCTTGTGGTATTGTAGTTCACTCTAAGATGTACCTGTTGTTCTACACAGGCAATAATAAAAAGAGAGGTCATGTGAGTCTGTGTGTAAAAAGAAACAAATCAGAATTTTGAAAAGTAATTGCCTTATTTTATGAGGCTAGTTTCCTTATTATTTATTGAAGTCTGGATTGTCTGTGATAATCTGATTATTGACCATGTACCAAAGTAGGTCAGATTACACATTTTGAGTGCTATGTTCTTGATTTTGGAAAAGTTATAGTGATGTTTCAACTTGAAAAGTATTTTTTTTGAAAGAGATACCATTTCAATGACAGAATACAATCCCCACTACTTCGGGCAAAATTTTGGCATTTTCTTTTCAACTGCAGAAGTCTGAATATGGCTTAAGAAAAGGGCAAATCTGCATGATGAAGTTTAGCAATGCCATTAAAACGCTGCAAGTCTGCTAAATAGTTTGTTCCTTTTCACTGTTGAGCCTTTCTAATAAAAAATTTTCAAAGAAAATTATAAAGATGATTAAAAATTAGAAAATATGACCCAACAGGGAAAAGTAAAAGAACAGACATTATTTGGCCTTCAGACTAAAGGTCATTTTATAATTATCTTCAAGTATTTGCATAGCATTTACTCAAAATATAATACTCCACATACATATCTTCACTAAGGAAAATCAAAGAAAAGATGGATTGGAATTGTAGTGGAATGAATTTAATTAGATAATAAAAAAGAATTTTGGAAGAGACAGTAAAGGAACTTAAAAATTGTAATTACTGCAAAGGAAATTAAAAATTGTAATTATCAATTGAGGGAAGTTTTGGGTCTTATATGGAGGACTTTAAAATATAGGAGAGAACTATACTTGATGCTATCTTAGGGAAGAGGAATGAATTCTTATGATTCTATCCATATTTGTGACTCTTAAAATCTACCCGGCCATTTTCAATCTTAACAAAAACAATCATTTCAATATCTACATTGCATGCTACAGGGTACTTTTTCCTGTGTGTTTCTAGTCATTTTATTTTATTATTCTTTAAAAAACCTTTTATTTTGTTTTTATTTTCTAGATTTCAGATTATTTAAAATAATTTTAGATTTACGAAAAAGTTGCAGAGTGTACAGAGAGTTCTTATATACTCCATACCTAGTTTTCCCTACTGTGAAACTTAACATTAGTATGTACATTGCATTACATTAATATGGTTCATTTGTCCCAACTAATGAAACAATATTGAAACATTATTATTGACCTAAAGTCCATATTTTATTCAGATTTTCATATATTTTACCTCCTGTCCTTTATCGCTACTGTCCCCAACCCTCGGGCCATGGCTCAGTACCGGTCCCAGGCCTTTCAGGAACAGGGCTGCACATCACCGCCTGAGCTCTGCCTCCATTCTTCCCCTGGCCCCCCGTGGAAATATTGTCTTCCGTGAAACTGGTCCCAGGTGCCAAAAAGGCTGGGGACAGCTGCTTTGTCTATTTCAGGATCCCATCCAGTATACCATATTCCATGTAGATGTTATGTGTTTTTAGATGTTTCTTGGTTGTGACAGAGGCTCAGACCCTTCCCCCCACCTTTTTTTTTGATGACCTTAACAGTTTTGCGAAGTGCTGGTCAGGTAGTTTATAGAATATGATTGAAGACTTTAAAATATGACCCATGGGGGAAAAGAAAAAAGAACAGACATTATTTGGACTCAAGACTAAAAGACCATTTAGTCTTTTAGTTCGTCAATAGGGACTTGCCTGGTTGGCATGCAGGACCATGGGCACATGGCCTGCATGTTGGCATGCTGGTCTGCAGAGTGTGGGCATCCACTCACCCCTGAGTCTAGGGGAGCATGGGTCTTGGCACCACTGTGGCACATGAGGTTGGGGAGCTTGTTCCACTGGTTGGCATTTGGGACTATGGGAGCTGGGTTGCTGGATGGCTGGGACTCTCTCCTGACACAGGTCCCCCTGAAGCTGCTACTGTGGGACCTCTTGAGGTCTGCTCGAGTTCCCAGGTGGGGGAGGGCACCCAGCTCCCAGACACAGGTGTGTGAGAGTGTTTACTCTCCCTACTCCCTCCCTGGCCTGGCAAGGGGTAATGCTGGGGCAGAAGCAGGGAAGCCGATCCCTGTGTACAGTGGGAGCTCAGGGTGGCATCAGCTGCAGCAACCTAGGAACTGAGGCCAGTGTGTCCCTGCTGAGCCTGCTCTCTGATGCAACTTCACTACGCAGTCTCCACGCAGCTCCCCAATCGGCACGGAGGCCTGTGGTGGTGGTGGAGGGCCACTCACAGCTAGAGTCGCAGTGTCTGCACAGAGAGCATGGGGCCCTGGGGTTCTCTCCTTTATCCCTTCCCCACATGTAGGGGGCTCCCCCAGGTACCTTCTGATCTTGGTGAGTGGATCTCCCCATTCACATCTCCTTCACTCTGAGTTTCTCCTGTTGTTCTCCGATGATCTATAATGCTCTCTCCTAGAGGGTCCATCCATAGGTGAGCGGTTTCCGACCCTCTCCTGGAAAGCAGCATGTAGAGGCTGCTTCTAGTTTGCCATCTTGGCCCCCAGAATAGTAAAGTTATATTTTAAAGTATATACATTTAATAAATTAAATATTAATCAAAATATAGAAAATAACAGAATTTCTTTCCATACATGAAAGCCTGGGACCCTCTTCCTCCAGATATTAAAAGACCACTAAAAACCATCTTCTGTTACAGATGATATTCAATATTGCATTGCAATAGGGAAGAGATGGGAAAACCAATATAAATATTGAAAAGTATAAAGCAAATCATATTGTTTGAGAACAATTTGGTTATCTACATGTGAACACATGATAATAAAAAAGAAAAGCTATTGGAACAGAGACAATATAATTAACGTACAGATGTTAAGGCAGGGCAGACTAGTTCTGCAGGTTCACAGAGGTTTGGGGGTGGAATGAGGTTGGAACAGACTGTAGTGTGAACAGAAGAGAAGTGAGAAGGGATGCAAGAACATTTTTGAGAATAGTTAGTCTGAGTTACAGGCAGGATATGGGACATAAGAAAGAGGGACTTTCACAGATGACTCCAAGTTTTCTGGCCTAAGCAGACGTGGGGGTGGCAGTGCCCTTTACTAAGATCAGGAAAACTGGAGGAAGATTAGATTGACTGGTTTGGAGCTGGCCCTTAAGAGTGCAACTATAGAAATATTTTTTAGATACCTGTTGGACATCGAAATGAAAATATCAAGTAGGATGATATAGATATGGAGTTCAGAAAAATGGTCTGGGCTGGCAACAGCTACTATTTTAGATCTTGTGGGGAGCAAGGTTTGTGAGCTCCATCAGCAAAAAGAAAAGCAGAGTGAGAGGAAAAGGAAGCCTCCAGATGGTTTGTCACACATGACGGTAAGTTAACTAATAGTCTGTAAAACCTACAAAAGTGTTTAACCTTGTAGAGTGGATTTAAACTGTATTTTCAATTTATTGGACAATGTAGATTATTTTGATATGTCAGGAACATTTTTCTTTATTTAGAGACCATTATGCCTCTTGTGATTATGGCACTATGCTATTAATGTGCCGTATAAATTAATTTAAACAGACGCGGTTTGTACCTTCTGTCAGATTTAAAATACTCTCCCTCTTCCTCTTCACACATGGAATTAAAAAGCCAGAAGGGACCTCAAGTCCATTTAGCTCCAGCCTTTGTCTCTTGCTAGGATTTCGTGTGTAATATTTCTGACAAGTGGTGGTTGACATTTTGCCTGAGCACTGCGGTGACAGAACTCACATTCATAAGAAAGTTCATATAATTTTTGTATATCTTTAATTATTTTAAAGTTTTCCTTATACTGATCCAAAACATTCATTCCTGTATCTTCCAACCATGATTCTTATTTTGTTTTAAGGGTTACCAGAATATAAATCCTTCAAGTATTTCATGACCATTAGTGTGAGTTTTCTGATACACTGTTACAGCCTCAGCTTCCAATGTGGCAGGTTTCTGAGTTCTGTCCAGTAATCTGCTTACTTCTGTCATCATTTCTCTAAAATGTGACACCCTGAGTGAACCCCAGTACTCTGGATGTGATCTGAGCAGTGCAAATTTAGTCCCACTGTGGTCCATCTGGTTGGGACACTGAATTTTTATTAATATAGCTCAAGATTACTTTAAGTTTTTGTTTTCAAGGTAGCTACATTACAATATCATCTCATATTGGAGCTTGCAATCTATTAAAATCTTTTTATGTACCAGCTGCTAACCAGGCCTACTCCCTTTGGAACTGGTACATTGGATTTTTTAAACTTAATTATCTGGTCTTGCTGTTACCCTGTGAAATTTGATCTTGTTAATTTGGCCAATCGTTTTAGCTAGTCAAGAATGTTTTAGAACCTGATTTTGTCCTCTAGGACCTTAGTTGGTATTACTTGAAATTCTGTAAGCAAAGCTGACATTTGTGTTGAAGGCATTTTCATATATGTTCTTTCACTTAGCACTCACAACGCCAGGTGTGGTGTTTATGACAGGTCTTTTCCATCCCTACAGGCAGTCTGGCACATGATGAAGAGGAAAGTGGGATTTAAATTCAAGCTCAACCACATTAACTGTGCAGTCTTGACAAGTTCCATTACTTTCTTTGCTTCTTTTTCCTTATCTGTAAGACAGGGATAATAATGAGAGCATTGTAGATTTGTTGTGAGGAGAAAATGGAGTAATTCCCATAAACCACTTAGCACAGAGCCTGAACATGGTATGTCTTCAATAAGTGTTAGCTTTGGTTTTAGCAATTCCTTTCCACTGAGGGAACTGAGATCTGGCAGGTTCAACTCACTTTCCCAAGGTCACAAACCAGTCAGAGTATTAATTAGAGCTTGATAGCTGATCTCTGTCAGCATGGAATTTAGTCCACAGGCACTGGAGTTAGAAATCACTGGATTTGAACTTTTTGCTCTTGCCATTTGTTACTTAGATGACCTTGGATCACTTACTTAAACCTACTTAACTTCAGTTTTTGCATGTATAAAGTGGAGAATTTAGTATCTCCATCAAAATTTCTTACGAGAATTCAATGAATAACATGCATAAAACTTATAATGTCTGACTCTACAAATGACAATCCTTTTTCCTTTTTCTCTTGTAATCTACCTCTTTTTCTTCCACTAAAGCCACTAAATGAGGTAAAGTATAAGAAGCACTTAGTTTATAGAATGGCAAGTGGAATACATTTGCTAAATGAGAGCTAATTGTATAACATTGGAATTTGAGGAAATCAGAAAATATTTGAGTGTTTTTTCCTGTTGTGTGTTAATATTAAATATTAGCATAAACTAAGGTATAATCTCTACCTTTGATATTAATATAATTCCAAATTTATTTAATTTTAATTTTTATGTTTTAAAACTTAAATGTTTCAGATTTAAAAATATGTAACAATCTGGGATAGTAGAATCAAGTGATATTCATACTATATGGGTCCTGTAAAAGTTGAGGAGAGTGAAAGGAAAAAGTTGAATAGTATAGTCAGAAAAGATTTATGAAGACAGTTCCACTCAGGATGGGCTGTAAAAGATGGGTAGGATTTGAAGAATTGCACCAGAATATGAACCCATGAAGAATAAGAAAGAAAACTGCTTCGCTTCTGACACATAGAGGCAGTTGCCAAATGAATGGGTTGGTGAAGAGAAATAGACCTGAAAGGAAATTTGAACTTTATTGATTACGTATGTACCTGAAAAAGACTGATTTACATGGATTTTAACAAAAATAGGAAATAAAGTTACATTTCTGCACACATTCATTTGGAAATACATTTCAACCCTGTTTCAGTTTGAACCCCACTAGAATAAAGAGGTTTAAAAAAATATCTTCAGTTTCTATTTCAGGTGTTAAGCTTGCATGGAGGCAGGGAGAGACTGAGTATTATCAACTTACTACATTTAATGAATGTTTACAACATACTGGGCACCATCCTGTGTGTACATTTAATGCTCACAAGAACCCTAAGAAGGTGGTACAATTATTATTTTCATTTTACATATGAGAAACAGAGGCTCAGAGAGACTCATTTACTCAAGTTCACGTGATAAGTACATTATGGAGCTTAGATTGACAAGGACAGTTCCATTTGAGAGACTCTGTGCTTGGTTATGTGGCTATGAGAAAGATTCACACCCACTGAGACAGCCAGAGAGGAGAGATCACAGAGAGAAAACAAGATTCGAGACATTGTTGGGGTTGACTGAAGGTCAGTATCTGACCAGTTCTCCGTTTTTTCCAGTCTTTAATCCAATAGTGATGGTATAATTCTTTTAACATAAAGTATCAAGCGTCCCTTTGGGATTTTTGCCATCTGTGATGTATCTACTGTGTTTGGTTTTGTACAGTACTTCAGATAGGAGAAAGGACATTTACAGATACTAGTTATCCTGAATTTTTGTGCATGATTCTTAAAGCTCTTCTATGTGTGGTTGACTCCTCTCTAAAATGTAATTCAGTCCTCTCATTTTTGACATTTCTTGAGGTTTTTTTATTTTTGTGCTAATTTCCTTGCTTTCCCTTTCTGCCCTGCTGAGTCTTGGGCAGCACGTTGAGAATTTGAGTTAGCACTGTGCAGGAGTCAGCCACGTTGCTTGTAGACAGCCTGTCATTAGGGTGCCTTGAAAAAGGGCCTCATAGAGTTAGAAAAATCTATGTGGGTATAAAATGTGTTGCCTGGCTCCAGATGTAATCAAGATTTAAAAAAGCAAGAGTTAAGGGAAAGGCGAACTTTCCCCTTGAACTAAACTCACTGCTTAATCAATGCCACACAGCACCTGTCTTCAGGTGATGGCTATGGGACTGGCTTCAACCTCATTTCATGTGATATAAAATGAAAACCAACAAGATCAGACCAAACAAAGAAAAAAAGCAAGCAGGCAAATACAAAACTTATCTCTTCTCCACTCTGTACTGAAGAGACATTGTGAACAAAGGTGTCATTACCATTAACCCATATGAATAAAAACATAAAGACTAACCTTTACTCGTAAGACTAGCTTTTTTGGTTTGTAAGATTGTCTTGCTCCCTCTTGTAATGCTTTCTGCATTGGTATTCTTGATGGGAAGATATGCCTACAGTAATTTTCAGAGGACTATTTGACAAAAATAACATACTATAATAACTTTATTGGCCCATGGAAATCTGCAACAATGAATGAGTTTACAATGAATTTACTAATTTATAACACCTTAAAGTTTTTACAAAGAATTGAATTATTAATGATCATATAGTAATATAAATAGTAATATTTTGTTGATACCACATTACTTTAAGAAAGTATTAGTTTTATAACCTAGTTTCATTGATAACTATTAATAATTAAGGTAACAAGCTGTGAAGAAGTATTTATATACTTCTTCAGCTGGGATCTTTAATATCTGATGGGGCAAGATTTTGATGAAACAGCTGGTGTTCAAGCAATAATTTTCCTGATAAAAATGTTTCACATATCTGATGAAAAAGTCTCACATATAATTCTTATAAGGGACTCATAGCTTTTGTTTAGTCAGAATACAGAGAACAGAAATAGTATGCAGATAAGTATTAGCAAGGATGTGGAGAAAACGAAATCTTTGTATACTGTTGATGGGAATGTAAATTGGTATAGTTATTATAGAGTTTCCTCAAAAATTAAAAAATAGGACTATCACATGGTCCAGCAATCTTACTTCTGGGTATATAACCAAAGAAAATGAAATCAGCATGTTGAAGAGATAGCTGAATTCTCATGTTCATTGCGGCATTATTCACTATAGCCAAGATATGGAAATAACCTAAGCGTCTACCAACGGCTGAATGGATAAAGAAAATATGGTACATATATACAGTGAAATATTATTCAGTTATAAAAAAGAAGATAATCTTACCATCTGTAACAACCTGGCTGAACCCGGAGGACATTATACTAAGTGAGATGAGCCAGACACAGAGAAAATATTGTATGATTTCACTTGTATGTGGGATCTAAAAAAATTGAACTCATAGTACCAAAGAGTAGAACAGTGGTTGCTGGGGTGGGAGTAGGGATATGGATGTGTTGGTCAAAGTACAAAATTTCGGTTATAAGATGAATAAATTCTGGGGCTCTCATACACAGCATGGTGACTACAGTTAATCATACTGTACTGTTTACTTGAAATTTCATAAGAGTGGATTTTAAGTGTCCTCACCACACACACATAGACATAAAGAAGAGTAATTATGGGTGGTGGTGGATGTGTTCATTTGACTGTGGTAATCAGTACACAATGTATACATATATCAAATCATCACATTTTACACCTTGAACAATTATTGGTCAGTTAAATATTTAAAAAATAAATAACACAAATAGTATACAATTTAAAAGCATGCATTAATAGTAAAATATATTTTATAACAATAATGTATACTCATTGAAGAAATTTTGAAAAAAGACAGAAAGCTTAAGAAAATAAAAAATCACTGATAACCCTACCACTCAGAAATAAGATTTGTAATTTTTGTTATTTTTGAAAATAATCTTTTTATATAATCTTCCAGTCCTCTTTTATTCTCAGAGCTATGTATTTTGTTCTCTACAAAATATATAGCTGAGTAACATGATAGATATGCCTTGTTTTGAAGGAGGCCTGTACTACCGGAAGTAGCGAAATATAGAATGACGGCAATATTCACTGAGGCTCCTCTAAATCAGAGCTATCAGGTCATAATTAATTTCCATTTTTGTTAAACTTAATGAAAGAAAAAAAAGTTAGTGTCTAGTCACCTATCTAAAAAATCCCTCTCCTAAACAATCTTATTGTATCTACCTGACTATATAATGCAGATCCATTTTTATGAGTGAAGCAAGGAGGGGCCCGGTGAGATAACCAAAGGGAAAAACTGTTTTTGCAGGAGTCAGGTACCTTTAGCAGCTACTAGGATTCATACATCTTCATTCAAGCATTAGCGTCTGGATGACAAATGAAGTCATTTGGACGTGCTAGTGAGAATGGCAGACCCAAAAGGGTAACAGAGAGCTTGTTTTAGTATAGTTTGTGACTTTGAACAAGCTAATCTTCACTATTGGGGAACTTAATTTCCATATATGGAAAAAATAGTGTTAATTAGGATTCGTGTCGCACTTACAAACTGAAAGAATTAAGGAAAGATATTCTGTAAAGTGCTTTTGCTTATCTGCCACACCCTTGGAGTTTTTCCTGTCTGAAATGTATAATTTGTAGAACAATATTGTCTGAAAGAGAGACTTTGTTTAATGTTAAGTGGAATAAAAATATAGTAAATCATTCCTGAGACAGTTTAAAATATTGAGGTGGTCTGATTACAATATACGAATAATTTAAGTATGCCTTTTTCTCTTCAAACAGTATATCTTTGGCCAGAAGCATAAGTATTCTATAATGTAAGTGGGTCTTATATAATAGATGAATTCTGAAGATTAAAAAAATAATATCTAGGATGGAGCACCTTCTTTCACCCTGTCCATTCTTTTTCCTTTCATTGGTAAACTAGGGTCTTGTAGTAATTAAGAAAAGCATGGGATTGAGGTCTTATTGTGTAAATTCAAAACAAGAATAATTTATCTTTCCCAGCACCCATTTTAACTTGCCTTTTGTTAAATTGCAGTCAGAAAACAAACTCTTTTGGACAGAATTTCAGGAAAAGTGACAAAATTATGTACCTACAGTTCCTATTCTTTCCAAAAAAATCTATTCCCTAAAGTTAAATTATGGTACAAAAGAAGAACTTTACATATGTTCTTCACATTTTAGTGTGATGTGTCTAGAAGTTATGGCAACAACACTAATTACAGGATTGCAGGGGGCTTTTTGGCAGTGAAGAGTTACATTTGCAAAAATAGGCCAAACTCGCTTTGTCAGTCCTATTCCTTGAAAAGAGACTTAGCCTGATTATGTTAAAATAATAAGTTTTCTAAAATAAGATACAAAATGTCATTTCTTAAGAAACAAAAAGGTTTATGCCTTGGAATGTATGGCCGTATATATATATAGTCATGTGTCTCTTAACAACAGGAATACGTTCTGAGAAATGTGTTAGGTGACTTCATCATTGTGTGAACATCAGAGAGTATACTTACTTATACAAACCTAAATGGTATAGCCTACTATATGTCTAAGCTATATGGTATAACCTATTGCTCCTAGGCTACAAACCTGCATAGAATATTACTGTACTGAATACCATAGGCAATTATAACACCATGGTAAGTATTTGTGTATCTAAACATTTCTAAACATAGAAAAGTTATAGCAAAAACACAGTATTATAATCTTATGAGACCACTGTTGTATATGTGATCTCTCATTGACTGAAATGTCATTATGCTGCGTATGATGACATATATATTATATACACACATATATACACAATGTGTACATAAGTATATGTTCATATATGTGTTCAGATTATATATATCTGAAATTAAAATCACGATTAGCCATGTCATATGAGGATCCAATAGAATCTTTTCCAAGTTTAGCTCATCCTATTTCTTGGGTGAGATTGCTAATACATCTATACCTGCCTATCTAATACATCTACACATGCCTTGATTTACCTCCTTCTAGAGCAATCCAAATTGTGTCTCCACCTATCTTCCCGTATGCTTCTTTTCCTTCTTTTCAGTGCAAGTCTCTTGCTTCACCCAGATGACTGCTCTGCTTTCCTTCAGGGAAATATTTCTGCTGCCTAAATTTTCTCTCTCCCCAAATGCCCTTCTCTTCTCCTTCAGGTTACAGTTAAACCTCTTTTTAAAAGCTGTCCCAAGGATGTTATTGTTCTCTGCACTTTATACACACATTATTTGTATCATATTATAATGTAGTAGAAATATTTTTTAGTTAGTAGATAACTGGTGTTCAAGAACCTGAAGGCATCAGGACACAATTTGTGTATATAGCACCATTACAACTATGGATAGAAAAATGGATAAAAAAGGGAACTGAGAAAAGGATTATGGTTGATTTAATTTTTGTATGTATATGAGTATGTGTGCATGTTTGTATGTATATATGCACATGTGTATATAGGCATGTGCATGCATATATGTATATAGATATAGTTTTCTACAGTGCGCATGTATATTCAGAGGAAAAAGGAAACTCTCTGAACAAATTTTAATCACTCAATCATGTTATTTTATACAATAGTAGTAGGCACTGTATTTTTTTAAAAAAAACTTAATGCAAAAATGAAATACTTTTTGATGAACTTTCAAGAAAGCAAGTTGGATGTTTTCATTAATATTGTTTCATTTTGGTGAAATTAGGAAGCTTAATTTCTACAAAGATGATGCTATCTACTTTAAAGAGACAATGTTTTGTTTCCATAACCTGTGACTAGTTGGGTAAAAAACAGTTTACTTTAATCACATGTTGACTCTTTCCCTGGGACTTTAGGTGACGGGAAGCCTGAAATCCTAGTCTCTGCTAGCTCCTCCCTGCTGCGAAGGGTGGGACATGGAGGGGCTTTGGCAGAGCATATTGACGAATCTTTGGGTATGCAAGGGCAGCTCTGGAAATAAGTAGCAGGTGAAATGTAAATTGTTCTGCGTAATGAAGTGAGAAGATGGAGCTTCTGGAAGGGAATTCAGAAAACAGGAGCTGGGAGATGTGAAGGAGAGTCTGGAGGCTCATTGCTTTAGTTGACAAACATATATTGAGTTCCTAAAATGGACTAGACACTGTTCTAGGTACTGGAGATTCATCGGTACACAAAACGGATAAAAATCTCTGCCCTAGTGGAGTTATTATTCTAGTAGGCAGGAGGCTGGAACTTGTGAGGTTTTTTTTTTTTGTGAGGTTGGGGGCACTAGAGGACTTTTAAGAAAAGGGATGTCTACTATTCAGTGTTGTTTTATTCACTGCTGTCACATAAACCCACGTTGCCCCCAAATTTCCAGCAAAGGTCCAATGCTTACAAATGCCACGTGTAAAAGATGAGGGGTTATGTTTAGGGTTGAGACTAACCAGGGAAGAAAAGAAATGAGGCAAGGGAGCTGGCAGCTCAGCCAAACACCCCACGGAGTGTGCCCAATCGTGGTGCTTACCAGTAGCAGTCCCTTCCACCATGCCCACATTCCCCCGCTGCAGTGATGTGCTGAGTCCTCCAGGGCACAAAGCTGCATGGCCCATGTGTATCACAAAGCAGGGAAAAGACAGCCCTCTCCGTCTTCTATGTTCTGATCTGCTGGAGAATTGCCCGGCCACCTTGCCTATGCAGAGATATTTTTTGGGCTTACAAAACATTGCTATTTCAATTTTAGTTTATAACTTCTTCCCCTTTATCTCTTCTACTTAAAACTTTTCAATGGCCTTCCAGTGCCCTCAGGATACAGGCCCAAATCCTTAAAACAAGATATAAGAGCCACATAATGCAATGCCCACTGACCCCCACTTTGGCCTTACTGGAGTTGAGTCTCTCAAATGGATCCTCATGGGCGTTGTGTGATTTAATCTCCATCCCTTGTTCCTGGCTCCTGCCTTATAAATCTCAATTTAATTGTCTCTTCCCCAGAAAAACGTCTTTTGACTTCCTTAGGTTAGGTCTGTGTCTTAGTCACTTTGGGCTGATATAACAAAAAAACTTAGGGTAATTTATAAACGGCAGAAATTTATTGCTCATAGTTCCATAGGCTAGGAAGTCCAAGATCAAGACACCAACAGATTTGGTGTCTGGAGAGGGCTTGCTCTCTGCTTCAAAGATGGCACATTGTTACTATGTCTTCACATGGCCCAAGGGGCCACAAACTTCCCTCAAGCCTCTTTTATAAGGACAATAATCTCATCTATGAAGGTGGAGCACTCATGACTTAATCACTTCCCAAAGGCCTCAGCTCTCAATACTATCGCATTGGGTATTAGGTTCCAGCATATGAATTTTGGCAGGACAGCAACATTCAGACCATATCAGCCTCCCTGTTAATGCTCTTCCAGCACCCTGCAGTCCCTCACATATTGATCCCACTTGTGGCTTGCTGTGCAATGTCTAGCCTCTGTGTCAGATCTGAAGTTTCGATAGGTCAGTAACCATCCTCCTCTTGCTCATCTCTGCATCCTTAGAGATAAGCCTAGTACATAATAGGAGCTTAACAGTGCAGACAGGAGTCACTGGGGGCCTGGAGACCATTTAGAATGACACACTCTAGGCTGTCCTCAGAATCTACTTCCTTTCCCACTGACCAAAGAGCTTTGTGCCGGACAAGCTTATCTCCCCTGGGACAGGTACAGAGGCCCCTTACTGCTGCAAGGTTATAGATTTCCATTTGGCTTGTTTGGGCTCAGAATGGATCTTGGTTTAGAGCAATCCATTTGTTAATATTCAGTAGCACCCGACACATAGGATGCCAAAGAAGATATACAGATAGAAAATAAGCATATAAAAAGATGCTCCAATATATGTCATCAGGGAACTGCAAATTAAAATGAGATACTACCACACACCTATTAGAATGGCCAAAATCCAGAAAGCTAACAACATATAATTAAATGCTGATGAGGATGTGGGACAACAGATACTTTCATTCATTGTTGATGGGAATGCAAAATGGTGCAGCAACTTTGGAAAACAGTTTAGCAATTTCTTACAAAACTAAACATCATCCTACCATACAGTCCAGAAATCATGTTCCTGGTATTTATCCAAAGTATTTGAAAACTTATGTCTACACAAAAATCTGTACATGAATGTTTATAACAGCCTTTTTCATAACTGCCCAAACTTGAATAAATAAACTGTGATATATTTAGACAATGGAATATTATTCAGCACTAAAAATATGAGTTCTCAAACCATGAAAAGACATGAGGGAAACTTAGATGCATATTGCTAAGTGAAAGAAGCCAGTCTGAAAAAGCTACACACTATATAATTCTGACATATGACATTATAGAAAAGGCACAACTACAGAGACTATAAAAAATCAGTGGTTGTCAGGAATTGGAGGAGGGAGGAATGAATAGTTGGAGCACAGATGATTCTTAGGGCTGTGAAACTACTTTGTATAATGCTATAATTGTGGATATATGTCATTATATATTTGTTCAAACCCATAGAATGTACCGCACCAAGAGTGAACTCTAATGTAAAACTATAAAGTTTGGATGATAACGATGCATCGATGTAGGTTCGTGGATGGTAACACATGGGCCACTCTGGTGGGGGATGTGGATAGTGGTGGAGGCTATGGTGTGTAGGGGAGCAGGGATATATGGGAAATCTCTGTATTTTCTGCTAAATTTTGCTGTAAACCTAAAACTGCTCTAGAAAACAAAGTCTACTGAGAAAAACAAAAACTCAAACAATTCAGGATGTACACAGGGAGATAAAAGCTAACCACAGGAGACCAACAGCTCTGGGAGACATAGTCTCTGACACTAACCGACTGGTTTTACTATTCTTAGGGCAAGGAAAGTCAATGTTTGATTGTGACAGCTCTTATAACTTTGGCCTTGGGACTTTGAGATTGTTAGTATGTGAATGAAAATTGCTTGTATTCAACTGAGGCCCTGAGTTGTGTCACCTGTGCAGCTTTCTTTAACGACTTTATTTTCTCCAAATTATAGTACTCAGTTTGATACATGCTGTTCTGTTTATTCTCTGCAGAACTGACTTCAAGGGTGTCAGACACTTCTGCTCCTCCTTACAGCTCACAACTGCGCCTTCCCTTGATTTCTACATCTCCTTCTTTCCCTTGCTTATTGCCTCTGCCTCTCTGCCAGAGCTCAGTCTCCTGTCCCTGGGTCTTTTATTTTTATTTTTTATTTTTATCAGCCCACATTCCCACAGAGAGCTTGTTGTCATTTTTATTTAGATTCTGGCCTCGATTCTTATCTAGTTTCCTATCAAAGGCTTCAGTCTCCTTGGGGACCTACGAGGCAGAGTGAGGAAAAGCTAACTGCGGGATGTCGCTTCGGCTGCACAGTGAAGGGCCCCTGTAGTGTGTCTAGTGAGCTCTCCACACCCATCTTTTTAGTTTTACCTACACACACACTGGAACTCACGCCGGGCTCTAATTTGGTGGGCAATATATGCTGACAAACAGAAAAACACATCTACATCAAATCATTCCTTCTTGTCACCTCATACATTTCAACAAAGTATGTGAAACTAGGCTCTGGTTACCAAACAGTAATTTGGATTAGTCTCTTTTACCAAACACTCACATCCAATGTTATATCACTTCTTTTTTTTTATATTCACTATCAGTCCATGATACATATGCCAATTAAGCTTGTAAAAATTGAATTTGAATTGAATTAGTTTATCTTGTGCAGAGATATTTTCCTGGAGCCATTAACCTATAGGAGAGAAAAAAATCGGGAAAGATATGCACTTCTTTCTCTTTTTTGGAAATGGATCACGAAATCTAATTTGAATAACAACTCGAAGAAATTACATGCTGTTCTACTTGATGTTATACAAAAGCTTTGCCTCTTCTCCTTGTTGGCCACCTCTGTTGTCATGGCAACAAATGTGATTTTCACAGATGCAGCAGTGCATTTGCTGAACAGGAAGATCAGGCCGTTGTTTATGAGAATAAATACTTAAAAACAGGTGTCATGAACATACAACTCATTGTCAAACTCGCTAGAAAAAGAACAAAATGGAATATTGCTATCACATGTGATCAGGAAAAAGTTAGAAGAAAAATAGCATAAGTATGCATGACATTTGAGCATACAGAGCTTTTTTTGTGGGTTAATGCAGTATATAAATATGGAAATGCATAGAATATAAACACAGGGTCATTAAGATTTAGCACTGGAATGGACCTTACAAATAATCTAGTGTAAACTCTTAAGTTGTTCTAATGCAAAAAACCAGACAGGATTAGTTTTCAGCAAGCTGCGTGTGTAATTTCTTATGGGAAATCAATGAACACTAGAAATTTATGTTGCTATCAGGAGAAATGCAGAGCTAATGTAAGTGGACATCATATGGTTTCAAAGTTATCTCCTTATTAATGAAATAAATATATTTTCTCTTAATATCAGAGAAGCTTGATTGGAGTACATGGTTTTATGGTAATGCACCATTACATCCAGCGAGGTAATCCCAATTGAGCAAAGTAATTGAGTTTTTAATACAATTTTTTCTTGCATATGTGAGATAACTAATTATTTCTCGCTGAAAATGAAAGTGAAGTTGAGTTAAATTATGTTATTCTTTAAGGTGTAAAGAATGACTCCAAGCTAAAGAGCAGTTGCTGATAACCATTTAAACTCTCTTATTCATCATTAAAAATCATCTCATAAAATGCTCCTTTTGGAATTACTTGACAATAAATGGGCAGGGTAAGGGTCTTCCAATTTCAAGAGAACTCAGGATTTAGGTGAAGTGCTAATGAATAGTTTGCGAACCAGTAGTAAATCTGCCCACAGCACTAATAATGCCCCTGGAATCCTGTGGAGTTTCTCTTCCCGCAATGTGATTATTATAAGGTTGTATTTTCAGTGACTTCTCAAAGGTTTAATCTTTTCCTTCTCTAACATTTATAAGATACTTTTCAACATACTAGGCCCTATTAGATTTGTCAGTTTCAGAAAGTAAATGATATTTTCTTGTCAATTGCTGTTGCAGAATTCCATCAGCTGTTTTGGCATTATTTCCAAGAAAACTTTTTCATTCTAAATGTGCAGAATTTCCTCTTACTAATAAAGATGGGGACAAAATTTATATATTGATTGTAGGAGCAGATTAATTTAAATAATAGGATACAATTTTTAGATATATAAACCAATAGGGATGTACGTTTAGGAGCTTTTTATATCGTTTTGGATCAATGGAAAAGCTTAATTTAAAAGAAATATATTTAGTATATGGAGTCATTGGCACCAACTGAAATTTTATTGTGGAAGGTAAAGTTGATGTGAAAGGTGGAGACAATTTTGGACTGTGATATAACTATATAATAAAGAAGTTTGTATGATTTAGTATTTTGTCAATTTTGACACCAAATATATAGTTGATTGGTAAATTAAAATGAATAACTCAATTTAGTATAAACTCTAAAAAGGCCATCAATATATATGAACTATGACTCTATATCAGTCATGGGCATGTCATTAATTATATGGTTAGCTTAGCACACAATTCTGAAAATTTTAAGCTGGTGAAAAGAAACATTTGTGTGTGCCTGAGTACATGAGAACCATGTATGCACAAAAGGCAATAAAATGTAGTGGTTAAAAGAATGAGCTTTGGAGTCAGAGTTCTAATTCCAGCTTGCACACTTGCCTATCTAAAACTTTAGGTAAGTAACTTAAACTTCCTAGACCTCAGTTTCGCTGCTGTAAAATGGAAATAATAATTTCTAACTCATTAATAGAGTATCAATGTGATAAAAGTACCTTGTACATAGTAGGTACTCAACAGTACTGATAATGATTACTATTTGATAGGTTTAGTGAATTATTTTGTGGCGAGGGGAAAGTATCATTACTCATTTTCATTTTAATAAAAATACATTTGTTCTAGGAAAAAAACACAGAAGAAATACAACTAAGATGTTGAAATTTTTTAAAATAGACTTTTGGATTACCATACAGATGCTTATTGTAACCCTTATAAAATGAGTACATTATATCCTTTACTGTCTAACAAACACTTAATGTGTCATTTGTAAATTTGCCTAGACGGTGGCTAAGAAAGTATTTTCGGTGGCTCAAGTGAGTTGCCCAAAGTAGTCCCGGATAAAAGGCCCCTGCTACAGTGTGGTGTCATTTCTTTGAAGCAATTGCAGTCTTGGCTTCCAGACTAGAATACTCCTGTCTGGATTGCTGACTATACGCGGTGGTGTGCTGGTAAACTGTCTCTCTCAATGATCACAGAAACAGTAACAATGACAGCAACAAAAGCCCACACTTGGAGCATTTGCCCATTTTAATAGCATAAGTACTTCCAGCATGGCTAATTTCAACTGTAACTCCTAAATATTTAACAATCAGCTCTTCAAAATGAACCAACTCCTATATACCACTGCACAAATTCTATTCTGCCCACACCAGTTACAGATTTCTTGACCACTCTAGTGAGCCTATTCCTGTCTGCTGTCACAAACTTGTTGCCCTACTCTGCCTGGGAAGGGGTGAGAGACAGGCTTACTGTGCCATAATGTGCCTCAATTTGAGAAGCAAATTAGATCTTTCTTTCCAAATTTAAGGTCCAAGGAAAAATTAATAACATTCTTCTTATTGGAATGATAAAGTGAGTACAAATGCTTGGACACAAGCTAATAAGACCCATGTAAATAAAAGGTCACTTGATTACTTTTTTGGACCTTACATGATCATGGGTATGCATAAAAATATAAAGGTAAAGACATGATTATATATAAAAGGTTTCCTTTGGATATTTATGGTTCAGGGAAGAAAGCAATTTATCTACATAACTAGACTCTCTACACACAGGCACGCACACAATATCTATCTATCTATCTATCTATCTAATCTCTCTCTCTCTCTCTCTAAGATGTCCTTGATAATAATTGGATTAACTATAATGACAGAAATTTGCCAATTAGGTAGGTTTATAATTCTTTATTTTTATTTTTTAACTTTATTTATTTCAGAATATTACAGACTACAAATGTTTTGGTTATATGAATTGCTTTTGTACAGTCTGAGTCAAAGTTAAAGCATGTCTATCACCAAGATCGAGTGCATTTTACCTGTCAGGAGTGAATTTATCCATCACCTTCTCCTCTCTCCTACCTGCTTGAATTGCATTGAGTTTTACTACCATATATGCATATGAGTGTTGATCAATTAGTTCTAATTTAATAGTGAGTACATGTAATGTTTGTTTTTCCATTCTTGTAATACTTCAATTAGAAGGATGGTCTCCAGTTCCATCTAGGTTGTTACTAAAGGTATTAGTTCATCATTTTTTTTTGTGGCTGAGTAATACTCCATAATATACTTATGATGCATTTTATTAATCAATTCATGTATTCGTGGGCACTTAGGCTATTTCCACATCTCTCTGATTGTGAATTGTGCTTCTATAAACATTTAATTGCAAGTGTTTCTTTTATAAAATGGTTTTTTCTCCTTTGGGTAAATATTCAGTAGTGATTATTGTTGGATAAATGGTTGTTTCACTTTTAGTTCTTTGAGGTATTTCCACACTGCTTTCCATAGAGATTGTGCTGGTTTGCAGTCCCACCAGCTGTGTATAAGTGTTCCTTTCTCTCTGCATCCATGCCAGCATCTGTCATTTTGGGACTTTTTGATAAAAGCCATTCTCACTGGAGTTATGTGATATCTCATTGTGATTGTGATTTTGATTTGCATTTCCCTGATGACTAGAGATGTTGAGCATTTTTTCATATGTTTATTGGCCATTTAGTCTATCTTCTTTTGAAAAGCTTCTGTTCATGTCTTTTACCCATTTTTTAATAGGGTTGTTTAATATTTTCTTGCTGATTTGCTTTAGTTCTTTGTAGATTCTGTTTATTATCCCTTTATTGGATGTATACTAGGCAAATATTTTCTCCTGTTTTGTAAGTAATCTATTTATTCTCTCTATTGATTGTTTCCTTGGCTGTGCAGATGCTTTTTAATTTAATCAGGTCTTATATATTTATTTTTGTTATTGCTGTGATTGCCTTTGGGGTTTTCTTCATAAATTTTTTTGCCCAGGCCAATATCTATAAGGGTTTTCCCCTCTTCTTTCAGAATTCTTATCCTTTCATGCCTTAGGTTTAAGTCTGTTATCCATTGTGAATTAATTTTTGTGAATGGTGAGAGGTATGGATCCTGTTTCAGTCTTCTACATGTGGCTATCCAATTTTCCAGCACCATTTACTGCATACGGTTTCTTTTCCCCATTGTATGCTTTTGTCTGCTTTGTCAAAGATCAGATGATAGTATGAGGATGGTTTTAATCTGGGTTCTCTATTCCGATCTATTGGTCTATGTATCTGTTCTTGTGTCAATGCCATGCTGTTTTGGTGACTATAGCCTTGTAGTATATCTTCAAGTCTGGTAAGGAGATGCCTCCCAATTTGTTCTTTTTGCTTAAGGTTGCTTTGTCTATTTGGGGTCTTTTCTGGTTCCATAACAAGCATAGAATTATTTTTCCTAGATCTGTAAAAAATGACATTGGTATTTTAATGGGTATTGCATTGAATCTGTAAATACACTTCATGTACAGACATGTTAACAATGATGATTCTGCCAATCCATGAACATGATATGTTTTTCCATTTGTTTATATTCTCTGCAATTTCCTTCTTCAGAGTTCTCTCTGTAGAGGTCTTTTACCTCCTTAGTTAAATATATTCCTAGGTATTTTATTTTCTTTGTTGCTATTGTCAAGGGTATTGAGTTGTTGATTTGATTCTCAGTTTGACTGTTGTTGACGTATAGGAATGCTACTGATTTCTGTATATTGATTTTGTAAGCTGAGACATTGCTGAATTTGTTTATCAATTCCAGTAGTCTCATGGCAGAATCTTTGGGGTTTTCTAGATATAAGATTATATCATCAGCAAAGAGTGATAGTTTGACTTCTTCCGCCCCCATTTGGATACCTTTATTTCCTTCTCTTGCCTGATTTCTCTGGCTAGAATTTCTAGCACTAAGTTGAATAGAAGCAGTGATAGAGGGCAAACTTGTCTAGTTCCAGTTCTAAGTGGGAATGCTTTCAATTTTTACCCATTCAGGATGATGTTGGCTGTGGGTTTGTCACATATGTCTTTTATAATGTTGAGGTATATTCCATCTAATCCTATTTTATTAAGACTGCTTATAAAAGGGTGCTGAATTTAGTCAGATGCTTTTTCTGCATCTATTGAGAGGATCATATGGCCATTGTTTTTGCTTCTATTTATGTGGTGAATCTCATTTATAGATTTGAGTATGTTGACCCATCCTTGATTCTCTAGGATGAAGCCAACTTGACCATGGTAGATTATTTTTTTGGTGTGCAGCTGAATTTTAGTTGCTAGAATTTTATTGAGAATTTTTGCATCTTTATTCATAAGGGATATTGGTCTGTAGTTTTCTTTTTCTGTTGTGTCCGATACTGGGTTTGGTATCAAGGTGATATTGGCTTCATAGAACAAGTAGGGGAGGATTCCTTCCTTCTCTATGTTATGAAATAATTTCTGCAGTGTAGGTACCAGTTCTTCCTTGTAGGTCTGGTATAATTCTGCTGTGAAACCATCTGGTCTGGGACTACTTGTTGTTGGGAGATTTTTTATTGCTGTTTCAATTTTGTTACTTGATATTGATTAGTTTAGGAGGTCTATTTCTTATGATTGAGCCTAGGGAGGTTGTGCATTTCCAATAATTTGTCCATTTCTTCAACGTTTTCAAGTTTATGTTCATAGAGATTTTTTTCTACTATTCAGAGATGATATTTTGTATTTCTATGGTATCAGTTGTAATATCTCCTTTTTCACTTCTGATTGAGCCTGATGGGGTCCTTTCTTTTCTGTTTCTGGTTAATCTAGCAAGGGGCCTGTCCATTTTGTTTATCTTTTCCAAGAACCAACATTTTGTTTCATTAATCTTCTGTATAATTGTTTTGTTATTGATTTCATTTAGTTCTGCTCTGACCTTAGTTATTTCTTTTCTTCTGTTGGGTTTGGGAGTGGTATGCTCTTCCTATTCCAATTCCTTGAGATGATTCATTAGATTCTGGATTTGTGATCTTTCTGTCTTTTGAATGCAGGCATTTAAGGGTATAGACTTTCTTCTCATTAGTGCTTTTGCTGAATCCCACAGATTTTAACAACTTGTGTCCCTTTTGACATTTAGTTTGGAGAATCTTTTTATTTCCATCTTATTTTCCTCCTTGACCCAATAATCATTCAGCAGTAGGTTGTTGAATTTGCATGACTTTGAGTAGAGTTGAGTGTTTCTTTTGGAA
The DNA here is from genome assembly GCA_008086735.1 of Cheirogaleus medius. Taxonomy (NCBI): domain Eukaryota; kingdom Metazoa; phylum Chordata; class Mammalia; order Primates; family Cheirogaleidae; genus Cheirogaleus; species Cheirogaleus medius. Next base: position 34,732,039 of record VBSM01000361.1, read on the forward strand.
TTGATTTCTAATATTATTTCATTGTCGTCTGAGAAGATACATGCTATAATTTCTATTTTTTAAAATTTTTTGAGACATGTTTTGTGGCCTAGGATGTGACCAATCTTAGAGAATGTTCCATGAGTTGATGATAAGAACTTGTATTCAGTGGTTTTGGATAGAATGATCTATAAATGTCTGTTAGGCCATTTCTTCTAGATTTCTGATTAAGTCTGTCATTTCTTTGCTTGTTTTTTGCTTGGAGGATGTGTCCTGTTCTGTCACTGGAGTGTTGAAGTCCCAGTTATTATAATACTGCTCTCTATTATTTGGTTTAGGTCAAGTAGCATTTGCTTTATGAATCTAGGCACACCTATGTTAGGCACATAAATATTTAGGATTGTTATGTCTTCTTTTTAAATTGTTCCCTTCACCATTATATAATGACCGTCTTTGTCTTTCTTTACTTTTGCTGATTTGAAGTTTATGTTATCTGATATGAGAATAGCTATACCAGCTTTCTTTTGGATTCCATTTGCATGGGATTTTTTTTCCATGCCTTCACCGTGAGTCTGAATGAACCCTTGTAGGTTAGATGTTTTTCCTGGAGATAGCAGATACTTGGCTTGTATTTTTTTTTATCCATTCAGCCAGCCTGTATCTCTTGAGTGGGGAGTTCAAGCCATTCATTTTTATTGAAAGAATTAATAGGTGGGGTGGATTTCTGTTCATCCTGTTGAGATGAACTTTATTGCTTTGTTTTACTCCTCGATTCATTGTGGTATCTAGGCTCTGACCTTTAGTCTTTGGGTGATTTTTACACTGGTAGGTGTCTATTGTTCTGATCAGTGTATATTGCAGTTCTGAGTATTTTCTGCAGGGCAAATCTGGTCTTGACAAACTTAGTGTTTGCTTGTCTAAGAAAGTCTATTTCTCTCACATATAAGAAACTTAGTTTACAGGATACAAAATTCTAGGCTGGCCCTTATTCTATTTGAGAAGACTGAGAATGGGGCCCCAATCCCTTTTGGCTTGTAAGGTCTCAGTTGAGAAGCCTGCAGTTAGTCTGATGGGTTTTCCTTTGTAAGTTACCTGATGCTTTTGCCTTGTGGCTCATAACAGTGCCTCTTTTGTGTTTCCTTTGGCCAGTCTGATGACTATATTTCGTGGTTCTTTGCTTCTTCACAGTGAATCTCCCAGGGGTACTTTGAACTTCTTCTTGTACCTGGATATCTAGATTTCTAGCAAGCCAGGAAAATTTTCCTCAATTATTTCCTCAAACAGGTATTTCAAACCTTGTGTATTTTCTTCTTCACCCTCAGGGATGCCTATGATTCTTATGTTAGGCCTCTTCATGTATTTCTTGTAGGTTTTGTTCATTCCTCTTATTTCTCAGTTCTTTCTCTTTGACTGACTTATTTAACTCAAAGGTGGTATCTTCAAGCTCTGAGATTCATTCTTATGCCTGATCTAGCCTATTTTTAAGTCTTTACACTGTGTTTTGCATTTCCTTGAATGAATTTTTCATTTCCAAAAGTTCTGTTTGGTTTCTTTTTTAATAATTTGATTTCCTTAGTAAATTTTTCATTCATTTCCTACATTTTTTGTGGTTTCTTTATGTTGGGTTTCTATTTTCTCTTGTATTTCATTGTGTTTCCTTATGATCCATATTCAAAATTCTTCATTTGTCATTTTGGATGGTATCCATTGGTAAGGAATATTGTTTTCTTTTGGGGATGTCCTTTGGCTCTGATTTTTAATGTTTCTGAAATTCTTTTTTTTTTTTTTTTTTTGAGATAGAGTCTCTGTTGCCTGGGCCAGAGTGCCGTGGCATCAGCCTAGCTCACAGCAACCTCAAACTCCTGGGCTCAAGCAATCTTTCTGCCTCAGTCTCCAGAGTAGCTGGGACTACAGGCATGTGCCAACATGTCTGGATAATTTTTTTCTATGTATTTTTAGTTGGCCAATTAATTTCTTTCTAATTTTAGTAGAGACGGGGTCTCACTCTTGCTCATGCTGCTTTCGAACCCCTGACCTTGAGCAATCCTCCCGCCTCAGCCTCCCAGAGAGCTAGGATTACAGGCTGAGCCACCGTGCCCGGTCGGTTTCTGGAATTCTTTCACTGATTCCTTCTCATCTGCCCTCTTGATAGAGACCTGGTCTTGCTAGGCCTGGCTTACAAGACTGTCTCCAGGTCCTCACAGATCAATCCCTGAGCTTGCCAGGCAGTTGAATGCTGGTCCTGAGTTGCCTATAGGGTGTTCTAGCAGGTTAGATGTACCCCTCAGGTTACCTCTGACTTGCTATCTTCCCTCTTCCCAACAGTGTGCAGTGAATTAGGTCCTCCAGCTTAGTCTCAGGGGTGGTGGGTGGTAATTAGGAATATTATCACTCCTGGCTGCTTCCTGTTTGCTTGAGTTGGAAGGCACTATGTTTAGCTACAGGGTTGTCATTGATTGATGTTTGCATGGAAGAGGCAGATGTGGAGATTGTCTTTGTACTCATGGTAAGCTCTGGTCCCCTAAGTCGTGATTAGGAATGCCCAAGCTTTAGAAGGGATCCTGTAGCTACCAGGGATTTGCTTGATGTCTATTTCCCCTGATGTGTGGGAAGGAGCAAGACAAGTGGCTTATTCAGCCACTAGGGGGACCCGATTGTATAAAATTCAGGGTAATCTCTCCAAGCCAGGTAGGCTGTTCTTGTCTTGCGGTACTAGTTCTAGCGTACCTGTGTAAGCTGTTAGCACGTGATCCCATGAAATGCCTGTGGGCAGGAAGTTTGCAAGTTGCTGTGACCCTGGTCTCAGTGGTGGGCTCAGCCAGGAACACGCACCCACCATGGAGATGTAGCCGTTTGTGTGCTGCTTAGTTCAGAGTATCCTGGTGGTTGCAATGGGGCAGAGGGGCTGAAGGGCTACCAGCTGGCCCAAAGCTAAAATTACTCTCTCTAATGCCGGGATTGGAGGGGGTACAGAGGAGTAAGTGTTTAGATGTAAGATAGCCAGCATTCCAATCTGTCATGGCACTTTCCTGAAAAGTGTACCTTGTGAACACCTGAACTCCTGTGGATCACTGGTTCACCACCCTATTCCTATTTAGCTGCCATGCCTGGGCTCATGGAGGGTGGAAGCTCCTCCAGAATGCTTTATGTCCTGATACTCACTGAAGGTATCCATGTCGGAGAGGGGAAGCCCCCTTTACCCTTTCACTGGGTTCCGAGACTCTCTGGGTTTGGACCACGCCACTGTCTTCTCTTCTCTATCTTTTTCTTTCTCAGCTTTGCACTTTTTCTCAGTTGGATCTCCAAACGTCTCATCTCTGTTGTCTTTCCCTGTGATCCACAGTTGAGCTGCAACTGCTCTCCGCTTTCCTCAGTCCAATATTATACCCTCCAGCTGGGATGATCGGAAAAGGGATGTCTGTAGTCGGCCATCTTGGCTTCCCTTATAATTCTTAAATTTGCAAATACCATTAAATAATTTGTGAATGTATTTTATCTTTTTTTTGGTTAAAGTATTATAATTGGGGCCATTTTGAGAAGCAAATTATTACTAAATTACAGATGTCTGATGTAAAATAATGTTCATTTTGAAAAGAGATGAAATTGAAATAATTGAACCTTTTATTGTAGTTGAACTTTCCTCTTCTCTCTTTCAGCAGTAACGATAGATTACAGAATTAATTTCTTTTACACATTGTGGTTTGATTAAATCCCCTTAAAATATAAAAAGACAATCCCCAAAACACAGTTTCTTTACTGTCCTGGAATTGACTTTCTTACAATGCTTTCTTCATAGGTTGACTTATGGGAAAGGTAAGAGTATGGATTTAAATTGCTGATAGCAAAATAGCTTAGTCTATACTCTTCACGCAGTCATAGAATCAGGAATTATTTTAAACATCATTCTCAAACCTGTTTTAAACACCTACATTATGCAGAGCACTGGACTGGAATTTGGAAGTGGATATCATCAGTGGTGTTCGGATCTTTACTCTCCCTCAAGAAGTCCTGAGCTATGTAAAATAGCCATGCACTCAGATTTGTGGCTGATATCTTTTAATCCTACAATTACTGTTGGAGAACTTCACCATATGTCAGAACTTCCTTACTCTGCTGGGTTTAGCTATGCCAAGTTATTTTAAGGAACAGATTGATGATTAATAGCAGAACTTTTTGGTGAGTGTTTAGGAAGAAAAAACTTCGTGTCCAGGCATTTGTCCCAGGGACATATGTGAAACATAGAGGAGATCAGAACTGAAGTCAGTAGGGAGAAAGGTCTCAGACGGTGATATGTGTTGTATGCTTCCTGTATCAGCTTCCCAGTCTCTGTAGTAATGCAGAGACTTGCAGCTTTAAAGAAGGAAGACAAGGGTTAGAAATGTACATCATGAAATAGCCAGAACACAGGACTTCAAGATGAATTTAGAGTAATCTACCCTGGGAAGGAGCAGTTTCCACAACTTGGTGCAGGTCTCAGTGTGAGTTGAGAAACAAAACATTGCAAAAGAGGGAGAAAGAGAATCATTGATTTAGTGGGGCCATTAATAGCCAGGGTAAATGAGTTTCATTTGAAGCAAGAGGCTCTGCCACAGGAAAGAAAGGCAGCATCTCTGCAAATAGAAGTGAGAAGGATTCAAGTATAAAAAGAAAGCAAAGATTCTAGGGTATTTTTAATTTGATTTTTGGGAGTCTGGATATCTGTAACTCTTGCAAATACAGTTTCAGTTAAGTGACAGGAAAGAAAAACAGAGAAAGAAACTGGATGTCTATTATTAAACCCCTTTCAAATATTAAGTTATTTTTTCCTACAGCATCATTCTTTGGTCTATAGATTTTCATTCTTTTTTGTCATTAAATTCAAGAGCATAGCTATGTATGGCTTATAATGCAATATCTTATGTGAACTTCAAACTGTAGATGAATTTTAAGGTGAAATGAATTATTTCAATTAATAGATTACAGATTTAAACTTGGGTGTGGTAATTCACGAGGCAAAAAATAAGGTTAATGATGTGCTTAGGGCTCTATGGAAAAACAGCAGGAGCCCAATGCAATTTCAATCAGGTCACTTATTAAGATATTTTGAAGCCATTGATCCAATCTAGGGAACATTTACTGAGTACTTATTTGAGTCTAGATGCTGTAGTAAGCACTAATATTTCAGAACAACAACTCTATGAAGAAGATTGGGAAATCACTTTGGATAACGGGCTTAAGCTTAATCCAGGATAGCATAAACGGTGTTAGCTCACTGTCGTTTCTTAGAATTGAGTAATATTCCATTGTGAGCATATACCACATTTTAGTTATCCACTCATGAATTGACGGGCACTTGGGTTGTTTCCATGACCGTGCAATAGTTAATTGTGCTGCTATAAACATACGGGTGCAGATGTCTTTATAATAGAATGACTTATGCTCTTTTGGGTAGATGCCCAACAATGCTATTGCTGGGTTATGAAGCTCTTTTATATACATTATTTCATTAGGTTCACATAATAATCCTGGGAAGTAGGCATTGTTATTTTTATTTTTCAAGTGAGTAAAGTAAAGCTGGCTGTGATTATATAACTCATTGTAAGCTCCAAGTGGTGGAGCTAGGTGCTTGGATTCTGACTAATTATTAATAATAATTATTAATAATTAATAATTGTTTGGTCACTGCCATATTTATGAATCTACAGGTACTTCTTAACTGCACACATCATCACAAGATTTCTTGCCCATTAAAAATCTCAGGGTTAATTTATTTACAAAAATGGCTTTTCATCACTTTCTATCTCTCCCCTTGTCTTTTCTTCTCAGAGTTCTTAAAGGATTTCACTGATGTAGTTTCTTTTTAAGCCACCACTGTGCTCTATCTATTTTTTTAAAAAATTTTTTCAAGAGCCACTATGGAACTAAACACTAGCTTTTTCCTGGCCTTCAAAATTAACACTCAGACATCTTTTTATCTGTACAGAAAATTTACTATTAGTATCCTAAAAAGAAAAAGGAAATACTGGTTAATTTAAAAATGGCAAACACTGAGGAAGGTATATGGTTCAAGATATCTTTAAAAGCAGAAGCCTAGTTATGATTGGCCTTAGTTCTCTGTGAAACGTGAATAGTAGTACTCTGTCTACTACTCTCGAGCTTCCTTCTGTGATTCTCTTTCTAGATAGTTCCCTAGAAGTCTTCAATCTTTCATCATTCGTCATTTCCCTTAGTGTTGACCCTCTAACACTCAGTGCTTCCCTTCATTTCAGGTCTTGTAGTTTTCTCAGGAGTTCTGTTAGTCCCCAGATGCCAGGAGCTCCATTTGTGTAAGCAGGTAAGTGCAGTGAGGCAGTAAACCATGCCTACATTTCAGCCAAGTCTTTGGGACTGGTACTCTAGAAAGAAAGGGTGGCTGATTATTTTGAGAAATGGAGAAAGAAGAAAAACATGGGGATGCCATGGGAATGGAGATATTTATTTTGATATATATTATTATTCTCAACCCCTTTCTCTAAATCAGTGGCTGGCATCAAAGGCATGAGGTTGAGGACAGATGAAGGCTGGATTCTGGAGGGGACAATGCAAAACACTTATAATTTTCTGAGGAGGAGAACTGGGACCTTGACAAATACATCCTAGAGACAGGATGCCTTAGAATGGGGAAACTGGAATAGGAAAACTCTTTATCTCTCCAGTCATTATGTGCTAAGGACAGGGGTTGAAAGATTGATCTTTTATAGGATTTAGTTTCCCTTTGCAATATTTGCAAACACTATTACCTTTCTTGTCCCTTTAAGCCTAATGAAGGTTAGTCTCTGGCTACATAACCATCCATTTTTTGTTCCCTTGAATTTTTCTATATTTCTGCAATTGGCCATTTAATGCATTCTTTACAGCTATACTTTTTTGAATATATTAACTATTTCCTAGTGGGAGCCTGACTGATACAGGTTGAGTTTCTGAGACTGACAGCGCTATCTGCTACCTCTGCAAAGACCGGGTAGTTCTCAGTTATGAAGGTGCCACCCTAGCTGCCAGGTCCAGAAGCATGTCGTCCCTTTCACGATCAGTAAGCTGCTGAATCAGGAGCTTCTGCCATACCTGGGGACTCCAGAACAACACTGACACTGCTATTTTCCACCCAGATAGATGTTGTTCTCATCTCTTCATGCAATTCAGTTCTGAATTAAAGTCTTGGCCAAGTGCATCTGATGGTGGGATTTAAATCACCTGTCATCACTTAAGCAGCAAGGGATGATGGATGAAAGTGTTTGAATTTGTGTGTTTGGGCAGAAGAATTTATACATATTTCCATATGTGAGAGGTATTTAGAAAATTTGGGGTATGTGTGAATGACAGATGTTCACTTCTTATTATTTCTTTCATTCTCTTTTATCCTTTATCAATCATAATCACTCAACTGACTTCCATCCATGTTTAATAATAAGTTTTCCCATTTCTTTTATCATTATTTCCCATTTTTGGGGTCCTATTTCTCATCCTTCAGTACTTTTCTTTTGCTTTAGAATAGTCTCAGAGTGTCTTCTACCAACCACCATTTAAAAACTTTTCTTCAAACTAAAGATTAGAGCCCCAGTATGGTTAAGGCTGGGCTCTTCCTTTATTGAGGACTCAGAACTGCTTTTTCCTGGCCAAGAAAAGCTTGGATTCCTTTGAAGAGACAGGTATAAATACATAGATCCAAGGCCCACAGAAATTATAGAGCAGTGGTTCTCAAAGTGAGCACTCCTGTGAGTCAACAAGATCCTTTCAGGAGGCCCATGAGATTCTCCCTTTTCCACTTACTTGCAAGCCTGGTTTTTCTTCATCTACTTCTAGAAAAATAATATACTATAACAGGTTGACTGCTGAAGCCAATATGAGAATTCAGCTGCTTTCTGTTAAGCCAGATAGTAAAGAATTTTGTGAAGGGCAGCCAAGATGGCCAATTAGAGACATCATTTTTTGGATCACCTGGCTGGAAGGTAGAATATTGGATTGAGGAAATTGGAAAGCCATTGCAGCTCAGGTGTGGATCACAGGAAGAGGCAACACAGACGTCTGGAGACCCAAATGAGAACAACTGCGAAGCTGAGAAAGAAGATGACAAAGAACAGAAGACAGTGGCATGGTCCAAACCCAGAGAATCTCAGAGCCCAGTGAAAGGGTAAGAGGGGCTTCCATCCCCCACATAGATCCCTTCAGTGAGCATCATAATATAAAACATTTTGGAGGCACTTCCATACTCCATGAGCCCAGGCATGGTGACTAAATAGGAATAGTGAGGTGAACCAGTGATCCACAGGAGTTTGGGTGTTCAAAATGGACACTTTTCAGGAGAGTGCCATGAGAGATAAGAGTACTGGCTATCTTACACCTAGACACGTCCTCCTCTGCACCTCCTCCAATCCTGGCATTAGAGAGCAATTTTAGCTCTCATGCCAGCTGGTAGCCATGGCCTGTCACCCCCATTGCAACTGTGAGAATATTCTGAACTGAGTAGCACATGAACAGCTGCATCTCCACGGTGGGTGCATGTTCCCAGCTGAGCCTGCCACTGACAGCAGGGCCAGTGTCCTGCCTGCAGTAGTTTCATGGGATTGTGAGCTGGTGGCTTAGACAGGTCTGTGGGAACTAGTGCCCCCCAAGACAAGAGAGCGGTGCAGGGAGACATAGGGGAGAGGTCTTGGTCCCGGACACAAGTGGCAAAAAAGCCCTCAGGGATATATCCAACAGTAGAATGTGGAAGGGTGCTGAGGAATGGACATCGGTGAGTATGCCCATCCCTATCCCTGCTAGATAATCACCATATTGGATAGGGCTGTGGCACTTGGAGTGAATTAGCTTAACTCTTGGTTCCCATGACAACTGAATGCCTTGGGTGTGCTGAACTGGAGCAGTGGTAGGTACCCCGACTCATTACAATATGGAGTGCAGACTGATCCAAGAAAGCCTCTGCTTCTCCCAGGTGGGAGTGTGCCACTGGCAGAGCCCCCTGCAAACAACTAGGCCTAACTCTCTCCCCTTGGGGTCTTATGATGGAAAAGGTGTGCACAATTGGGGACCCTCCCACCCACCAGTGTCCCATGGAGATGCACCCTAGGAGGTCAGACACATGGACTGAGGGGCAGTTCAAGAGCTGTTCTTAAGCAGGGAAGAAACTTACATGAATTGATCTGATGGGAGAGTGCTGTGGAGTTACAGGGAGTGAATAGGGAGGGCACCTATGCCACCTTGCAGAGATACTGCACTAGTGGACAGGGAGGAAAGAGCCTGGCCCAAAGCCTTAACTCTCAAGCAATTAGGGACCACCTTCAGGAACAACCCAGTTAGCTTGGAGAGATTTCCCTGAACTTCACACTGGTGGCTCCCCTACTGGCTGGATAAGCAACTGCTGAGACCCACTGAGGAATTTCAAAACCTCTTTCGGCTCTGGCAGTCTAGCCATGATTTGTCTTGTTACTCCCCCAACCTCCGGGGGAGTAGAGATCAAACAAACCCCTGGGAGATACAGGGTTCCTTCTAAAGCTTGGGGCATTCATATGCCCCACCTGGTGAACGAGAGCTTACCATGGGCACGAAAGACCATCCCAGCAGCTGACTCTTCCATGCAAATATCAATCAATGACAGGGAGAACAACCTTGTAATTAAACATAGCACATTCCAACTAAAGCAAACAGGGAGCAGCTGATTCATACTCACAAGTACCACGCATCATCACTGAAATTAAGCTGGGGGACCTAATTCACTACACACTGCTGGGAAGAGGTGAAGACAGCAGGTGAGAGGTAACCCAAGTATTAGTAATAATAAAAAAAAAAAGATGAACTGATACTTTTGTATACCAGAATTCAAGCTATACTACAAAGCTATAGTAACCCAAACAGCATGGTACTGGCACAAGAACAGAGACCTAGACTAATGGATCAGAATAGAGAATCTAGATATAAAACCATTCTCATACTGCCATCTGATCTTTGACAAAGCAGGCAAAAACATACAAATGGGGAAAAAAATCACTATTCAATAAATGGTTCTGGGAAAATTGGATAGCCACATGTAACAAGACTGAAACAGGATCTGCACCTCTTACCACCCACAAAAATTAATTCACAATGGATAACAGATTTAAACCTAAGGCATGAAAGGATAAGAATTCTGGAAGAATAGGTTGGAAAAATTCTTGTAAATGTTGGCTTAGGCAAAGAATTTATGAGGATGACCCCAATGGCAATCACAGCAACAACAAAAACCAATAAATGGGACCTAATTAAATTGAAAAGCTTCTGTATAGCCAAGAAAACAATCAATAGAGTAAATAGACTACCTACAGAATGGGAGAAAATATTTGCATGCTATACATCCAATAAAGGGCTAGTAACCAGAATTTACAAAGAACTCAAGCAAATCAGCAAGAAAAATTAAACAACCCCATTAAGAAGTGGGCAAAAGACATGAACAGAAACTTTTAAAACAAAGATAGACTAATGACCAATAAACACATGAAAAAATGTTCATCATCTCTAATCATCAAGGAAATGCAAATTAAAACCACAATGAGAAACCTAACTCCAATGAGAATGGCTTTTATCAAAAAGTCCCAAAACAATAGATGCTTGAGTAGATGTGGAGAGAAGGGAACACTTATACACTGTTGGTGGGACTGCAAACTAGTACAACCTGTATGGAAAGTAGTATGGAGATACCTCAAAGCACTAAAAGTAGACCTCCATGGATTCAGCAATCTTACTACTGGGTATTCAGTATTAAATTGGAACTAATTGATCAACATTCATGTGCACATATGGTAGTACAATTCAAGGGAATTCATGCCAGTAGGAAGGTGGAGGAGGGGATGGATAAATTCATTCCTAATGGAATGCACACTATCTGGCTGATGGACACACTTATAGCTTTGACTCAAACTGTACAAAAGCAATTCATGTAACCAAAATATTTGTATGCCCGTATATTCTGAAATAAATAAATAAATAAATAGATATATTCCAGATATAAAAAGAAAAAAAAGAATTTTATAAAACATAAATCAATGCTATTCTTCTCAAATTGTTTCATTTCAGAAAATATAGTAATTTCTATATTTATTTTAAATAAACACTTAATAATTCATTTTATACTAAACAATTATATTAAATAAAAATGTTTAATAAATATTTAAATAAATATTTTAAATCTTGTCAGTTTTACTTTTCAATACTGTAAATATTAATAGATAGAATCCACATAAACAAAAGCTCTTTGAGTTTTCAACTTTTAAGAGTTTAAATGGATCTTAAGACCAAATATTTGAGAACCTCTGATACAGAGTGTTGTTTCTGTGGGCTGATTGGGTTACAAACCAAGACACAGTTGAGATAAAATAGGCCTTGCTATGACTATTACAATTTGAAGGCCCATCCATAATTTAATACCTAATTTTATTTTCATCAGTGACCCATGTGGTTTAATTTTTATCTAATTTAATCTTCCAAATCTTCACGAAAGTAACAAGTCAAGAAATTTCAGAAATCTCATGTTCCCTAATGAATCATATCAAATATACCATTATAAATAATCATAGAAAAATGCCAGGCCTTCATTTTAAATGTTTAATTGGACAATTCTTTAAAGTATATGTAACCTTAATAATATAACTCAGGTCTCTATAAATCAGATCATATATCTCAGTTAAAAGCAAATCTAAAATCCATTATGTATTTATAGCTTCAATTTACTTGCTATATCTCTTCTCTTGTTGAATAATCTACATAGCTGCTATACCAGTTATTCACTAATGTCTTTATAATTAAGTCCAATAATTCTTGACGAAGTCCTAAAATATTTTATCAATAAAAATGCAGAATCATGTAGTGAATTTAGAGTAACACTCCTTTATTCTTTCTTTCTAAGTTTCACTGCAGACCATGTACAATGTCTCTAAACTGTTTGCATGGATTAAATAGCCATGTCAGTGTTACTAACTTTACATGCTGTGGCATTGTATATCCAGAGTATCAGATAATGATACTCTTAAAATTAAAGAGTATCATTTAATAAAGATAAAGACCCCTATTAAGACCCCTCTTATCATTTAAGAGGGGTCTTAAAATTCTAAAATAATAAGCAGATTGGCCCAAATAATTCTGTGGTAGAGACTGCCAATCATGGCTGGCACATGATTGCTTAGCAAGAGATATATTAGCCCCCCTCCTTGCAGCTATGCATGCTCATGTGACTAAGTGATCACCAATGGAATGTGAATTAAAGACACATTAGAATCCATGAAGATGGAGGGGCCAACCCATTGGTTTGAGTCCCTGAATAGCTTTGGGTAGTAGAGTCCAACTGTTCCTTCCCAACTATTACATGAGGAAGAAACAAACTTTTATCTTGGTTAGGCTATTGCATTTTGGTCTTTCTTTTTTTACAGTAGCTTAGCTTTCATCCTAACTAATGCAATCCCAAAATAAAAATATAATATTTTGATGTAATATCTCCAGGCTATAGAATGGAGCCAATTAAAATTAAATTAACATTTAATTTAAATATAATCAACAGACTTGATTATATTAATTTAATGATTAAAATATTTTTTCTTTCATCTTTTTTTTATTTATACAAATTTATGGGGTACATGTCCAATGTTTACTAATAGGGTTTAATAATAAAAATATTAGTAATTGTAAACATGTCCATTCTGGAGCTACACTGAAATAGATATTTAGTTTCCTAGTTTCTAGCAACACTTGAGTGCATTATAGACTGCTTAAATTGAATTTAATTCTGTATGTCTATTCTGCAGGGTTACTTTAATTCACCTTGGGAAGAATATCTTAAGTGAAATTTTTCCAAAATCTCCCTGAATCTCTCTTATCTCAACATATCCACAAAGATGGAAGTGCTGTTTTCATCATTCCTACTGGATGTTAAGGATTCATTCTGCTAGTGGCATCTTACCCCTTGGGGATAGCCTGTTTTGTTGAACTTTCAGTCTGCCTACAGAATAAGAGCATTCAGGAAAATAGACTAATGATGGGCAAGTCTTCAGTTCCTGGAAATATTTAAGGACAAGAAGGTATAGTCCTTGGCAGGGAGGCCAACATATTAGCAGTAGTTAGGACAGAAGTCCTCAACATTTTAACCTAGGATGTATTTGGTATTCTCATCCTGACACTCCCATGTGAACGTGGCCTGATTACAGGACGGAGGATGAACACAGAACATAAAGAATGACACAGACACACATAAAGACTTCACATGACTCGAGTGCCCAATGCACTGGTCGCTTTATTTTTATACCCCCCAGACCCAAGGTTAGTTCCTTGTACGTGAGCATCTGAGCATAGCCGTGATAACTGTCAATTTCAGAGTTGTATCACAAGGGAAAACTTTCCCATGATCTCAGACCTCGAAACGGTTACTTGAGGCACCAGCGCCAGACATTACTCAAAAATCAAGGCTGAAATAAGGAACAATAAACAATGCAGCCATCAGAAGAACTTCTTGTGCTCTCTCCCAGTCAGTGGCAGGCCCCCATGGTTGTGCCTGTCTTAGGTTGTCCCTCCCATGAGGGATCTTACCTGTCTTTGACTACCAACCATCTTACGGGGCCAGACCTTGGGAATGTTCTTCTTATCTTTATGGCCTCCAGACTCCCACCACGGGGACCCACTGTGTAGGAGCTGGGCAACATTTGCTTACGTGCAGAAACTCAGGCCTCTTCTTATGTCCCAAGGCAGTAACCGTGTCTGAAGAAAATAATGGTTACCGCTGCATCATGCAGCACACGTACATTACAGGCTATAGTGAATGATTAGTATAAGGCAGGTAATCGCCAGAATCAGCCCCCAACACCCATGGGCTCATTTACCAGTGCCATTACCAGTTTTTTACTCATAACCTCAGCTCTTTCTCCCTCTTTCATTAAAGCTATCAGAATGCAAGTGAGTGAGAGTAATTTTATTATGTCAATAATATTGCTTGTATTTTAATTTTTTATAAAACTGAAATATTTAAATTTTAATACTTTTATTATTAGCTCCAAGTTGTTTTTTTTATTTCCAATAAATGCAGTAACCATTATGTTGCCAAATTCTATAACTTAGAGTTCCAGACTACCCCAGAGGGGAGTGACTATGTGGGTCTAGCTCAGTCCTCTATTCTCAGCATTTAGCACAATGGCTGCCCTACAGGTAATTCTCATTAAACACATAACCAGAATACATCGAATTAATCAGAATTAGGTTCTTAACAAATACTTCTTGAATGATTAAAACCCAATTATCTGGGAGAGAGCTCATAAAAGAAATATCAGGCTGGTCCAAAGGTAGTGAGTTAACTCACTTGATTGTTTGCAGTCAGTTACAGATTGAACTCCTTGTTTTACTACTTTCTCCCCTTCTCACTACTGAACTTGACTAGTATATTAAGAAAAGAAGAATATAAAACTCAGGTTCAAAAGAGTAATTTCAATTGTTCTCCAATTGAAGATTTAACTCTATTCTTTCCTTGAACTTTCACCAGCCGAGTCCTCAGGCCCTCACGTCTGCTTCCTATTTCCCCCATATGCTGGTGCTAGCTGGGAAAACAAATTTAGATTTTTATTTCTGTGGCTGATAAATTGGATATTTAGAACCAAAGAATTTAGTTAAGCTAATCATTATTGTTTTCTGCATCTCAATTTCCCTTCTCTAAAATTAGGAAATTATATAGCATCTGTTTGTCGCTTGTGGAGGGGAAATTGTTGTTGGTCACTTGAGCTTTTGCTGCTCAGCCTCTGTGCTACTCCATTTGGCAGGGGAAGGTGCTAAATATAGAATTCTTCAGATCCTAATCTCTCCATTTTCAATGCAGTGGGTTTAGAACTTGTAGTCATGACTCGGGCATGCAGACATCTACCTTCCTTGATTTATCTGTGAGTTCAACTTATCTCTGAGCCCCATTTTGTGCGGCACATGTGATGAATCTTGCTCTTTGAAAGTAACAGTCCTTCCAGTTTCCTCAGTTTTGTCCAGATTACTTCAGACTCTTTTGAGTAAAATACTGAAGCTTGGGGTTTCTTTACTCCTCCTTTTCCTTCTCTCCTTCCTGTTGAATCTGGGTGCAGGGTGTCTTTACTCAACCCATTGCATTTTTATTTAACTTCATAGCATTAGGAGAGGAGCCTCTGGTTCATTTGCTGTCCTCGGACTCTTGCTGACCTCTGCTGAAAGGGGTCTCCTCTGACTTGGCATGTGCATTTCTACCTCTGCCCTGACTGTATCTGTTGTCACCATGTTGCTCCTGCAGTGTTGGTGCTGCTGGCTGGCTGGGGTTTGTTCTCTTAGCACTGTCAGTATGCAGTGGTTCCTTCCCACTGACTTTCCTTAGGCAGCTGCCTGAGATCTTGCTTTGACTCCTATTCATCCCCTGCTATGGTTTCAACGTGTGTGCTCCAAAATTCAGGTGTTGCCAATGAGATGCTATTAGGGGCGGGGCCTTTAAGAGATGATTAGGTCATGCTGGTTCCTCTCCACATGAAGGGGATTAAGGCCCTTATAAAAGGCTTTACACGGAATTTGGCCAGTTTGCCTTTCTGCCTTTGCCGTGTAAGGACACAGTGTTTCTCCCCTTCAGAGGATGCATTCCTCATCAGGAAACTGAAACTTCTGGCATCTTGAGCTTGGACTTCCCAGTCTCCAGAACTGTAAGAAAACAAATTTCTGTTTTTTTTATAAATTACCATTTTAACTATTTTGCTTACAGCAGTACAAATGGACTAAGACAGCGCCCAGTTGGGGAACCTCTCATCCTCTTCTTCAGGGCCACTTCACCTGCAGTGACCAGCATAATAGGTTATCCTTTGAGTCCCTGCGTGGAGGTACAGAGAAACTCCAGGTCTGTTTGTGATATCCTAGTCCCTCTCCCTACCTCCCCTCTGCCCTGCTATTGTTGCTCTTCCACTGTGGCCACTTTATACAAGTTTGGGATTTATGGGAAGACTGCTTTATGATAAAAAATAAGTTATAAAATAAATGGGGGTGGTGAAGTAGTAACAATAAGTACAGATAACTAGATAAAATTAGCTATAAGGGAGTGTAGAAAAATGAAGTATTTAGTGGAAGGAGATTTGGTTAATAGAGTTTTTGGCTTGCTAGTGGGATGGAGAGAGTAACCATGCTGTCCCTGGAATCTCTCATACACTTCCTTTCTTGTTTTGTGTTATCTGTGGACCTCTTCTGTGACTATGTTGCTTTACATTTCATTTATGCATTCAACAAATATTTATTGTAACCCTGACACATGCCAAACCCAAATCTCCCATATTTTTACTTTTTTTTTGAGGTATTTAACTTGTTTTAATGTGAGATTTAAAAATAATATAAAACTGATCATATAGTAAATGACTTCCCCCATATGTGTAGATTTTCGTTTTAATCTCCACATAAGAATTAGATCTTTTACACCTCCAAATCACCAATAGTCATATGTCTGTCAATTTTTTTACTTTTTATTTTTTTATTTTTTTCAGCATATTATGGGGGTACAAATATTACGGTTACATATATTGTCCATGCCCCCCTCCTCCCTCGAGGCAGAGACTCAAGCATGATATGTCTGTCAATTTAACTGCAATATTACTGGAGTCTGTGTGGAAAGAGATGGATCCAAATTATGTCCAGGCATAAAGGAAATTAGAAAAGAGCTGCTATCTTAATGCTTATGGGGGTATTCTCTGGTAGAGTTTGCTAGCAATCATGAAAAAAGAGGTGGTTAAAGTTTGCCAATATCAACATTGGTCCATACACACTTACTCTTAACCTAGAAATATCTTTTCCAAATAGATTCAGTCTCTCAAGGGGAAAATGGCTCTTTGCAACCTTTGGGAAGGCTAAGTGAATGTGCATCCAAATTAAAGGTATGGTGTATATGGTACTGACAGTTGAGGGGAGGTGAAAACCTTTAATTAAATAGATTTTTAAAAAAGAGTTTTCTTTTTGTGATATAAAAATGATTTTGCTAGTAAATTTTTAAAAGTCTAGATATTATGTTTAAAAAAGAAGGGTTATTTTTAAGATACCTAGGAAATCCTATTTAAAACATAGCAAGCTGGGCCTAGTAGAACACCAAATCCTTTATTTTACATAATACCAGAACCATTAAAACATTCTAAATATTTGGTTATTAACCAAATATAAAAATACGAGCAGTAGGAAGTCTAATGTTTTTTGTTTCTGTGTTTTTGTATTAAGTCATCAAGATTCTAAAAGCGGTTTTCAACACTTGGATATAGAAAATTATGTAAACATGCTTGAATTAAACACATTTAATATATTAATGGGTTCTACACTCTAAAATTTATTTAAAACACTTATAATAAATACCTCATACAGTGCAGGGTAAGTATAGGGAGATAATCTATGCCTTAACCTTTTTTTCTTCCCACTACCTCAGTTGGAAGCTTTCTTTCCTCTATTATCTTAAGCATTGTCCTTATAGGGTAGAACAACAAAAGTTTTATATGAGAAGGTAGAAAAAAAGAGGATTCCATCATTGTTATGAAGGGATAATAGGATGAAATTTATTGAGGACAAGGAAGGATACTAAATCTAAAGAAAAGAGAGGATTATATTCTTTTTAAAAATTTGCTAACTTTTAGAAAACAAACTTTTATCTCTAGTTTCTTCCAGTTCTCATCTTCAGTCAGTAGAACTCACTCAATATTGCAATAGTTCTGAGAATTGTGGTCTTAAGTAATGGTATTTTAGATAATAGGAGATTAATTTTCAAATGGTCTAGATTCTATATTAGGTGTTAAACTATATTCCAATTGCTCAGATGCAAATGTGGATAAAAGTCAAAGATGAAATCAAAAGGAAAATTGTAAAATATTTTGAGACAGATAAAAATGAAAACACAACATACCAAAACATGTGGGATGCAGCAAAAGTAGTACTAAGGGAGAAGTTTACAGCAATAAACTCCTACATTAAAAAAGAAAGATCTCAAATACATTTCAAGGAACTAGCAAAATAAAAACAAACTAAGGCTAAAATTAGCCGAAGAAAAGGAATGATAAAAGGTCAGAGCAGAAATAAATGAAATAAGAAAAACAATAGAAAAAATAAGCTAAGAGTTAGTTTTTGAAAATACTAACAAAAGAGATAAGACTGAAATAAAATCAGACATGAAAATGGCAACATTACAACTGATGCCACAGAAATAAAAAAGATAATAATAGACTACCATTGTTAGGGATCAAATCTGCAGGTAGCAGATACAGGCTAGGAGGGTGATTCCCAGGGGTGGAGAAGCTGGGGATCGATCAGGGGAAGGGACTGCAGGAAAACACAGAACACCTGACAATCATGTATATCAATCATCTAGTAATAGCCCACACCTCCTGTAAGCCTGCCCCCAGACCAGGCCAATAAAAGGAAATCACCTGAGAGTCCTTAACATCTTTCTCCACTTGTGGAGACTGATCTGTTCCTCTCTCTGGAACATATTTTCACATTGTGTAGCTTCCTTCTTTTCTACAATTGTGTAACTTTCTTCTTTTTCCCTTTTCTACAATGAAAGCCGTTTGTGTGGAATTGCTTCCTGTGTTCACTCCATCCCACCAGCCCTGCTTGAGATCTTCCAAGCAAGGAGCCAAAGAACCAGGGCAACATTTCTCTTTCAAAAACTCAACCCTGACCCTGTGAACAATTATATACCAACAAATTGGATAAACTAGAAAAAAATGGATAAATTCTTAGATATAAATGACTTACCAAAACTAAATCATGAAGAAATAGAAAATCTGAACAGACTTATTACTAATACAGAGATAGAATTATTAATCAAAAACCTCCCAATAAAGAAATGCCCAGATGAGATAGCTTCCCTAGTAAATTCTGCCAAACATGGCAAGAGTTAATGACAAACCTTAAACTCTTTAAAAAAACTAAATAGGAAGGAACACTTCTAAACTTATTTTAAAAGGCCAGAATTACTCTCATATGAAAACCAGCCAAAAACACTATAAGAAAAGAAAATTACAAGCCAATATCCCTGATGAATATAAATGCATGCAAGACTTACGATTTCTAAAAATCTCAACTTAAGATAAATAGGCAACTTATGCATAGAAATATTCTGCTCAGGTTAGCTTTTGTATAAATTTCTTTTGTACTTCATTTGTATATTTTAGCTCTAGTCTCTAATTTATGAATTTGTATTTGCCTTGTTTCTACTGTTGTCTCAATCTCTTTCTACCGTTGTCTAAATCTTTTCTAATATATCCACTTGGCCTCAGCCAAGATCTCAGATGGGATATATCACATCTATGTATAAATACTTGTTCTTATTTACCAATACTGCAAAGTTTAGCCTCCTTAGCACTTCTCTTTGGCTCTTCTCACCAGAGTTCTTCTGGTTAACCTCTGATCTGCGCCAATAGGTAGGGCCTAAAATATATTAAACTATGGAAAAGTGTAAAACTACATGATATAAAATGTCTTATCTGAGGGATAGACACAGACACAGTATATTTATATCTTCAGTTTTAATTCTACTTCATTCAATAATACTTTTCTTCCAAAAGACTTAAGCACAATTGAGAAACATGATCAAGCTCTGCACATACTTATTTTTATTCAAGGATCTGAATTTGGCAGTGGTAAATTCACAGCCCTCTAAAATCTGAAGAGCTTTAGGATTGCAAAGTAGTTGGGAAGAAGGGTTAAAATTTCATGCAACTTTCTATTTATTCATTTCTCCTTGACTTTAGATGAAGATCATTCAAGTGGAAGAAATGAATGACAATAGTTCAAAATGTTCAGAAATATTATCCACACCTACACTTGGTATAAATTAGACTATAATAGTTTCAAATCTGCTTTTTTTGTCTGTAATGATGTGGATGTGTGTATATACACCTTGGTATTTCTTTACTGATACTTACTGCATTTTCAGGAAAACAGAATAAATTGTACACAAACAATAGCATTAGAGGATAGAAACTCAATCTCACTGTCTTCCATAGCAAATAAAACTAAATTTTCATCCACCCTAATAAAATAATACTATGAAAATTTTGAGGATCTGTGAGGATGGCAATATTAGCTCTTCTGATCACCCTCACCTTTTGTTGCTTTTTCTTACAATGGTTCCGAAGGTTGTCCCTACATTCAAGTTTACCCTTTTATCAGGTGCTTATATGTGAAGACTAGACACACGTTCATGAAACAATCAGATAGTAGCAAAAGGCAAAAATGAGGGATGGAAACAGTACTCCAAGTGTTGGTAAATGACGTTGGTTTGTATAGCTAGAGAAGTATTCAAAGAAGGCAGATCTTTACAGTGAATGGTAAAGATGGGTAGAATTTGAATAGGTGGAGAGAAGGAATTGCACATGGGGCTGGAAAGGGAATGGACGTATTAACCAGCACAGGTGCTGTTGGGGTATTAGGAGAAGATGTGGGAATGCAGCTTTGAATCTGTATTGTGACAATCCTTGTTAGGCTGCCTAAGCCACTTGGACTTCATTTTATAGTCAGCAAGAAGACAAGGGAGGTTTTAAGCAGCAGAGTGACAAGGTGAAAGCAATATTTTAGGGAGATAAATTTTGAGCTTATAATAATTGCGTTAACTTTTCTATTCTGGTTGCTTATGAAATACATAATGCTAGGGAGTGGGGAGTGAGTTGCAAGAAGACTTAATCCTCATTCAAAGAGCTTTTCTTTAAAGAGGAGGAAAATGAATCTGGGGCCACCTGCTTAGGGAATTCAAGGCCAGAAAGTTATGACTAAAGTTTAAAGTCACAGAGAGAAGAAGTTGGCTGGGTAGGGCCCTAAGGCAGTACTATGAATTCTGCCCAGTGCTACTTTTACTCTGTTAGGTTTAGTTCAGTTGTGTCCTCAACATTAATCTACATGATCTTAAGCAATTAATTAACCAATCCTATCATTTGCAAGGCCTTTATGTCCCCCATCTGCATTTTTATCAGATAATCAAAAAATTTAATCTACCAAAAATAGTTCTGGAATTTAATAATAAAGACTGGAAGCGTCTGTTTTCTTGAGAAACCAAAATAATTTGTAACGCTCCTTGCCTAAATAGTAGTAATAAAGCAACTAAAACACTGAGTGTTTTAAAGTATATGAGCTCATTTGTTTCTCAGCGTGGCCCTCGGAGGCAGGCAGGGCAAGTGTTGGTGACACTAGGAGGAAACAAACCCAGAGCAGCTGTGAAGAGTGGAATGAGGACCTTTGGTTCCTAATTTTATGTGCATCAGATTCTTCTACAAGTAGTCTGTTAGTTATATATTTGGCTTTGTCAGTTCAAATTGTACATGTACTTTCCTTCCTTCATCATAAAACTGAGGTTATACTTATTTCCTTGATTTCAAGGGTTGCATAAAACATAAACATTACATGATTAACTCAAATGTAAATTCTTTATAGGTGAGTAACAGTTATAGCAATTTTCCAATCAGATAATTTTAAAAGAGAATTCCAAAGGAGAGTTTCTTGAAGCAAGTAACTTTTTTTGGAAGGTGGAAAGAATAGACTTTTCTGGGAACCTTTTATAGAGGCAAATACATCAGAAAGGGACTTTAGAATGAGGATTGCTACAATTATGAACAATTTTAAGGTCCAAAATCAATTTTAGAAATCATTTTTACCTAAGATTTTAAAAAGGACACAAGTTTGCGATGCAAGAATCATTTTGCAGAGGTCTTATCTGTTGTTTGATGTTTTATTCGGTTCAGGGAGAAAATGGTTGTTTCATCTCATGGCTGACCTCACATGTAACAGACTAGCAGGTTGTGCAAAGTATTATGATTTAAAGGTTATCCTCCCCTGAATAGAAACATACACAGACATAAACATGCACAGACATGTATGCATTTAATTTTTGGCTGCTTAGCTATCATTTATCTGTCTATCTGGTAACCCATCTATCTTTTTATCATTATGTATATTTTGCACTTAGACTATCACAATCTGTAAAAGCTACTACCAGAGAGTTGGCATTTTAAGTTTAAAAGTTCATTAGTTACTTATATGTAAATGTTCAAAATATTAACGGAGGTAGCTTTCTTGTATTTGTATAAGAATTGCTATAATTAGAAGGCAGTTAAGTGGTGCTACAGGAGCTACGTTTGAAAGGAGCTGGATAGAGATGTTTCTAACATTTAGGGATAGTCATGGTAGGGGTGCATGGGTGATTATCTGGGCAACTAGAGAATAACATAAAAGCACTGTGAGGGAAAATGTCAGAAGTGTCCAAGAATGGAAAGGGCCAAAGGGAAAGTTTAATTTCATCTTTTTGTTAAAGCTAGTCATCTTCTAATGTCTTCTGTAATTATAGAACAACAGTGAGCCCTTTCAACAGTTAAGATTTTGGTCATAATTGAACACCATTGCTTTCTGGTGTCAGCCTATATTCAGAAACTAGATATCTGATTAACTTCAATTCCTCAGGTATATGTGTGTGCTATCTTTTGTATTTGTGATAGATCTTGTTTATATTTGCATATCAATCTAGCCTGAGAACTTGGCTACCATCACTATAAGTGTATGTGGTTTGATATTAATGTAAGAAGAATATATAGTTATATTAATTATTGGGAAATAAAGAATATGCCATTGGTTTTCTATTCTCAGAAGGCCATAAAAGAAAGGAAAGATGTTGCCATATGAGAGAAGAGATAATTTAGAAAGAAAGAAATTAAAAGTTTCTTCTTCCTCTCCTGGAAGATTATAGCTGGTGATCTATAGATTTTAGTGATCCATCAATATTAGAGTGTATCTGCTGATCTCAATAAATGCATCTTCTATAGCAGTTTTGTGAGAAATGTATATTTTAATATCATATTTTTGTCTCCTTAAGTAGTGAAACCTAGCAGTACTTCTTGCTCTAAAATTGCTCCGTTTCACCTTAATATCACCTAAGTCCCATTTTAGCTCAGTTTTCTTCAAAGTTATACAACTGTTAGACAATCAAAGTGCACTTGCTTTTCGGCTTCATACAGAGACACACAGAACTAGATGTCTTTCAACCTGAGAAATATTATTTCACTGAGGTGGGAACCTTATCCAAAAGAGGAAGCAGGAACAGAAATATGACCTGAAGAATCTGGTTTGGCTAAGAAGAGATTTTTCTGAGGACTCATAAAAAACAAACATGCCTCCTACTTGTGTATTGCTTTACAGTTTCACAAAAGATGGTCACATGTATTGCCTCACTTTTTACCTATGCCACGACTATCACCCGGAAGAATCATTACCTCAGTGTTGCAGCTGAGGAAACTGAAGGTTAGGGAGGATATGCAGCATGCAAAGAGTTATTTAGCTGAAAAGTGGCAGTGTTAAGGTTCACGTTGGGTCTTCTGACTCCAGGTCCGGTGTTTTCTCTATGGACCTTTACTGGTTGGTTCACCAGTGCTTGTCAAAAAATGTTACTGTAAAATGATTCCTTTCAGGTCGACATGTTATGTGTGATGTGTAAGCTTCACACGTATTAGGAAGGCAATGAAAAACTGCTGAATGTTAAGAATTGGGGTCCAAGAAAGACTTCTTTTGTGCTATGAAAGCAAAGTATATTTCTTTCATGCACAGCTGGACAATATTGGGAACCAGCTCTACTAAGAAAGCAACTGTGGACCTACCCCTGCTGGGCTCAAGCCTAGAGTCAGGAATGTGAGGACTGACACATCACTGGTGGAACTGAAAGTGCCCTGGGAAGCGTGAAAGAATGAGCATGTTCTGTGTGAGAAAATGGATCGATCAGTTCACTCACGTTTCTCTGTTTTAGTCTTATGTCAGGCAGAAAAAGGTGAACATGTTGCTTTCCGTGATATTTTTTTCTTGTCAAATTTTCTGAACTTTCACATTGGTATAGTATTTGATATGGACTGATGGAATTAGCTGACATTCTGTAGAATTACTTTACATACTTTTAGGATTTCTAGCTCATGAAAATGACTGGTGACTTTATCAATGATTTTATGTCTAAATTTACAGATTAAATCATAAAGTATTACTGATCAAATAATATTTGATTAATTAGTAGGTAATCATAAGCACAAAAGTATGCCTCATGGCACATTCCTACATACATGCATTATGTTAAGTGAAATAAGCCAGACACAAAAGGACAAGCACTGTATGATCTCAACTATCTGTGGAGTCTTCAGTTTCCTTTTTTTGTCATTGTTCTTGAGACAGAGTCTTGCTCTGTTGCCCTGGGTAGAGTGCAAGTGGCATCATCGTAGCTCGCTACAACCTCAAACTCCTGCCTCAGCCTCCAGAGTAGCTGGGAATATAGGCACCCCTCATGACGTGCAGCTAATTTTTCTATTTTTAGTAGAGACTGGGTCTTGTTGTTGCTCAGGTTGATCTCAAACTCTTGAGCTCAAGCAATCCTCCCACCTTGGCCTCCTAGAGTGCTAGGATTACAGGTGTGAGCCACCATGCCCGGCCTATGGAGTCTGAAAAAGTTGACATAGAAGCAGAAAGTAGAATGGTAGTTACCACAAGGGTGGAGAGGGGTGTGGTTTGGGAGATATTTGTCCAAGGATACAAAATTTCAGTTGGATAGGAATAAGTTCAAGAGATCTATTATTCAACATAAAGACTATAGTTAATAATAGTGTATTGCATTCTTGAAAATTGCTAAGAGCATTTAAGCATTCTCATCACCAAAACTATGTGAAGTAAAGCATATGTTAATTAGTTTGATCTAGGCATTCCATAATTTATATGTATTTCAAAATATGTATCCAATTAATATATACAGTTTTTATTTATCAATTAAGAAATAAGATTTTATTTTCATCAGAAAATGAAAAAGGATGCATTTCAAATTGCCTACATTGTTGGGTTACTACCCCAGACAAAGCAAAAAAGCAAAGCTTTGCATTTGTCTGAATGGTGGGAAGCCCATCTTCTTGGAGATAAATAATAATTAAATGTGCTGATGGAAGATCTTTTATTGAAAGCCATCTCTTCTTCAAAAAGTGAGACTTTGGGATCATTTGGGGAGTTGTTTGCATTTGAACTCAGTTGAGATCAAATATCTGATCATTAATCAGAGACCAAACAGCTACCTTATTGGTAATGAATATAAAACACACTGAGTTCGCTCAAAAGCAGACACTGACTCTAGAAGGCTGGGCCTTTTTTATGAGGTTGTCAAACGATGTGGCATGTAAGTACAAATCAGTTAGTGGAAGAAAGGAATGGAATGTCAGAATAAAAGGTTTGGACTTTATTTTGTAATGGGGAGTTGTTGAAGGCTTTCTAGGGATGTTTTAGAAGATTCTGGCTTTGTGTATAAAACAGAATGTGGAGGGAGAAATATAGAGGCAGGGAGACAATTTGAAGCTAACAGCAGTGGAACACGAGGATGAGAAATATGTGAGCCTAAAGTAAGATGATAGTGGTGTGAGTAAAGAGGAGGAAATAGATGTGGTAGCTGTTAGGAAGGCAGAATGAATATTGATTACATGTTGGCAATCAAGGGAAAGTGAAGTGTTAAGGGTGTGAAAATGTTTTCAGCTTAGAGACTCAGGAGGATGGTTTCCCCATGAAAAAGGAAACATATTGAGTTCAGTTAAAATATGGAGCTGACCTTGAGAGAAAAATAAAAGCTGTAAATAGATATGTAGAAATTGTCAACATCCAGGGGGTATTTGAAGTCATGAGCCTAGACGAGACTGACAAGGGAGAAGGAGAGAAGAAATCCATACACTATATTTAGGTTGGTGTGAAGAGACAGAGAAGATAGGTAAGGATGGGAGCAGAAGAGCCTGTAGTGAACCCGAAATGAGAGTTTTGATACAAAAAGGCTGTTGACACAATAGAGTGCGAGGGAAAGATGAAAATGAGAAAAAGACAATCAATGGATTTGATGGCTCGCAGATCATTGCTGGCCTTGGGAGAGCCGTTTTATTAACAGTGAAGCAGATGAGAATACACTTTGGATTTTATAGGAAGTCCCTAGGGTATTTTCTTTGTAAAGTTTGGCAGAGAAAGAAAAGGAGCAGATAAGATTATACTTGATAAGGTAAGAAAGGTACGGAAAGGTTGTTGCTTAAGAAGAGTACATATGCACATGTTTATAAGCTAAGGGGAAAAGTCCAGTGAGAAGTGGAGAGATTATTCATCAGCAAGTTCTTAGAGAAAGTAGGGCAAGGTGACACCAAGGGCACATTTAAAAGTATTATTTTTTTCTCTGAACTGGAGGACAATAGACAAGATTGGATTCAGTAAGGAAATGTTCTTGCCTGATGATCTCAAGCTTCATGATAAAAATGTGTAATAAATGGAAAATGGATTTTATGCATTCTGATTTTACTCTTTATAAATATTCCTCAATGTGAGATGAAATGTTATTACTAGAATGAATTAAGAGTTCATTTAATTGAATAGTTTACTATTATGAAAATTTCTCTAAATTTTAAGAAGCATATATCTTCTTTAAATGTCATACATCAGAAAAAAACATAACTAGTAATATAAAATAAAATGAAAGTAGATCGACTTTCATCTCAATTTTTGGTAAGATTTCAAATCAATAAATTTGAATCAGGAGTTGTGATTATCATTAAAGCACACGTAAGTGTTCCCTTAGCCTGTCTTCATTTGCTTGAACTGCCCCCACTACTGCCTCCTTGACTTTTCCCTTCAAAGGCCCCTCAAAATTAACCTGTCCTTTGCTGAACTCACATATGCTCCCTGTGGTGGCCAGCCTCCAAGATGGCTCCCAAATCCCTACTTCTTGGTGTTCACTCACTTGTGTAGGCCCCTCCCACATTGTACAAGGGTTGGTCTGTGTGACCAACACCATATGGCAGACGTGATGGTATGTCAGTGTCACTTCTAACATCAGTTTTGAAATTCTGCAGCTTCTATCTTGAATGCTTTCCCTTGCTTGCACTTTCTCTCTTTTGGATATCCTACTTGAGTTGAGGGAAAGCAAGCTACTGTGTTATGAGCAGTCCTATGGAGAGGCTTACAAGTGTATTCTTACAATAGAACTTTGAGTTGACTGCAGCCCTGACTGGTAGCTTGGTTGCAACCTTTTGAGATTCCCTTTGCCCAAACCACCCAGCTAACCTGCTTTTGTATTTCTGACCCTCAGATAGTAACTGTGTGCATATTGTTTTAAGCTGCTAACTTTTGGAGTAATTGGATATGCAGCAATAGAGAACTAATATGCCCCGACCCAGTTCTTTTCTCAGATTCCTAGTCTCAGTGAAATTGCACTGTCATCTGGCCACTTTCACAAGCCAAGATCCTAAGAGTCATCCAGGATATTGCTTTCCCCTTTATTTTGCCAATCAATGACAGTCATCCCTCAGTATCCCTGGGAGATTGACTCTAGGACCTCCCACAGATACCAAAGTGTGCAAACGCTCAAGTCCCTGATGTACAATGGTGTAGTATTTGTATATAACTTATGCACATCCTCTTGTATACTTTCAATAATCTCTATATTATAATAACTAATACAATATACATACTATGTAAATAGTTGTTATACTGTATTGTTTAGGGGATAATGACAAAAAAGTCTACACATGTTTAGTATAGAGGCAATTTTGGGGGGAATATTTTCTATTTGTAGTTGGTTGAATTCATGGATGAGAAACCCATGGATATGGAATACCCACTGCATAGTCATATTAAGCACCTAATGTGTACTGAGGACTGATTTAGATACTGGGATACAATGAAAAAAAAAATAAAAGAAATTTATGCTATGGAATTTAAATTTCAGTGGGAAAGCTGGACTGTAAACAATGAATAATTAAATAGATTTATTTGAGGGTGATGATATGTGCCATGAAGGAAACAGGATGAGATAGAAAGTGGTACTGGTAAGGGCTCATTTATGCAGCAGGGTCAGGGAAGGCATCTCTGGTAAAGTGTTATTTAAAGGGAGTATGAAGAAATTCTGAAGGAATTCATGACATCTATGTGAATGTCATGGAGAAGAATTGTTCAGATAATGAGTATCATGAGTGCAAAGACCCTGAGGTAGAAATATGCTTGATGTGTTTGAGGAACAGCAAGGAGTACCTTGTGGTTGGGGCAGACAGAATAAGGAGTGTAGGAAATGATATCTGGGAGGTAGTGGGTGACCTTGCAGAAAACATTTTTGGATTTCACTCTACATTAGTTGGGAAGCCATTGGAATGTCTTGATTACAGGTGACAGGATCAGCTTTAGATTTCAATAGGATCACTGTGGCTATGGTGCTGAAAACAGATTTTGAGGGAAGGCTGGGAGTGCAAGAAAGAACAGGAAAAAATGATGGTGTTGTAGACTAGAGTCGTGGAATTAGAGGTGGTCTGACACGGCTAAATTTTAGATATATTTTGAAGATAGCACTGACAATTAGCTGATCGATTGGATGTGGATGTGGTAGAAAGTGAGAAACCAATCATCTGAGTGTCTTCAGATGATGATGAGGTGTCTTCAGATGCTGTGGGACTGAGGGAAGATTTGTGTCAATCTACTTTGGTCCTCCCAATTCTTACATCCCTAGCCCATCATCCTTCCCTACAACCCACCACCCCATATCTTCTCTACTCCAAATAACTCCCTAGAACTCCTGAGTGGATTCTTAGAAGTCATTCAAAAACTGTTGTTCTCATAATAGTGGTTAG
The DNA here is from genome assembly GCA_008086735.1 of Cheirogaleus medius. NCBI lineage: Eukaryota > Metazoa > Chordata > Mammalia > Primates > Cheirogaleidae > Cheirogaleus > Cheirogaleus medius. The sequence goes on from VBSM01000361.1 coordinate 34,760,643, forward strand.
GAATTCTGACGATATTGATATTTGAGATTATGCTGAATTGACCATATCTCAAGTTGTGTTAGACACTATATTCTTTCTAACATACTGCCAACTGCATTTTAATGTATAAATTATGAGATGATAGCTCACATGTATTGAGCACTTTATATGAATTATTTCCTGACTCCTTATAGCAACCCTATGAAGTAGGTGCTGTTATTAGGACAATTTTACAGTCAAGAAAACTGAAAGTTTGAAAAATTAAAGTAGTCCAGGTTCACACAGCTAGTAAGTGATGGGGATAGAAATTGTATGGTAATTCTGAGTCCAAAAAATCCCTGTCCAGTAAAACTACATTCCAACGAACTATTCTGTCTCTATAAAGTGAGTATCATCTTTAATATGATCAGTTATACTGATAGTGAGATTACCTCTGTCTCACTTTCAAATAATTTTGTTAAAGTTATACATTTGAGGATTAACACACTTATCATGAATTGACAATAATTACTGAGAAGGTGCTAATAGAGCCTCAGATATCATTACTATCCATACACTAAATGAGTTCAAGATCTGGAGTGATGGTTGGTAGAAATGTAAGTTAGTACAGCCAATATGGAAAACAGTATGGAAGTTCCTCAAGAAATTAAAAACTGAACTACCATATGATCTAGCAATTCCTTTTCTGGATTTATGTCCAAAGAAAATGAAATCAGTATGTCAAAGAGATAATCTACACTTCCCTGTTCATTGTAGCAGGATTTACAATAGCCAAGTTATGGAATCAATATAAGTGTCTATAAACAGATGAATGGATAAAAAATGTAGTATATTAAAAATGGAATACTTATCAGCCTTAAAAAAGAAGGAAATCCTGTCATTTGTGACACCATGGATGAAACTTGACATTAAGTTTTGTGAAATAAGCCAGACACAGAAAAATACCACATAATCTCACTTATATGTGGAACCTGAAAAAGTTGAATTCATAGAAGTAGAGAGTGGAATGGAGCTTACCACGGTTTTGAGGGGGAAGGGGACAGGTTGATCAAAGGATACAAAATTTCAGTTAAAAGGAACAAGTTCAGATATATATCATACAACATGGTGATTGTAATTAATAACAATGTATTTTATTCTTTAAAATTGCTAAGAGATTTTGTGTTCTCACCATAAAAAGGGTATGTGAGGTAATGTGTTAATTAGCTCAATGTAGCCATTTTATGATATATATATTTCAAAACATGTACATGATGAATATAGTTTTTATTTTTCAATTAAAAATAAATAAAACTCCTGAATATTAAAATAGACATATATACAAAGAAATACACATACACACACATACACAAACTACAGTTTAAAAAGAATTACAAAACTAATGACTGTGTATATACTACTTGGTTTAAAAAATAAAACATTGCTTATTTTTTTAAAAAAGATCCATAATGATGAACTAATAACTGACTAATAAAAATTGCTCTACTGTCTAAATGTTCATTCTCCCAACATCTAATGTGCATGAGGAACTGGTATGAGGCTAATCATGGACACCAATATTGAAGAGCTGCTCCATTTGTGAGTCAAGAACATGGAGTAATGTGACATTTCCCATTTGGCCACCAATTTTCTAAATTGCTATATCATCTTAAACTCATGCTGGTGTAATTTACATTATGAGCTATCAAAACTCAATCACCCAGAAATTTTTATGGAGAAAATGAAGTTCAGAGGTCAAAATAAGAGAATTGTCTGTATGTTATATTAGATGTTTGATTTTCTCAACTATTTTAAAATTCACTACAGGTGTTATTACATTATCCAAATAATGATAGTAATGCTACTAGTCTAATAGTCCATTTTCCTTCTTTCCATTATAAGATGATATTTAACAAGTACTTTAAGTTCCTTGGAAGAAAATCACTATTACTGGGATGATGATGATTATTGCTATATTTTTGGTATTATTTTCTGTTTTAGGATATGAAGAAAATGTCTGGGAAAGTGGAACTATCCTATTTATCACATAAAATCAGCAAGAGATGTTGTTACTTTTGAAAGATCCATTTATAGAATATTTAAAAACATTTTCTTCTAAAGAAATTAGGGATTTCAGTGATGATTCTATAGTCACCTCCTCCTCCTTTTATTTTTTTAATTAGCAAACTGGTTCTTCTGTTTTAATCCTAATATTTTCGCAATGTGGTGAAGTGTCAATTACAGACAGAAGATATTTTAAAATATCAATTTAGGCATAAAGAATTCTAATGTTTTTATTCTGAGTTCAAGTACTTGCTCCTCCACAATTTCTTTGGAGGGTATTCTAGGAACAGAAATGGCCTTAGGGCCATGCTCTAGTATTGAGGATTTTCGACTCTTCTCCCAGTTTAATACAGATAGGAAGATTCTCTTTAATTGGGTCTGGATTTCTCAAAGATCGTTTCTTGATGGATTTTAGTATTTAACTCTTTCCAAGAATGAAGTTTGACCAGTGCATTTTAGGCAGTTCATCCTCTTCACGAGTTCTTGAAGAAGCTGCAATACAGATTCTACTCTTACGTTCTCTTCCTTTGAGTTATCCCAAGAGGGATTGACATGGAAAGGGAAGGACGTTCAATTAAACTAGAAGATGTCAGTGAAGGGGGGTAAAGAATAAAGGATGCAAAAGATGAGAAATTTTGGTACATTCTTTTTTATTATACTATCCTAGTCAATTGTGCTGCTATAATAAAATATAATACCTGATACTAGAACATTTATAAGAACAGACATTTATTTCTCATGGCTCTAGAAGTTGCAGGGTGGGGGGAGAAGTCCAAGATCAAGGTACCAGCAGGTTCAGTGTCTAGTGATAACCCAGTCTCTGCTTCCAAACTGGTGCTTTGTTCTTGCATCCTCCAGAGGGGATGATTACTGTGTCTTCACATGGCAGAAGAGCAGAGAGCAACAGGGCCTAAGCTAGTTCTCTCCAGTCCTTTTATAAGGTCACCAATCCCATTTATGATGGCTCTGCCCTCATGACGTAATCATCTCCTAAAGGTCACACTATTAATACTATCACATTGGTGATTAAGCTTTAACACATAAATTTTGTGGGACATTCAGACCATAGCATATATTATTTGTGTTATAAAATTAGGATTTGGCAGACATGACTCTTAATTTAAAAAGAACTCTAGAGTCTCATGGAATATCTGCTGCTGTTATGCATATCTATATATCTCACACTTAGAATAGTGTCTGGCATATAGTCAGCATTATTTAATTGTTTTACATATATTGCCTCCTTTAATTCCCATACCAACCCTATGAGGGATCTATTATCCTTAGGGCAGAAAACTAAGGCCAAGACTGACTTCATGGGCCAGGAACCTGTGCAATTGCAAAGGACCTCAGTGAGGCCCTGTACTTGGTCTAATGCTCTATTGTCACTTTCTTAAAATTTTTAAAAATTTTGAACAAGCTCTGCATTTTCACTTTGCACTAGGCCCTGCAAATTATGTAGCTGACTAAGGCACCAAGAGGTTAAATAATTTGCTGGTCACACAGCAAATAGTCTGATCCCAGAGTCCATGTTCTTAACCCTACACCACACAGGTGATCAAGAATGATGATTTATATTTCACAACCATCTACTGAATGTTAACTATGTTTTCTCCTTGAACCCACATAATGATACTTTAAGGTAAAATTATTATTAGTTTTGTTAAACAGATGAAGAAACTGAGGAACTAGGAAGTTAAGGGACTCCAGGAAAACCAAACTTCAGCTCAGCACTAATGCCAAGAAAGATTTCTTATTGATCTTTCATTTTTCTTGGAAAACCCTATTAAGCCTGAATGCTATTGTATAAGATTAACATATGTTGAGAGATATGAGAAAATATCTTTTGATTTGAGCAATAGATATTTGCTTTGAGCAATTGTAGGATATTTATTTATTTTTGTGTGCTTTGAGCAGGGTTAAAATGGTTTTGCAATGCACACTTTTGAGATCTGAGAAAGCCTTGCCAGTTTCTGCTGTACCAAAATCCTAGATTTAAGCCTTGAGCACTTTAAAAGTGTAAATTTCTTAGTAAGAAATTTTTGGCCTGTCTTCTGCTTTATTTAAACGGTACCATGAGTAACATTATCAAAAGCTTGGAGATGATTCGGTCTCAGTGAGTGGCTGGAACTGCAACATGGATTCAGCCCTGGGTAGTGGACAGCTTGTCTTTCGTAAGCCAAATAGCACGTTGAAAAAATGACCAGTGTCTTTAAGATTGTTAGAGTAACTGCATTTACACGAGTACAACAGTTTATTTTTTTCCATGATTCAGAAAATGAGGTAGTTTTTCCATGTTTAACAAAACAACCAATTTTACTATATTACAGCACATTAAGATTGGTCAATGTGATTCCATTCAATAGGCATTTACATTTCTCCCCATGACAGGCCTTATGCCAGGAGTTAGAGACTTAGAGATGAATTAGACCCAGCCCCTGATTTTAAGGAGTTCACTTGGAAGAACAACTAGTGAGCAAAGAGGAAGGAGTGACCTAATAAAGAGATCATGGAACCTTCCAGAAAGAGTAGCAGAGTGTTTTGAAAGTGGACATTTGACACTTAGGGGAAAATGAGAGAAGTGCATCGCCTAGGCACAGGGAATGCGTGGGAAGCAGTATAAGCACTTGTTGCTAAATCATGCCCTGTTGCCTGGGTGTGGCAGGAGAGGGGCTGGAAGAGTATGCAGCCTAGGGTTTAGGTTTCATTTGCAAGTGGTGATGGGGCCAGCAGGATTTAAGTCATGGAACATAAATGTGTAACTAGGCTGCAAATGCTTCTCACATTAATACCCTGTTAAGTATGTTATAGATTCACAGTGCACTTCTGTTAAACACTTGTTAATGGCAATTTTACTGAACTCAAATAATATGAAAAGCACATGAACAAAAAACAATTATTGCTACATCTTCAGATGGAATCTTTTATCCAAATGCTAAGTGCACAGAACCACAACACTAAGGCTCTTTTTTTTTTTTTAAATTAACTTTTCACTTCAAGCTATTAGAATACAGACCAGAAAAACTGGTTACTGAGTGAAATGTAATGGAAAAAATATTAGAAATGAAATTATTCTCCCATGGGATCAAATTTGCTTGACTTTAGAGAATTTAATAGTGTGTTCTCCATGAACTAAGATAAAAAAGCTTTTCCTATGTGATCGTATTCAATGCCATATCTTTATATACTTGCTATCTGTGCCTGGAACTCCCAAATTCACACCCTGATTCAGAGTTCACTACTGCGTTGGAAATTGGAATATCAAGCATCTCTGTTAGGCTGACTCTGGAGGCTCTTCCTCCTCCAATCTGCTCACCTTGGAACACGGCAGCCTCTGCCATCTTCGTAGTTGGTCAAACCAGTGAGTCATCTTGGACACTCACTTCTTCCTCATTCTCTATATCCAACCATTACCAATTCCTTTGACTCTATACTTGTTTCTTATTTCTGTTACTATCACTTCCCACCAAGCCACCATCATTTCTCATCTGGGTCATTGCACTAGCTTCTATAATAGTCTCCCCATCTGTTTTGTTGCAATTCTTCTCCATTTTGTAGGCAGAGTGACCTTATTAAGACACAAATTGATTCATGCCTCATTAAAGCCCACCACTATTTCCCAAGTTCAATTAAAGCCCAAATTCCTGTAGGAGATTGAAGGGTTTTGTCCCCAGCATGTCCTCACCCTTATCTCATGTCCATTTCCCACCTCACCAAGACAACAGCCACGTTTCCCTTGTTACAGCTCCAGGAATGTGCCAGATTGTCCTGCCTTGGGCCTGGGTGCAGACTGAGCTCCTTCCCTGAATGCATTTCTGCAGAGACATCCTAATTCCTATTATCTTTCAGAACCCTGGAAGATATCACTTCTTTAGAGAAGTCCTCTTTCACACTTCAATCTAAAATAGATTCCCTTGATATCCTTTCTCTAGGTACCCAGGGAATTTCAATTATTTGTTTAATTTCTGCCTCTTCTGATGGACTATAAATTTAATGAGGGCAAGGCTGTGTCTCTTGTTTGTATCCATACCTAGGACCAAGCACAATGCCGGTTACACAGAAGTGCTCAATATTTAATAAGTGAAATAAGCAGGGCTGTAATGTTGTTGCCTTGCATACATTGTGTGCTTTGTAGCTTGTCTTTGGAGGACTCTACTGAACATCTTTACCTTCCTTTAGATGTCTTTTTTTCTTCTTTCTCCTATCCTGGTACAACCCCCCCACAATGTTTTTCACTTAGCACTCCTACTTATCTCTGATGAACTGCGTGATGCTCAGGGTCTGAGGTAGTTTCCACCAAAGTCTACCCACTAATGGTGAGGGGTGAGAGGTGAAATGTATGTGGGAGTGTGTAGATGGAGCTCTGTGGACATGCCCCAGCTGTATGCCATGCACATGGAATTTCTTTGAATCTCTTATTTTAAATTTAAAGTAAATTTGCATCCTACTTTATAATTATTCCATATTTGTTCCACTATAAAAAGTTGATGCTCTTCCGGATGAGTATATACATACACAATGAGTGAGATGTGCACCGTCTGGGGGATGGTCACACTTGAAGCTCTGACTCAAGGGACATTTGTAACCCCATAATATGCTGAAATAAAAAAAAGTTGATGCTTAGCTCTAACTTAGGTGTTTTTAAATATTAGGAGGCTGCTGTGTCTGAATCAGCTGAGTTTTCTAAACAGTTCCCTCCCCTCTACTAGCAGAGACCTTTTGAATACTATAAGATGTCCAAGTCCTCCCTACTTTTCTGATTTTCTTGCTCTGATTTGCTAGTGTTCGTTTTGTTTTTATGATTCCACCAATACCCTATTTCTACTTCTAGTGATTCTTTTTTTTTTTTAAGTGCTTTTATTTATATAAATTTTTTTGAGACAGGGTGTCACTCTGTTGCCTGGGCTAGAGTGCCATGGCGTCAGCCTAGCTCACAGCAACCTCAAACTCCTGGGCTCAAGCGATCCTCCTGCCTCAGCCTTCCAGGTAGCTGGGACTACAGACATGCACCATCATGCCGGCTAATTTATATATATATATATTTTTAGTTGTACAGCTAATTTCTATTTTTTTTTTTAGTAAAGATGGGGTCTCGCTCTTGCTCAGGCTGAGCTCGAACTCCTGAGCTCAAACCATCCGCCCACCTCGGCCTCCCAGAGTGCTAGGATTACAGGCGTGAGCCACCACGCTCGGCCTACTTCTAGTGATTCTTGATGGGCTGCTGTTTGCATACTGGGTGGGTAAATTGTTTATCATGCTGGACTGTCCTGTAGTAGTTCTATTCACCTCCATCAATGCTGTAGAAAGTTTAGCATCTTTAGACTCTACCTACTGACTTCCCATAGCACCCACAGTCATTGTGCCACGCCTACCTCTCATCATATTTCCAAATAAGAACAGCTTTTTTGACCATTGACCCCTTATATAAAATTCAGAACCTTCTGCTTTATAATAGGCTTAGAGGTAAGCAATTTTTTCATTCATTCAAAACTCAGACAACTATTTATCAAATGCCTACTGTGTGCCAGGCAGTGTCCTAGGCAATGGGATACAGCAGCGAACAGACCAATCCTCTGAGGTTTATCATGTGTTTTTTTTTTTCTACCTACACAAGTCACATTTATGCTTATTTCTGAAAGGAACAAAGTTGTTGTCATCCAATGCAACATTAAATTGTCTTCATTATGTTCTGATGATTTCTTGTTCAAAAGTTTTAAGGACATTGACATTTACTGAGGACAGAAGAAAATATTGACCAAAATAATACATAAAATTCATTTTAAAAATCCCCCAATCTGAGTGGCCTTTTCCTAATAAGCAAAGCATTAGCAGACTATTAATATTTTAAACATGCTGTACATTTTAATGGTGACTAATGTAATTTCTATAAGAATTTCTGCAGTGATTTTCCTCCTTTTCTTTTTGGCATATGTAATTAATTCATTTTGGCAGCAGTGACTTTATTTTCTATATGCAATTATTTAAGTTTACTGGATTCACTCACATGGTTATGTCATTCTAACACTTATGTATTCATTCATATGTAACTGTATGGTATTTAAAGAAGCTGCTTAATGCTGTCAGAAGCAACAGAGAAAGACCCCGAACCTAACAAATGAAGTAGCCTGGCAAGATAAAGAGAGCAGGGAGTGCTGGGCAGATGTGATGCTGCTCTGTGGGAGAACAACCGGCATGGATGTTTTCAAAGAAAGAAAGGTGACACATGACCGGTATCCGCGGGGCGGGAGGCAGGGAGTGGGTAATACAAACAGGTACCATTTGTTCTCCTACCTGCTAACATTACTTGCAGATTTCAGAACATGAAGTGACTAGAAAATACAATGGTAACACTTTTATATTGCTTTCTATGTGTCAAACACTATTGAAAACACTTTATTTTGTTTAATCTTCACAACAAACATGTGAGGTCGGTTTTTCATTATCTCTATTTTCCAAATGAAGACAGTGAGGTACTGGGAGATTAAGTGACAGGTGGCATCAGAGATGGTCTCTAAACCCAGACAGTGGGCTCTATGGTATGGGTAGTTAACTCCTGCACTATACCACCTCTGGTAGGGCCAATGATATGGAAAGCTGAGTAGCATGGCACTGTTTTTACTAATATTGAATCCCCAATCTTGGGCTTGATAAAGCTATGTGGTTAGCCATTTTTAAAATTGGAATTTAATATTTTTAAAATTTTAATTTTTAACTCCTTTTTTTTGTGTAAGGGAGAGAATTCCTCAGTTTTAGTACAGCTAAATATTTTACTCTTTTGTGAAAAAGGCATTATTTTGTACAAAAATACCTATACAATGACATAATAATTAGATTTTATTTTTGTTTACTTTCCCAAAAATAAAAACGCAGTTGAAGTAAAAATATATTTCGTTTCCTAAGAAAATTATTAAATCTAGAATAGGGTAAAAATCATCTATTAACAATTATCTGTATAAAGACTGCCAAAATGTAAACACCTCAGTGTTTCTTTTTCTTTTCCTCTACTTTGTCATGTTTTGTTTTTACTTTTGAATTTGAGTGGATAATGTTTTGCATGTGTTTTCCTTTTGTAGTTTCACTTACTTTTAGCCAAACTGACAATTGCCTCTTGAGAACTAAACCATAGAAACCATGGTAAAGTTACAGCTGAATGACCCATGACTTGCCCCGTCCAATAAAGTGTTTTCTTTCTGAGGCAATTAGGTCAGTACCGAGTACCCAGTATACAATACCTATATGAGCTGCTTTTAACTAGTTTACGTACTTATTTACTTGCTATTTGTCAAACACAAAACATCGTTAGACCTCAACTGCAGTGTTCTTTTTGTTAATCCAAAAGCAGCTGGTTTACCTTTCTTTCATTCATTTATTTCTGTCCTTTCATTTCTAAGTTTATTCTCTCCTCTGGCCACCATTGGCATTCTGATGGTTGTTTACACGGATAAGAGACCATCTGCTTGTCTTTCATGCCTGAGGGAAGGGGAATAGAACTATATTTCCATTCTTCAGAAGTATTTTGTTTTGCTTATTAACTAAAAGCATTAAGGAGAAGTGTATCTCTTTGGCTTAATATTTTTGAGAACTAAAAATGAGATTAGAACAATACACTAGCATTTGTAATAATAAAATCCTTTCTATTAATTAAACATTCATATTTATGGAGATAGCTAACTGATTTTTTTTTTAGCATATCACCAGAAGCATCCAGGGACATGAGCGATTCAGGGAGATGGTTCAATTAATTTCAGCAATTCTGGGTCACTGAAATGTGAATTACTATGCATATGTTCAGTGAATGTAATCAAATTTGAATGGAACCATGTAGATAGAAATATAACGGTTGTCTGCCTATCCACGAAAAGTGGCCTTTTGTAGTGGACACTGGGGGGTGCCCATGAGCAGCCCTCCTTCTTGGAAAACTAATCACTCCCTGTTTCCCAGCTACGTTTATATTACTTGACTCTGCATCCCTCCCTATCCCATTCCCGTACCTTAGGAGATATGGTAAGAGTGAGGGTAGGTACTAGTTTTCATTCAGGTCAGTGATTAGAAATTCCTACTTGAGAGATCAAGTCAACAAATAAATAAAAATAAATAAAAATAAAATTTTATCCCAACCCAGAAAACATCTCCACAAAGGTAGTAAGGAAAGGAAACAATTTTATTTAATAAGCATTAAAACAGAATGTAATGTATATCATAAGCCGTCTGCTAAGATATTGCAGGGAGAGAAAGAAATCTCACCCTTATATATATAGCCAAGGAATGTAAGCCATTCCATATATGTTCTCATGATAAACAGTAACCAGTCCCCAAGTAAGGACTTGACAGCACCATTTGTCACTCATAGTTCATCCAAAACTCACCGGGTAATTGAGGTGGCCATCTGTGTTAGCTAATTGGCTTTATCCAATGGGGGGAAAATAACCTCATATCTTTATGATAAGAGGCAGTGTTGCCACCTGGAGCAAAGTGTCCACCAAAGTTAGACTCCTATCTTCCCACTGAAACTGGGAGATAGGGGCTCTATCTCCCTTAATTTTACATTTCATAGAGAAGCTTCCTGGGTCCTTGAAAAAGATCTTAACAGGTCCGTAAAGCTGACAGAATGCCAATCTAGTCTTAATCTTCAAAAAGATTTATTAATAAGTACATTTAAAAGAGATGAGAAAGTACTTACAACGAACAGTTTTCTAAGGTAAATGCTCTAAGAAAAAGAAGAGGGAAATCTCTTCAACCAGCTGCTTTTGGATTAACAAAAAGAACACTGCAGTTGAGGTCTAACGATTGATGTTTTGTGTTTGAAAAATAGCAAGTAAATAAGTACGTAAACTAGTTAAAAGCAGCTCATATAGGTATTGTATACTGGGTATTCCGTCCTGACCTAATTGTCTCAGAAAGAAAACACTTTATTGGACGGGGCAAGTCATGGGTCACTCAGCTGTAACTTTACCATGGTTTCTGTGGTTTGAAATCTCTTCAAATCTATTCAACAGGGAGAATTGTTTCTTTTTTAAAATTTGTATTTATGCTTACAATTAGGATATTTTGTATTTTATAGCACTTTCTAGTTTACAAAGCAGGTTCATACTTGTCATTTTCTTTACATTTTCTCTGGAAGTGGAATAAGAATTATTATCTTAATTTTGCAGAGAAACAAATTGAGCCTCAAAGTTTTGTGACTGGTTAAGGAGTGTATTTGGGACTATATCCAGGTCTTCTAGATCAAGTCCAATGATCTTTCTAATATATTGCTTCTCAAAAATTATTATTTTTGCATAAGGATGCATCCAGAAGGTCACACTGAAGGTTGAAATAGAATGATTGATTCAGAGTCTGGAGTCCTTTACAGTAGACAAGGTCCTTTAGGAACAGTCTTGTCTACTGCTGCTGCTTTCCTTTCTCCCCGCACTGGACCTGTAGCCTTTGTAGCTTGGCTTTCCTCTCTGCTAAAATTGCTATTTCAGCAATTGACAACCCTTTAAAAAACAGATCCAGTTATCTTTTCTCTATTCCCATCCTTTTTTTTTTTTTTTTGGTTATTGTGACACATCACATAGACTTTACCATTTTAACCATTTTTGTGTGTGTAGTTCAGTGGCATTAAGTATATTCATTCATACTATTTGCTGTGCAACTATTACCATCTATCTTCAGAACGTTTTCTTCTCCCCAAACTGAAACCCTGCACCCATTTAACAGTAAGTTCCCACTCCTCCCTGACCCCAGCTCCAGGCCACCACCATTCTACTTTCTGTATCTATGAATTTGACTATAAGTACCACATACAAGTGGGGTCATACGGTATTTGTCCTTTTGTGTCTGGCTTATTTCAATTAGAGTAATGTCTTCAAGGTTCATCATGTTGTAACATGTGTCAGAATTCCATTACATTTTATGGCAGAATAATATTCCATTATATGTATCTATTACATTTTGTTTATCCATTCATCCGTTGACAGATACTTGGGTTGCTTCGACTTTTTGGCTATTGTGAGTAATGCTGTTATGAACACTGGTGTGCAAATATCTCTTCGAGACCCTGCTTTAAATTTGTTTGGGTATATATCTAGAAATAGAATTGCTGAATCATATGGTAATTCTATGTTTAACTTTTTGTGAGAAATGGCCATATTGTTTTCCACAATGGCTACAACCTTTTTTATTCCCACAAACAATGCACAAGTGTTCCAATTTCTCCACATATTCACCAACATTTGTTATTTTTTTTATTATTTCTTCTTCTTTCTCCTCCTCCTCCACCATTCCAATGGGTGTGAAGTGGTATCTCTTGTGGTTTTGATTTGAATGCATTTCCCAAGTGATTAGTATCTTGTCATGTACTTATTGACCATTATTGGCAGATTTTTTAAAGAAATGTCAGGAATCAGACCTTTTTTGATTCTTATATTTTCAAGTTTAGTCTGTTCAACTTGTTCTTGTATTTCCAAAGAATCTTCAGTATCCCTCCACTCCTGTTTTTGTTTAAACTAACTCTGCTTGATTTCTGTTACCTATAACCAATGCTTCTAATTCAGTTTTCAACAGGCAACTATATTCCTACTTCCCTCCACTAACTTTGCAATTAACTGCAGCATTTTGTTCACCCCACTATCTTTGTAAAACATTTCTCCTACATTCCTGCCATTTTCTGCTTATTTATGAGTAGGGAAAATTATTAGCTATGGCAAAGAAAACCCCTCAAAGTGTTCCTTTTTTAGTTTAGTGTAATAAATATAGGAGCGATACGTTTAGATTGTACTTTCCTCTCTACGTGAGTCCCAGACATGCATCTTTATTATTGTCTCATATGTTTGCGTTTTCTTTTATGCAGGGATGTCAGGGTGATGGTAGTCTATGGTGTAGCAGCCAGTCAAGCAAACCTCGTGTGGTAGAGGAGAAGCAACCTTGGAGAAAGGGGCTGGAGTGATTGGGTTGGAGAGTGGAGAGCATGGGGTGTGGGTAGAGTTTGCTTGGGTCTCCACATTTCTAGTAATGTCAATCCCTAGTATACCTGTTTTAGAATATCATTAGGTAGAGTGAAGATTAAATGATATAATCTATGTACAGCACTTCACCCAAAGTTTGGAATTTAGTAAGAACTCAGTAAAGGTTAGCTATCTCTTCTCCCAAAAGGAATATTTTTATATTAAAATTTTAAAATTCCCTTTCTTTCTAGTGTGACTTTCTCCTAGCTGGTATTTAGGGAACATGGGATATAGACATTTTATCTCTTTTTAAATTAATGCCTTGCATTTAATGTAACAAGATGGCTTTCTAATTGTGCAGACATTAAACTTAAAACAAATGTCACAGTGGGAAATGGGCACTGATCATGTCATCATTTAAATGAGGAATGAGGATAAGATCAATGCCTTGATTTTCTATAATCATAAGGGTCACATAAAATGCCATTTTTTCTACATTCATTCTACTGTCAGGACTCTGAAGCAATGAACAGGAAAAAAAAATAAAGTTATGGTGTATTTCACTGACACCTTAGAAGACTTGAATTAGTAGTCTTTAAGGATCTATAGAGTTTTATTAATAGTTGAGCTCAAATTAAAATGGAAATTGCAGTAATATTTTTCCTCTGAGAAAGAACTCCTTTGTCTGATTTGTCACTGTATCGTCATTTATTCTTTTGTTGTTGGGATGATCATTTAATCACATTTTCTTCTTTTAGGGTTAATTACAAGCTTAAGGACTTGGCATCAGCTCTCCCCAATGCCATGGCTATATCCTGGAACATTCTGTCAGCATTCTGACAAAGCAGGATCTAGGACCCATATCTGTCTTTTCTGTCCTGATTTTGGAAGATAAGTGAGTTAAAATGATCGCATAATTTATCTGTAATAAGAAATCACCATACTAGGACTTTTTAAAGACTTATGTCTTCCTTTTGTAAAGAATTTTGCCTTGTGTTTTTCCTGAACCACCAGTGCAGATCTGGAAAACCTGTGGGGTTGCCCTCAGTCAGTGGAAATGACAGAGCTTAGGCTTAATATTGTGCAGTACTTACATACTCTGTCAGACATGATTACAGTTTCTGTTTATAACCATTCAATTTCTTAAACTGCAGCCATGCTCTGCTATCTCTCTGTTTGAAAAATGTTTGTGTTCTCTATTCCTTTAACACAGGGGTCAGACTTCATGAGAAGATAATGATTCTTTAAGGCTTCAATGTCCTTGTTTCCTCTGCCCCCAAATATATCAAAATGTTTTGTTTATGGTTGTTACAGTGCCACCGGCAAACCTCCATACAATTGCATCTGAACCATGATACGACTCTAGTTAATGTTGTGAGAATTTGATGCGGTGTTTTTATTTGCCACACTGGCAAATGGATATGGTCTTTTCTAGTCTGCAATATGTAGCATTCTCAGCTGTAAGGAGGCTCCTGCAGATATCTTTGATTATGGAAATGGTATTTTAAAATTAGAGACATGAGTTCACATAGAACACAAAACAGACCTGTCTCTATTGGAAAGAAAAGATTCCTGGACATCAGTATTAAAAACAATAGAAGCTTAATGATAGAGAATGCTAAGAAGTATTAAGGCTAGTATTGTATCATACTGAAAGCAGTCACAAAATTAAAAATAGTGCCATTCTCAAAACTCAGGCCTCAAGTTTTGTTTCTATTAGAGGTTGTAATCTTTACAACTTAAAGATTTGACATATTTTCATACGAGCTTCATCACTTATTAACACTTTCATTTTACCTGAGGAAAAGCTGTGACAGTGGTTGCTCTCAGGACAGGGTGATGTCTTATTTGACTTGTTTCTTCAGCATGCTATGCAGTGCCTGACCCTTAGCAGAGCTCAACAGATAATTGCCGAATGAAAGAGGAGTTTTCCCTTATTTTATGCTTTTCCATAGCTTGAACTTCCTTTGACAGACACCATTGCCTCATGATATTTGACAATTTTGGTGCAGTGTTTTTGATAGTGCAGGCGCTGTGCCTCCGCACCCAATCTAAGAGGAGCAAGAGGGCTCCATTCCTGGAGTAAAAGTTGCTATTTAAAAAACAAAATTCTGTGAGTGCTTTTGTCTTCCTATGGTCTTTGGAAGTGTCCGAGTTGTAGGAGCATCTATTCTCACTCATTTCTAACTGCCTGTCCAGCCACTCTACCTATGTGTCCCACAGATACCTAATACTCATATGTCTTAAGCTGAACCCCTCTTTCCTTTAAATTTATTCAATCTTTCTCTTTCTATTAATATCACACCTATTCCAACTTTTATCTAGTAACTTGGTATTGTACTTGTCTTCTGCCCTTTCCTGCACCTTATACATATAACTTCTGATATTTCTGGCCCATTATTGCCAATTCTGCCTTCCCGACATCGCTTCCATCTGTCTCCTGCGCTGTACACCCAACTGTCGCTTGCTTCGTTACATTGTCTATGCTTTTCTTTTTTTCTTCTTTCTGCCTCTAGTCCCTCCCTTTTAAATCAAGATATGTCACCTTGAAGCAGATTTCTAAGTATGTCACCCAGCCATTCACCCTTTGTCCTAAAGCCCCTACCTAATTGCTTACAGAACAAAGTATGAACATCTCAGCTATTGGGTTTAGAGCAGCATTGTGTGATAGAATACAGTGCAAATTGCAATCTGGGGACATTAAGCTAAATGAAATTAACAAGGCACAGGAAGGCAAATACTGCATGATATCACTTGTATGTGGAATCTGAGAAAGTCAAACTTATAGAAGTAGAGAGTAGAATGGTGGTTGTCAGGGGGTGGGGTAGGGTGGGAAATGGGGATATGTTAGTCAAAGGGTAAAATGTTTCAGATAGACAGGAAGTATAAGTTCTGAGCATTTGTTGTACAGCATGGTGACTATAGTAAATAATGTATTGAATATTTAAGAATTGTTAAGAGAATAGATTTTCAGCGTTCTCACCACAAAAAAGTATGTGAGGTAATAAATATGTCAATTAACTTGATTTAATCATTCTATGAATATATATATCAAATGATGTATATATTCTATATAATGAATATATCAAAACATCACATTATACTCTATAAATATATAACTTTCATTTCTCAATTAAAAATATTAAAAAATTAACAAGTTGTAGTAGCCATTTTAAAAAAGTAAAGTGAAAATAATGTATTTTATTTAAGCCATATTTAAAATATTATTTTCAACATGACATCAATATAAAAATCATTAATGAGACATTTTACATTCTTTTTTTCCTACTAAGTCTTTGAAATATGTTTTCGGCTACATTTCAAATGATCAATGGCCATTGGTGGCTAATGGCCATTGTATTATTGCATTTCTAGAATTTCACTAACTTTTACAAACCCTGCCTCTGACTCTAATTTTCTTTCCTTTGTATATACTCCATAAAACGGTCAAGTTGAACTCTATTTTACCATTTGTAAATAATCCAAATTATTTTGCTTCCCTATCGTGGTCTTATTTCATATCCATGGGATGCTATTCCCCCTTCTACATTTCCAAATCTTGCAAGTGCTTTAGGGCTTTGTTCAAATACTGCCTGACCCACAAGGTCTTATCTTCTCTAACATAAATAAACTTCCCACCCCTCTGAATTTTCATAGCCTATTTTCTGTGATCTCGCTTAGCAATCTTAATTTTTCTACACATCCATCATATCTCCTTTATTAGGTCATAAACTTCTTGAAAGTGAGCACTATATTTTCTTCATGTGTCACACATGATGCTTAGTGCTATGCCTTGCTCATAAAAGCATTCCCTGCATGCTTAATGACTCATAAGTTAAACTCCATATGAAGGTGATTTTATTAACTGGGCCAAGAAATGATTACAAGTAGTAAAAAATGAAAAAAAAGTACCTGTATGTATATGTAATTATTTTTGGATTTATGAAACATTGAAAACAGTGCTATTAAGTTAGCAGAAAATATAGCTTTATCAAAAATGACATACTTATATGGCATATGTAAAGAATTTATAAGGACATCTTTTCACTTAGAAAGTACCAGAAGAATACTTTGATAGATTACGTTATATCTTGATTAGCCATTCTTTGAAAGAGGATGCTGGAAGAGGTTGCTTTTACTTATCAATTTCTTGCTAAGGACCACAAGGAATCAGAAAGAACCTCTCTGCCTCTTTAGACCAGTTTCTGGGCCATAAAACTATGCTTTCTCTTTTGTCTGTTTTATATTCATTCTTATTTCCTTCAGGGTGATTGAATCAAGCAATTTGACTGTCTCTAAGGAGAAGCTTGATATTGGTGAAGCTAAGGTGTAATTCCTTCATGATGGTGTCTCATCTTAAATTTACCTTGGATCAATTCCTGTCATTGTAAAATAGATTCTTCTAATAGAAAAGCCTAAAGTATGTTAATTGATATACCAAGAACATGAAAAGTTTTCATATTCTAAACCAGCTTTTCTTTTTCTTGAACATAACTCAGTGGAAATTTCTCTCTGGTCACTGAGTGTGGCAGATGCTGTCAGTGCTTCATCCTTCTCCCCTGGAATCCCCTTACCGTTTTCACCCATGCCAGCCTGCGTCCAATATCCAGGATGTTTGCACAGTGGCATGAAAGTACCTGAGATTTAAAGCACTCTTGGGGGCAACCCCTAGCCAATGACTGAAGGACTTGGGGAAACTACACTCCACTCCCTCAACCCCTGGCTGGGCGGCATGTGTTTTACACCTTCTTCCAGAGCCTTCCCCTCACCCATTTCAGTCATGTACTGTGCTTGCTGCCTTAATAATGCAGCCTTTATTGTTTGCCTTCCTTTTTTCTTCCTACCCTGTTTAATGTGGGCATCCCAGCCTTAATTAAATCTAGATACACTCAATCCTTGATTCAGCCACTTTTCCCTGGAGAACTCAACTAAGACACTGAGCTAATCAAGGATTTAAGGCTGTTAGTATGGTTTCTATTCTCCCTACCTCTTTCCTTCTCCTTCCCTTTCTTCTCTGTGATTTTCTTTTCCTTTTCTTTTTTTTAATCCATTGTTTATGGAGGGTCTGTTGTATGCAAGTCACTGAATAATAGAGATGAAAGGAAGTGTCCTTGTCCTGAAGAATCTCAAAGTCTAGCCAGGGAGACAGAGCAGTAAAAAGAACATTATAATACAGAGTGGTAAGTATGCTAAGATAGGGAGAAATACAAGGTACTACTAGAGTGAAATACAGAAAAAAATAACACAAAAAATAGAGCATCAGAAAAGGCTTGTTATGGGAGTTGATGCCCAGACTGTTTTTCAGTAGTTGTTCTTAAACTGTGCTTTCTATACCAGCATCAGCATCACCTGGGAGCTTCTTAGAAATGCATATGTTTCAGAGCTAACTCAGATCTACTGAATAAGAAACTCTAGGAGTGGAACACAGCAACCTGTATTTTAGCAAGCTCTGAAAGTGATTCTGATACATTTATCTCACTTCACCAGTGGCTCTTGAAATCACCTACCAAATAACACTTGCATTGTCTGAGTCAGCTACTGGAGGTACTCAAATTATGATAGTGCTCTTGAACTACCGAAAGTTTTGATTACCTGGGGCCATTTGGAATGATGACAGTCTAGTTACATAACAGGTTGTCTCATTAAATTACATGGAATTATATTCCACTGAATGTAGCATGATTGGTTTGGCTTTTTTTTCTGTAACATTTTCTTTTTAATTTCTAAAACAGACTGTTTCAGCCTATTGTTGATTTTGATAAAACTGGTTTTTGTTTTTTGACCTTTTTCGGAGGAACAAAAGATTCTACTCAAATTTATTTCAACTTATCCCTACAAATATCCTCATCAGACTGGAGAAAATGGTATTCATTTTGATAAAATGCCAATGAAGAGCCATCAAGAGAAAATTATTTATTCTAAACACTTAATTCTAAATTACTAAAGCTCATGCACAGGGTTGGTCATGTTGATACTAGAAGAACTTTTCATGGACCATTATTGGGTATCCTTCTGCCAAAGTGTCTGAGATCCACCCTATATAACATGAATCCAGTGGGAGAAAAAAAATTAATCTTGAAGATTTGGTGTGATATCACAACAATATCTGACTGATTACTTTTAAAAAAACCTTTTAAAAAGTTATTGTTTTAACACTTTACGTTTGGTAATGAAAATAACCTTCTTGGAAGAATCCCTTTTCAATAAATGGTGCTGGGAAAACTGGATAGCCACCTGTAGAA